>CM034357.1:16496544-17096544 GCA_019925275.1 Mytilus edulis
AAACAACAACTACATGAATTATATAAGTGTATCTTGTCGTCGGATAGAGATTTTATTTCTATGATAAAATTAATACTAAAAACTCATCTTTCTTCTTACCAAGATCATTTATAAAAATGCATGTGTTAATTCAGGCAACAGTTAATAACCGATCTCATAAATCGAATAAGAAGACAAATCAATGTCACATCTCAAACAGAAGCCAGAAAAGGGGAATATTCTGTTGATAGATATGTAACATATGCTATGCCAGTTCATAAACAGGCAAATGTCCTATATGGGAACGGGACACGATTGGTAAAAAAACAGATTTCACGACTTTTCTGCTATTTCAAATCTTAAACCAAGAAATCATTTTTTCTAGTGAAAAGACATATCACAACGATGAACGTTAAACTAATGTAGTGTCATCCCAAGTCATTATGTCTCATTAAGCTGAATTCAAACACATTCAATATCTGCTGAAAATTCAATAAAAATGTCAACAATAATGTTCAGAGAGGGATAAGTAAAAATCAGACTCAACTTATTTTGAAATGATGATCTAAGTGCTACTTTTTACAAACTTATTTTCGCGGATGCTTTATCTCGCGTTAACCTCTTACTAGCCCATGTTACGACGATTTAATTTTGCGATTTTCAAATTTGCTTGATGTAGTCCAATGAGAATACAAAACAAAACCAGAAACAAAATCCGAAACACGAAAAATCTTACTATGAAAATTGGAAAAGATAAAAGGGTAAAATACATTTCTGTCGATCCAGCAGAACGTGCATTTGAATATGCAAGCGATTATTTGCAAGGCATTATCTGAATTCTAAAAAATGATTAGATTAGTACAATGCAATTATTATGCCTTAACTACTAAATACAATTGTTTATTGCAGTTGAGGTAGATAGTATTTCCGTAAACTAGATAACCGTTCCACAGCAATTGAGACGGTATTTAGTATGTAAGCTTTGATACACGAGGCTATGGGGTTTCTATGAGCGTGAATGTCATGTACTATATCGCAGTTGATATACTAAAGATACAGTAAGGTATATTCACATAAGATTATACGTGGAAAACGCGAAGACTGTTTCCTAATCAATATTAACGAAGCACCTGAGATCATCCCCACTTTTTGGTGGGATTCGTATTGCTAGGTCTTTAGTTTTCTATGTTGTGTCTTCTGTACTATTATTTGTCTGTTTGACTATCAATCTCGTATATTTCGTCCCTATTTTATTATAATGTATCTTGTTGTCGGAAGGTGATTTTATTTTTATGTTAAGACTAATACTAAAACCTCATCTTTCCTCTAAACAATTTATCAAAATGCATGTGTTAATTAATGCAACAGTTATTTACGGATCTTCATATCTCATAAATTGATTAAGAAGACAAATCAATGTTACATCTGAAACAGAAGCCAGACCGGGAGCGTCCAAAAGGGAAATAGTCTGTTGAATATTTAGTTCATATGCCATATAATTCATTTACAGGAACATGTCCTATATGAGAACATGACACGATTGTTCAAATAACAGATTAAACGACTTTTCTGCTATATCATGTATATACAAATCTTAAACCAAGAAAACATCATGGCAAGGTGATCGTTAAACTAACGTAGTGTCGTCCCAAGTCGTTATGTCTCACAGAGCTGAATTCAAAAACATTCAATATGTGCTGAAAATTCAAATAAATGCCTTAAACAATAAGGTTCAGAGAGGGACAAGTAAGGATCCGACTCAACTTCTTTTGAAATGATAATATTGGGGTTACTTTTAACCAAATTATTTTCGCGGATGCTTTATTTCGCTTTACGCTCTTACTAGCCCATTTCGCGATTTTCAAATTTGCTAAATGTAGTTTAATGAGGAAAAATCCACGTTTTACATATTTTAGACGCGAAAATGAATCGCTGACGAAGACAAGTTAGTTTACAATACAAATGTTTATCTTAGCAAAAAATGGCGAAAAATAAAAAAAGGTCCATAAATTCGAAGAAAACATTATCGTAAAATATTTAAGGGAAATATTTATTTTTGCATCCACATGTAAACCAAACATCATCCGGAAAAGTCAATACGATAAATTATTAAGTCTTGTAGTTCCTTTTAAGATTTATCCATTGCAATTAATTCAATAATTAAGACAATTCGTTTGTAGTTAGTTTAGTACTGTTCATAATATTTTCCGATATTTCAATATGATGTTGATGTTAACAGATAAATAATAACTCCTTTTTTTTATGGTAAAGAATTCAACGAAGAGATAGATCTGAAAATCCACCGTAAGTTTAAAAATTGATGTGTTGTGCAGTCTGTAAGAGTTGTTCTGACCGTTCCTGATCAAATGTCGTCCACTAACTAAATGTCCAGAAATGTTATATCAAGATATATGTCATAAAAATACAGACATTTTTGGATGTAACCTTGAAATCAATAACGTATTGACATGTACAATATAAGGAATTTACATTTGGCTTTTGGCTCTATCATTCATTAGTCGCAAAAGTCACGGGTTAAGTGAATTTTAAAAGTATTAAATTGCAGTATCGACTATTATTAGTGACAAAATTTATCAATCTAACGAGGATTTTATCTGACTCAGTTAGAAAGAATAATAAATTACTTGTATGAAATGTTGCATAATGCTGTCATAAAAACCTATAATTTGATTAATATAATGACAACCTTTTGAAATCTCAATAATCTTTTATTCGGCATGCAACGAATATTCATTAAATTGCATTTTATGTTACTTAAGTAACATGAACACTTGCATCCATTTTGTAAATTTTTAATTCCATTTTCTTCCTTTAAGGGTCATATAAATTCATTGAAATTGTATATACCTAAATTAATTTGATCTTCGTGGTATATCATAAGGATGTTAAGACACGATTAAAATCGTATATGACAACCATGTAGGCGTAATTGATGTTACATATTTATTGTATAGGAAGCCATTTCGTTAAGAAGTGGACAATAAAACATATTATATATGTTCACATATTTTCTGAGCATTTTGGTTTATAAATAAGTGTGGTTTATTTTCATCTTGCATGCATGGCTCAGTTCAGTAACAAACAAAACAATCTAATATGCACATCAGTGTAATCACTGGTTTTGAGAGTTCATAAGCAAATTTATAGGGTACTCATACATCTAAAGAATAATATGTTGCTGTTCTTCGGTTTTAATTATATTGTTTGCCTGAAGTTTTAGTTTCCTTCACTCAGTTTTAGATTGAAACCCGGATTTGTTTTTTTCTCAATCGATTTATAAATTTCGAACAGCAGTATATTTCTGTTGCCTTTTTTTATGAAGCATGTTGATGTCTCTTTTTCTAATACGTTGCTTTCTATTTGTTTTTAGAATGTAGATATATTTTGGGTTTTAGCATTTTTTTATATTTAGGTTTTAAGCATGTTACTGTCCTATGGGTTTTAACATGTTGATGTCTTTATTTTCTAACGCGTTGCTGTCTCTTTGGTTTTAGGAGGTTGATATATTTTAGGGTCTGTCATTTTGTAACATTTTAGGGTTAAGCATGTTGATATATTTTGGTATGTATCCTTTATATATTTCGAGTTTAAGGATGTTCGCTACTCTGTTTAAAAATAAAAACACTGTTATGAATTGATAGTATATAAATAAAGAAACCAAAAAGGAAGAAAAAATGGAGGGTCTGTGTGCTTGTTTTCGAGATGTAATGCATTGAAAATTTGGAGGGAAATATTTCTCTCTAGATTTTTCATATATTTAACATTGGCACCTTTTTGTTTCAAAAACTATGAAAAAAATAACAAGGATTTTATAAGATTTTGAAATATGTCATTTTAAACTTTAATTTATAAAATTATGTAAAGAAAAATATCAGTTAGTGGGATATTTTTTTAATGACAATACATGGATAAAATCAGAGAATTCCGAAAATCTGGCAAAAATTCCAAAAAATAGAGGATCAAACATCCTTAACTAGATTGATGTGTTTCTGTTTTATTAGTTTTAGGTTGCTCCATTATTGTTATCATCCAAAAAAGTTGTTTTGAACAAAAAACAACATTTCAGAAAGAAAATCGCATAATTTAACAAAGGACATTTTACAATTTTAGTGCATGAATACCAATTGGTATACAGTTAAAAAGATAACTATGGTCTAAATACGTAGTTATGTTTTTTTCTGTTGAGATGAGGATAATGATACCAACTCACTGCAGTTTCAATTGCTAATAGAATTCATAAAAATGTTCATTATAATTTAAAGTTTATCCCATTTAACAACACATCAGTAGATTTGCAAATTAGCCTTTATTCGAATTGTTTTAAAACTGATAAATTTGAGATGGTTATATGCATGCCGTTACTAACAAGATGCAGAATATGTGACAAACTGTTGGATAGGAAAATCTGAACAAAAACCCACAAATTACGTGTCTTTGAATTGAGCATATTGTAAAACAAAACCAGTTTTCACTTTTATATCATTTTCATCACTTGATTTTATTTAAGTGCATGACTTTACAGAAACGTATTACGTATCAGCACTCGAACAATACTAGCAAATGGAGTATCTGGATATTATCATTTGATTCCAAAGTTTCATCCATAAGAGGCAACATTTGTTAACCGATATTTTAATCCATTTGGAATTAACCACATAAGAGGTTAAACTAGAAGCATAAACGTACAACAGGGAAAAAACCCGATGCGGTGACGGGATTTGAAAATATGCTTGATGAAGGATTTGATAAAAGGGTAATGAACTGGCTGTTTCGGTAATGGTATTATTATAGATTTTCCATCAGTTGCATTGATCCTAGATTCTTTAAAACAACAACAACAACAACAACAACAACAACAACAACAACAACAACAACAACACAAGTCAAATACAACTACTAATACATCTTCTACTACTACAAGAAGGACTGCCTCATACCTTGATATTTTCCTCAATATTGGCACAGATGGACGAATTCACAGTAAAATGTATGACAAACGTTATGCTCGTGCATGTTCACACTATGTGGACTTCATATACAGGAGTGTGCTCCTTACTCAAAAACTGTTTTAAGGAGCCAAGGGAAATTACTCAATTTCAAATTACGTCATTTCAAAACATATATATATATATATATTATAAAGGAGTAAACTTATCGATACTTTGAATATTTGTTTTAAAAGGTTACTAATTCAACACTGTAATTAATTCTTCAAATATTTTTTTTGGTGTATTAATATTTACGTGTTTATTATTGAATTAAATCAACCTTAAATAATATGTTTACATACGTATGCGCAATCATATAAAACCTGTTTTTGTCATTGCACAAAGTCATGTTTTTCTCTGACTGTTAATGACATCTTTACAGTAAATCCATTGGTTGTTGAACTTGTAATGATTGATATTTTAGTAAACTTAGATGCATGATTTTTTACTAGATGTTAATGACTTTGAAATAGATTTCAGTATTTGCAGTACTTTCAGATCTGTGCGTGTTGCCTTTCTGTTAAGAGCATGTATAAGTACCCTGCTACCTTCACTATGTGTACTTCTATTTTTATCCATCTGATGAGTAAAGCCTTTTCAACCCATTTTTATAGTTTGTTCTTATGTTATACTGTTACATCACTATCCCTGGTAAGAATAGCAATGGTGAATACAAACTTATTTAACTCAACCATATTCTGTATATGCCTGTCCCAATTTAGTAGCCTCGTTGTCGTGTGTTGCTGAGTATTTGTTTTTATTCATTATTTTATATATAGATGAGGTCGTTAGTTTTTTCGTTTGAATAGTTTTATATTTGTCATTTTGGGGCTTTTGAACCATGCCAAACAAGAAACACCTTATAAGGGTTTAATTACCTTCAGTATAGGTCTGTTTTGTTTGGTAAAAAATCTTTTCTTTTTTTTTAACAAAACTCTAAAACTTTAAAATTAATGTAATTAAATTATTATATAAGATAAATTTGAATTAACTATCTCTATTTGATAAATCTGAGAACCAGGAAAGGATGTAAAAATCTGTTTCGATATATGCACGTGGAAAAAAGTATTGCAACACCTTGATTTTTTAAACCTTGGAAATCAATCTCATTGTTGGTTAAGAGTATAATGAGATGTTTGTATAATATTATAGAAAGATTGGTAATTATAACATTGGCATTAAAACAATTAAGAAATACATAAAAACCTCGATTTTGTTAACAAAATGAAGTATTCATTTTGTACATCTTTTAATGTAATCAAACTTAACAATGTCAGACATTTCAAAATTAATCTTTAAGTGATTGTTCATATCATGGCTGATCGTTATACGCCAAAGAATCAATACTTGGTGCAGCCTCCATTTACATGGATAATCGCCTCTTAATGTCTTATCTTGCTTGCCACCATTCGACGAATTTGTTGCTTAGGTAACCGCAACCATTCCTGATGAAAGGCATGGTTTATTTCATGACGTGCTTCAACTAGGGGTGTCCTTTTGCGAACTTTACGGCCAATAGTGTCCCAAATATTGGTAGAGCACAGGACTTCAGTGATACCGAAAAAGCTTTCTTTAAATTGTTGGTCTTTATTGTCGTATATTATTTCATTTTACATACCCCTAGTCGACCGACCAACTAACCTACAAATGATTGATCTTAAAGGTTATGAATACATGTAATTTAAGAAATAATATAACACTCACATTGGACGCCCGATTAATAGAACAGTATGTTAGACTTCTGACTCAAATCTCGTACAAACGAGATTGTATAGATATTTGACTTATCTGTCAATTAATACATAAAAGATGAGATAGGTAGAATCTAAAAAGTATCATATGACTGATTTAACATTTAAAATCAAAGCAATAACACTCCGCGATTAGGAAAAACCGAGATCCTACAAAATAGTTTGATACCATTAAATTTCTTGAATTCTGGGTAATGTATTACTTTGTGTGATTAACATCTTCTGAATACTAGATATTTTTTTGTATTAAACATGTCTTGTTTTACATAATTATGAGATAGCATAATTACACGCCCGAATCATTTGAATGATAATGATATGTGTTAATGAACGAACTATCTAAGGAATATTACTGTAAAACTAAAGTACAAGATTGCGTAACTACAATCTATAAATTACGATATTTGTTTGCTCTGCAATAGTACATTCTTGACTTGATGCAGGATGACATGATTTTCATTCTGGGTCAAAAATGAAAACATACGTCATCAATTGCTTAAAAATTAGTCGTAAATATTTCATTCTTAAGAAAACCGCTATCCTTGTAAGCTCCCGTTTGATCATGAAGTTGTTCAACAGAAAGGAAAGTCAAAAGGAGTTGGCATCTAGTCAGTTTTGTAATGTTTGGTGGACTTCTGTCTTTTTGTCGTATTTCCTGTGTTGTCATGGCATTGTGAGTGTCTTTTTGGACTTATTTTGCTATGTCAATATCAATGTAGGCAACAGTAGTATACCGCTGTTCAAAGGACATACATCGATGTGTAGAAAACAGATCCGGCTTATAAACCTAAACCTAGGGAAAAACGTAAGCTTTTCGAGGAAAGCAACAGAACAGAAGAAACACTGAAGTGCAGAACAAACAAACACCAACATACATAGAAACGGACTATTTGGTAACAATTGCCATATTTCTGACTTGGTGCAGGACATTTTAAGGCAAATTTTGAGTTGAACCTGGTTTTATGGCTAGTTCAACGTCCAGCTCATATTGCAATTAGATATACCCATGATATCATCCGTATCATTATTTACCAAGCAACAAAAATCCACACATTATGCAACATTTTCATTATTTGTTGGTTGTTGTTTGCTGTCTCGTTGACATTCCATGCGACCTTAAAATAGAACAACGAAACAACAGTAAGGCTTCTGAAAGAATAATAATAGCTAATGATGTTAATCTGGGTTAATTGAGACTTTAATCAATATCAGAGAAGCGTTTGGAATAATAATAAGATTATTTTTCTACATTAAAACGTATAATGTTTAGATAACTTTTGGATATAAAGCTATTTCAATGACTCTTTATTAAACACCTTAATCGGCTTTGTGTGTTTATGATTAAGGTAAATCCTGAAATGCATATCTGCTGCAATGATTTATATATTGTTGTTTTCCCTTTTTTTGTTTATCAATACAATCGATCTTATTTGAATAAATCCATGTGGTAGCAATATTGTAGATAAATGTTTTTGAAAAACAAAGACATGTATCTTAAAAAGATAGATAGCAAATATGCTTTTCTTATTTCCAGAAAGGATTCTAAAAAGATAAACAGCACATTTTTAAGACAATTATTTTTTTCTTACTTATAACGATTGTATGCGTTCTTTCTATGCTATCCCTAGGATGAAGATTAAAGACGATATGTTTTAGTCTTAGATTAGAATTACATAACCGCGTCAACATTACATAAACAAAAAGTTTAGTGGCAGACAAATGTTAATGCCAACAAATATAAAAAAAGAAGATGTGGTATGATTGCCAATGAGACAACTATCCACAAAAAACCAAAATGACACAGACATTAACAACTATAGGTCACCGTACGGCCTTCAACAATGAGCAAAGCCAATACCGCATAAACCTTTTTAATTTGAACTTCAATTAAAAATCAAAGTCATCCGGTATGGTACATACTATATCACTTGGTTTCGTGTATGTTTACAGCCGTTGAACAAATTATAATATTTCTGGAATATAAGATCAACATCTCAACATATTCTACATTGTCTATCATAGTATGCATAAACATCGAACATCATGTATGGTTCTTTCAGCTACCAATAATACCTTATCAAGCTAATATTCTGTTTATATTCAAATTTGTATTTGTCTTTTGTATTGCAAGTACTATATATTCAAACACTATTTGGATAATATTTTCAAATCAAGATTAAAATCGGATTTTAAAACCATTCGTAGTAACGGAAAAATTGGCAAACAAACATATTACATTTACGAGTTCAATTTATTTGTTCTTAACAAACACATTCTTGCACAATGTTGCATATTGCAGACAAAAATATATACTGGTACAACCCAGTTAATCCGTTCCTGTGAAAACCCAGATGCATCAAGAAAAACATCAATTTATTCCTAGTTATTATTGAAATGAATGAATGCAGTTTTATTTTTTATTATAAATGTTTGAATGAAAAACATACCATTATTGGTTTTGTTTTAATTGGGCGGGAAATAAAAAATCTTAAACAAATCGAGACAATGCAGTATGAAGTGCTGCGGTTTTGCTAAAAATGCAGATTAATAAGTCTCAATAAGGCAACAGTAGTATAACGCTGTCCAAAACTCGTAAATCTATGGACAAAAAACAAAATCGGGGTAACAAACCAAAACTGAGGGAAACGCATTAAATATAAGAGGAGAACAACGACACAACATTAAAATGTAACGCACACAGAAACGGACGAAAAACTAAGGTTAACACTAAGCGAGTAACGTTCATTGTATGAGCAGTGCTACATGTTACATTGGCAACAATGCTGCAAATATTATTGAAAATGAAATTGACAAACCTTAAGAAAAGGTCAAGTACACAACAATATCATATATGGTGTATGAAAAGTACAAAGAAACTTTCCTCTGTCCACTTGTAAGCTGATACAAATATGTTCACATACATTTTAAATTATCTACATGCAGACAGAGATTGTTTCCATAATATGGTAAACATTAGAAAGAAAACAGACCTTTAGAAACAATGTATTTTTTGGAAATATCAAAAAGCACTCAATTCCAAAAGAGTCTTTTGAACAACCTTTTAGACATAAAGAAATTAGAGGCAACTAGTCCATTTTTAATATATGTGTGGCTCACAATATAAATAAATCCACTAGGAAACAAACCAAGGCTAGCGTTAATGCAGCAAATTAATAAAGGGAACAAACAAAGACAAAATCGGGGAAATACCACTACTTATTGCACCGCGGGTAAATTATCACGTTATGATTGGTTTAACGCCGTCACGTGGAGACCCCATATGCGTCAGTACATTTCAAAGGGGGTTCATGACGCGATAATTGTGACGTCATTTATTAATGTTGTTGTGTTTCATTGGTTTTTTTTCTCAACAAAACGCAGCAGAAAAAGTCCAGTGTGCGATAAATTCGTTAACTACTGACCCCCTACGGATCCATAGAGGGTGAATAAAATCCATAGGGGATTCGGCCTCCGGCCTCACACCCATTGAATTTTTTACCCTCTATGGATTCGTAGGGGGTCAGTAGCAAACCATATAACTTATAATATTTCGTCTTATTCCCGGGGTAGACGAATAGTAAGGGAATTCGATTCAAAAGATGTTTAAAACCAAATTATGGCATTGCACATACGATAATGATGACGAGAATATTTTAATGTCGTAAACACGCAAGTGGTTTTTCTGAACTTCAGTGCATTGATTTATTTTGGAAACACTGCTAACCGTGATGTTCAGTAGACATACAAAATCGATATTGAGCCGGAATATTGAAAATATGGCCATTGCATATCTGTGTTTTATATAAGTGACAAGAAAATGCCTTCAGACTGCAGTTCTCTTAGACTGACTAGGTTTTGTTTTTGCACATAAAAGAGAAATGCATAAGAAAATTATTGTTAACCGCATAACCCATTAAAATTTATTGAGTGATAGACAATTTGTCATCATTGAAGAAAAACCAATATTTTTACAATAACTTGAAGTCCTTCATCATTTTGTACTAGAATTCCATATAACATGAATTGTATAATACATAAATACACGAATACATATGAATGAAAACCATATGAACCGTTACAACTTATTGAGTGATTGACAATTTGGCTTCATTTGAGAAAGGTCAACCTCTTTGCAAATACTTGAAGTCCTAGATCATTGGACCAGTATTTTAGACAGCGGTGGGTCAATAGATTCAATGCATAATGATGTCATTAAGGTGTTTAATAAAGTCTTAAACCGAAGAATAATTAACTAACATTGATCATATGGCATTAATTAACAGAACAGTAAATTGTTTCTTAACTTTTGTTTAATATATAAAAACAAGTATAAATATTAATGTAAAATGTACTTATAACAAGTCCTTTTCCTGCGGGAAAGTGATGAGATAAAAAAAAAATTATTCAAAATATTCACCGGCTTCTAGTTAATGGAAATGGGGCTTGTCATATCAATTTGTGCTAGATACATGACATCTTTAATTTTTGAACCATCCTATTGCCTTTAATATACTAATTGGTAGAAGTTTATATATTTCTTGACGAGGAACGCTATCTTTTTACATTGACATTGCTGACATTGTCATTTACTTAGAAGCCAGACTCTTTTATCTTATTATACATTACGATGCAACCTGATATAACATCATAACCATTTATATGCTCCTTGATTGTAATTTCCCTGCGAAATCCCAAGTGCATACATGTAATTTTGGATGTTAATTATAGGTCGGACATCCTAAAGACATATTTCCGGTGTTCGTAATTAAATAAACCAGAAAAGATCCATAATGATTAAAATAAGGAATGGTCTTGAATTTTTAGTCAAAATTTATTACTTCCTGAATAGGGAAACTATAGAATAAGGTAAGTGAATCTTCAGTCGCTTATTCTAACATCTATTTTTAGAAATATTTGCATTAATACCTGATGTTTAACACGTACGCAATAAAGACAACAGAAGTTGCACATGACTGTCTGGAGTAAATTAGTCACACGCGTGCACCTATAATTGTGTATTGATTGCAAGTTAAGTAATACTTATTTGAATGACATACTACGACAACAAAAACATATATCACACGTTTAAACGCTGGCTTTGCGACAGCTCATTAAATGTTTTTAAATTACAATTAATGACTGAACTTCAAAGTTATGCATGATAACCATGATTACAATGATGACAATGATAACAGGACAATAAGCTGTCCTTATTTAATTTTAGATACATTTAATCTTTCTTTAAAAAGAACTATACACAACAATCCAAAAAGGTCAATTTTGCTTGAGTGAGTTCAACACAGTTATCAAAGGTACCAGTCTTATAATTTAATACGCCAGACGCGTGTTTCGTCTACAAAAGACTCATCAGTGACGCTCCGATCAAAATAGTTATACAGCCAAACAAGTACACAGTTAAAGAGCATTGAAGACCCAAAATTCCAAAAAAGTTGTGCCAAATACGGCTAAGGTTATCTATGCCTGGAATAAGAAAATCCTTAGTATTTTGAAAAATTCATACTTTTATAAACAGGAAATTTATAAAAAATTAATTGAAACCCTTAGTTATAGTAAAAAAAGTAATTAACGTCGACAATCCCGTCTGTATGTATAATCTTTATCACCATGTATTCAAGAAATCCGTTATCTCTTAAATGTCTAAGGACTTAAGGTGTCAGACCACCAATTAAAAATCCCTATCTGTTCAACCAAATTTTGCAATTTTCACAGCTTTCTAAATATTTTACCTTAAGTTTAACTTCAAGGAAACCAGGTATATCCTGAATTGTACATGTATCACCTTCCTACATGCCAATTTTCAACCAATGTTTAAAGTCTTGTAACAAATTTCTGATTTTGAAAAGACAGGTACTACCAAAATAACTCCCGGTTTTCTGGAAATCTTAAATTAGTGTACTATGTAGCGCATTAATCCTGAATTTTTAATGCAAACTCATAGACAAGTGAATTTTGGCTCAAAATGGTCCAAATATATTTCCCTTTCACCAAAAGTTTCATTTCTGCAAATTTGTTGGTTAGTTTAAGAAAACAATGACATCAAAAGCACTATTTTGTGTCAAAGTAGGACTACTTTTACATACGTTCTAAATTGGAGGGAGTAATTGGTGGTCTGACACCTAAAGAGCCAAAAAAGTTGCTCAGAAATCTTTGCTTTGCTTTATTCTTAATCCTTAGTCAATTTGAAGTCAGAAACATCCTATCTGAGCATAATGTGACTTATATTACAAATTTCAAAGCTCAATTTAAACTGACTGTAATGTATGACTTTGTTAGAAAATACTTGAAAATTTCATTTTGGACTACAGGAACATAAACTTTCAATATCAAGATCAGTTTTGTTGATTTTTTTCTTGTTTGTTCTACTTCTTAAAAGACTTTCCACAATTTTTACAATGGGTTAAGTAAAAAATTCAAGGTATTAATGAAGAGTCAAGGAATATTAATCCCCCTTTTTTACACCTGGTGTAAGTAATGGGACTATTAAATGATAAAAAGTGCAGTCATGGTCATTTAACTGTTTTTATTTTCTATCAGTTGATACAACTTAAGGCATAAAACTTTCATTTGAAATAATAAATGGGATTTTTGTGAGTTTTTGCAATGTTTACATCAGGCTATGTTATCTGCCAAATACATGCTTTGACGCAATGGTATAAGGGATAAAAATCAAATAATTTCATTAAATCTTGATGACAAGAACTTTTTTTGGTGGTAAAATAACCATGTTTTAATGTTAATACCACAGAAACATCTTGCTGTGCATTTATAACAATTTGGGACATTTTTTTATGTGAAAGCATATTGTCAGGGTGGGAAAAGCTAAAAATAGCACAAATTCAGGTCTAAGGCTCTAAATTTGCAATATGTGACTTTTTGCCCCCAAAAAGATTGAAATGTGACTACTATCACTTCATATGATCAGTTAAGTACAAAAAATCAATTGTTTTCTGAATTTGGGGTTTCATCGCATTTCCCTTAAAGGTGTCAGACCACCAATTAAAAATCCCTATCTGTTCAACCAAATTTTGCAATTTTCACAGCTTTCTAAATATTTTACCTTAAGTTTAACTTCAAGGAAACAAGGTATATCCTGAATTGTACATGTATCACCTTCCTACATGCCAATTTTCAACCAATGTTTAAAGTCTTGTAACAGATTTCTGATTTTGAAAAGACAGGTACTACCAAAATAACTCCCGGTTTTCTGGAAATCTTAAATTAGTGTACTATGTAGCGCATTAATCCTGAATTTGTAATGCAAACTCATAGACAAGTGAATTTTGACTCAAAATGGTCTAAATATATTTCCCTTTCACCAAAAGTTTCATTTCTGCAAATTTGTTGGTTAGTTTAAGAAAACAATGACATCAAAAGCACTATTTTGTGTCAAAGTAGGACTACTTTTACATACGTTCTAAATTGGAGGGAGTAATTGGTGGTCTGACACCTAAAGAGCCAAAAAAGTTGCTCAGAAATCTTTGCTTTGCTTTATTCTTAATCCTTAGTCAATTTGAAGTCAGAAACATCCTATCTGAGCATAATGTGACTTATATTACAAATTTCAAAGCTCAATTTAAACTGACTGTAATGTATGACTTTGTTAGAAAATACTTGAAAATTTCATTTTGGACTACAGGAACATAAACTTTCAATATCAAGATCAGTTCTGTTGATTTTTTTCTTGTTTGTTCTACTTCTTAAAAGACTTTCCACAATTTTTACAATGGGTTAAGTAAAAAATTCAAGGTATTAATGAAGAGTCAAGGAATATTAATCCCCCTTTTTTACACCTGGTGTAAGTAATGGGACTATTAAATGATCAAAAGTGCAGTCATGGTCATTTAACTGTTTTTATTTTCTATCAGTTGATACAACTTAAGGCATAAAACTTTCATTTGAAATAATAAATGGGATTTTTGTGAGTTTTTGCAATGTTTACATCAGGCTATGTTATCTGCCAAATACATGCTTTGACGCAATGGTATAAGGGATAAAATTCAAATAATTTCATTAAATCTTGATGACAAGAACTTTTTTTGGTGGTAAAATAACCATGTTTTAATGTTAATACCACAGAAACATCTTGCTGTGCATTTATAACAATTTGGGACATTTTTTTATGTGAAAGCATATTGTCAGGGTGGGAAAAGCTAAAAATAGCACAAATTCAGGTCTAAGGCTCTAAATTTGCAATATGTGACTTTTTGCCCCCAAAAAGATTGAAATGTGACTACTATCACTTCATATGATCAGTTAAGTACAAAAAATCAATTGTTTTCTGAATTTGGGGTTTCACCGCATTTCCCTTAAAGAGCCAAAAAAGTTGCTCAGAAATCTTTGCTTTGCTTTATTCTTAATCCTTAGTCAATTTGAAGTCAGAAACATCCTATCTGAGCATAATGTGACTTATATTACAAATTTCACAGCTCAATTTAAACGGACTGTAATGTATGACTTTGATAGAAAATACTTGAAAATTTCATTTTGGACTACAGGAACATAAACTTTCAATATCAAGATCAGTTTTGTTGATTTTTTTCTTGTTTGTTCTACTTCTTAAAAGACTTTCCACAATTTTTACAATGGGTTAAGTAAAAAATTCAAGGTATTAATGAAGAGTCAAGGAATATTGACCCCCCTTTTTTACACCTGGTGTAAGTAATGGGACTATTAAATGATCAAAAGTGCAGTCATGGTCATTTAACTGTTTTTATTGTCTATCAGTTGATACAAATTAAGGCATAAAACTTTCATTTGAAATAATAAATGGGATTTTTGTGAGTTTTTGCAATGTTTACACCAGGCTATGTTATCTGCCAAATACATGCTATGACGCAATGATATAAGGGATAAAAATCAAATAATTTCATTAAATCTTGATCTTGAGTTTATATATTTCTTGACGAGGAACGCTATCTTTTTACATTGACATTGCTGACATTGTCATTTACTTAGAAGCCAGACTCTTTTATCTTATTATACATTACGATGCAACCTGATATAACATCATAACCATTTATATGCTCCTTGATTGTAATTTCCCTGCGAAATCCCAAGTGCATACATGTAATTTTGGATGTTAATTATAGGTCGGACATCCTAAAGACATATTTCCGGTGTTCGTAATTAAATAAACCAGAAAAGATCCATAATGATTAAAATAAGGAATGGTCTTGAATTTTTAGTCAAAATTTATTACTTCCTGAATAGGGAAACTATAGAATAAGGTAAGTGAATCTTCAGTCGCTTATTCTAACATCTATTTTTAGAAATATTTGCATTAATACCTGATGTTTAACACGTACGCAATAAAGACAACAGAAGTTGCACATGACTGTCTGGAGTAAATTAGTCACACGCGTGCACCTATAATTGTGTATTGATTGCAAGTTAAGTAATACTTATTTGAATGACATACTACGACAACAAAAACATATATCACACGTTTAAACGCTGGCTTTGCGACAGCTCATTAAATGTTTTTAAATTACAATTAATGACTGAACTTCAAAGTTATGCATGATAACCATGATTACAATGATGACAATGATAACAGGACAATAAGCTGTCCTTATTTAATTTTAGATACATTTAATCTTTCTTTAAAAAGAACTATACACAACAATCCAAAAAGGTCAATTTTGCTTGAGTGAGTTCAACACAGTTATCAAAGGTACCAGTCTTATAATTTAATACGCCAGACGCGTGTTTCGTCTACAAAAGACTCATCAGTGACGCTCCGATCAAAATAGTTATACAGCCAAACAAGTACACAGTTAAAGAGCATTGAAGACCCAAAATTCCAAAAAAGTTGTGCCAAATACGGCTAAGGTTATCTATGCCTGGAATAAGAAAATCCTTAGTATTTTGAAAAATTCATACTTTTATAAACAGGAAATTTATAAAAAATTAATTGAAACCCTTAGTTATAGTAAAAAAAGTAATTAACGTCGACAATCCGTCTGTATGTATAATCTTTATCACCATGTATTCAAGAAATCCGTTATCTCTTAAATGTCTAAGGACTTAAGGTGTCAGACCACCAATTAAAAATCCCTATCTGTTCAACCAAATTTTGCAATTTTCACAGCTTTCTAAATATTTTACCTTAAGTTTAACTTCAAGGAAACCAGGTATATCCTGAATTGTACATGTATCACCTTCCTACATGCCAATTTTCAACCAATGTTTAAAGTCTTGTAACAAATTTCTGATTTTGAAAAGACAGGTACTACCAAAATAACTCCCGGTTTTCTGGAAATCTTAAATTAGTGTACTATGTAGCGCATTAATCCTGAATTTTTAATGCAAACTCATAGACAAGTGAATTTTGGCTCAAAATGGTCCAAATATATTTCCCTTTCACCAAAAGTTTCATTTCTGCAAATTTGTTGGTTAGTTTAAGAAAACAATGACATCAAAAGCACTATTTTGTGTCAAAGTAGGACTACTTTTACATACGTTCTAAATTGGAGGGAGTAATTGGTGGTCTGACACCTAAAGAGCCAAAAAAGTTGCTCAGAAATCTTTGCTTTGCTTTATTCTTAATCCTTAGTCAATTTGAAGTCAGAAACATCCTATCTGAGCATAATGTGACTTATATTACAAATTTCAAAGCTCAATTTAAACTGACTGTAATGTATGACTTTGTTAGAAAATACTTGAAAATTTCATTTTGGACTACAGGAACATAAACTTTCAATATCAAGATCAGTTTTGTTGATTTTTTTCTTGTTTGTTCTACTTCTTAAAAGACTTTCCACAATTTTTACAATGGGTTAAGTAAAAAATTCAAGGTATTAATGAAGAGTCAAGGAATATTAATCCCCCTTTTTTACACCTGGTGTAAGTAATGGGACTATTAAATGATAAAAAGTGCAGTCATGGTCATTTAACTGTTTTTATTTTCTATCAGTTGATACAACTTAAGGCATAAAACTTTCATTTGAAATAATAAATGGGATTTTTGTGAGTTTTTGCAATGTTTACATCAGGCTATGTTATCTGCCAAATACATGCTTTGACGCAATGGTATAAGGGATAAAAATCAAATAATTTCATTAAATCTTGATGACAAGAACTTTTTTTGGTGGTAAAATAACCATGTTTTAATGTTAATACCACAGAAACATCTTGCTGTGCATTTATAACAATTTGGGACATTTTTTTTATGTGAAAGCATATTGTCAGGGTGGGAAAAGCTAAAAATAGCACAAATTCAGGTCTAAGGCTCTAAATTTGCAATATGTGACTTTTTGCCCCCAAAAAGATTGAAATGTGACTACTATCACTTCATATGATCAGTTAAGTACAAAAAATCAATTGTTTTCTGAATTTGGGGTTTCATCGCATTTCCCTTAAAGGTGTCAGACCACCAATTAAAAATCCCTATCTGTTCAACCAAATTTTGCAATTTTCACAGCTTTCTAAATATTTTACCTTAAGTTTAACTTCAAGGAAACAAGGTATATCCTGAATTGTACATGTATCACCTTCCTACATGCCAATTTTCAACCAATGTTTAAAGTCTTGTAACAGATTTCTGATTTTGAAAAGACAGGTACTACCAAAATAACTCCCGGTTTTCTGGAAATCTTAAATTAGTGTACTATGTAGCGCATTAATCCTGAATTTGTAATGCAAACTCATAGACAAGTGAATTTTGACTCAAAATGGTCTAAATATATTTCCCTTTCACCAAAAGTTTCATTTCTGCAAATTTGTTGGTTAGTTTAAGAAAACAATGACATCAAAAGCACTATTTTGTGTCAAAGTAGGACTACTTTTACATACGTTCTAAATTGGAGGGAGTAATTGGTGGTCTGACACCTAAAGAGCCAAAAAAGTTGCTCAGAAATCTTTGCTTTGCTTTATTCTTAATCCTTAGTCAATTTGAAGTCAGAAACATCCTATCTGAGCATAATGTGACTTATATTACAAATTTCAAAGCTCAATTTAAACTGACTGTAATGTATGACTTTGTTAGAAAATACTTGAAAATTTCATTTTGGACTACAGGAACATAAACTTTCAATATCAAGATCAGTTCTGTTGATTTTTTTCTTGTTTGTTCTACTTCTTAAAAGACTTTCCACAATTTTTACAATGGGTTAAGTAAAAAATTCAAGGTATTAATGAAGAGTCAAGGAATATTAATCCCCCTTTTTTACACCTGGTGTAAGTAATGGGACTATTAAATGATCAAAAGTGCAGTCATGGTCATTTAACTGTTTTTATTTTCTATCAGTTGATACAACTTAAGGCATAAAACTTTCATTTGAAATAATAAATGGGATTTTTGTGAGTTTTTGCAATGTTTACATCAGGCTATGTTATCTGCCAAATACATGCTTTGACGCAATGGTATAAGGGATAAAATTCAAATAATTTCATTAAATCTTGATGACAAGAACTTTTTTTGGTGGTAAAATAACCATGTTTTAATGTTAATACCACAGAAACATCTTGCTGTGCATTTATAACAATTTGGGACATTTTTTTATGTGAAAGCATATTGTCAGGGTGGGAAAAGCTAAAAATAGCACAAATTCAGGTCTAAGGCTCTAAATTTGCAATATGTGACTTTTTGCCCCCAAAAAGATTGAAATGTGACTACTATCACTTCATATGATCAGTTAAGTACAAAAAATCAATTGTTTTCTGAATTTGGGGTTTCACCGCATTTCCCTTAAAGAGCCAAAAAAGTTGCTCAGAAATCTTTGCTTTGCTTTATTCTTAATCCTTAGTCAATTTGAAGTCAGAAACATCCTATCTGAGCATAATGTGACTTATATTACAAATTTCACAGCTCAATTTAAACGGACTGTAATGTATGACTTTGATAGAAAATACTTGAAAATTTCATTTTGGACTACAGGAACATAAACTTTCAATATCAAGATCAGTTTTGTTGATTTTTTTCTTGTTTGTTCTACTTCTTAAAAGACTTTCCACAATTTTTACAATGGGTTAAGTAAAAAATTCAAGGTATTAATGAAGAGTCAAGGAATATTGACCCCCCTTTTTTACACCTGGTGTAAGTAATGGGACTATTAAATGATCAAAAGTGCAGTCATGGTCATTTAACTGTTTTTATTGTCTATCAGTTGATACAAATTAAGGCATAAAACTTTCATTTGAAATAATAAATGGGATTTTTGTGAGTTTTTGCAATGTTTACACCAGGCTATGTTATCTGCCAAATACATGCTATGACGCAATGATATAAGGGATAAAAATCAAATAATTTCATTAAATCTTGATGACAAGAACTTTTTTTGGTGGTAAAATAACCATGTTTTAATGTTAATACCTCAGAAACATCTTGCTGTGCATTTATTACAATTTGGGACATTTTTTTTATGTGAAAGCATATTGGCAGGGTCGGAAAAGCTAAAAATAGCACAAATTCAGGTCTAAGGCTCTAAATTTGCAATATGTAAAAGATTGAAATGTGACTACTATCACTTCATATGACCAGTTAAGTACAAAAAATCAATTGTTTTCTGAATTTGGTGTTTCACCGCATTTCCCTTAAAGGTGTCAGACCACCAATTAAAAATCCCTATCTGTTCAACCAAATTTTGCAATTTTCACAGCTTTCTAAATATTTTACCTTAAGTTTAACTTCAAGGAAACCAGGTATATCCTGAATTGTACATGTATCACCTTCCAACATGCCAATTTTCAACCAATGTTTAAAGTCTTGTAACAAATTTCTGATTTTGAAAAGACAGGTACTACCAAAATAACTCCCGGTTTTCTGGAAATCTTAAATTAGTGTACTATGTAGCGCATTAATCCTGAATTTTTAATGCACACTCATAGACAAGTGAATTTTGGCTCAAAATGGTCTAAATATATTTCCCTTTCACCAAAAGTTTCATTTCTGCAAATTTGTTGGTTAGTTTAAGTAAACAATGACATCAAAAGCACTATTTTGTGTCAAAGTAGGACTACTTTTACATACGTTCTAAATTGGAGGGATTAATTGGTGGTCTGACACCTTAAACAATATTTTTAGGTTACATTTCATACTTTGATTGAACCCTTAAACGGAATAACATGCTCATGTAGGATGTGTGTAAAATTAATTTATAAAGATTAAGCCAAAATATACAATTAGTTCTAGATAAAAAGACTAACAAAATATTTGTAGAATTAATTAAATCAATCTATAAACGTATTAACTTTCATGTTTCTTTTGACGTTGATATTACTGTAATCAGGATCATTCCACGAATGACCTGCAAAGCTAATAATGTTTATCTTGACGAGAAGAAAATATGAATTTATTATTGCTGACAAGATAATTGATCCTTAGAGACTATGTGAATTAATTTGTAGCTCTTATCATAATTGGATTGCCATTAACGTGTTACCTATAACTAATTAATATCATTATTTGGCTCAGTGGAAAATAATCTTGCTGTGTATTATTGGTCATTTAGAACTAATCGCCAGCGATAACTTTGTTCATTTGTAATCAGTGTTGCATTACATTAGTTCCTGGTGTGTTTTCCCAAAACAGTAATAAAACAGAACTTCTATTAAGAAAGATCGAACTATTGTTTTCACAATAAACATATAAATTTCTCATAAAACGTTACATTACGATGAAAAAGTAGAAATAGTTATTTGATGGCTCGATATAGACATATTTGATATGGATGTGTATTCTGTAGTCATTTGTTTGTATGTTAATATTTTAGCTAAAACAATATTTTCTACAAAAGAAAATGTCTGTACCATGTACAGAATATGACACTTGTTGTCCATTCGCTTGATGTATTTGATCTTTTGATTTTGCCATTAATACGGGACTTTCCATTTTTTACAACCTTTATCAAAAGGCAAAATGGAGACGCAAACGGAAACATTGTAAATTTTTGTATCATTATTTATCTTTGGATTTAGAATTCACACATGTTCACCATGTACCAAAACTATGTCGTTACTGCGAATCAACGGGCTTTCATTTTGCACAAAAACGTATTTGCATCTCTGTGTACAGTTGTACTTTAAGTGAATATATTTTTCTTTTATCCGAAAAAAACCCATTGTATGACTTGTAGGAACATATAATAACTTTCAAATTAACTTTTATAAGTTAAACGTTTACATATAGATAAATGTTATATAAAACTTAATAGCGTTTTGAAAATTTTGTTACTGGTTAACACCTTAGCTTGTTTGAACAGCTATTTGTATAGTTGATGGACTTGAATTTGCTATGTTTTCTAGCACAGTCAATTTTAAAAACTTTTTTTAAAAGGTTTGTTAAGTAGGTGGACTATGTATAAGGCACATTATCTTAATATTTAATACGTTTGTGTGAATTTTTTAATAAATATTTTACAAGCTTCTTTAACACCAATGTATATTATTTTATTTCACGTGAACTCGTTCAAAGCATTACCAAAACTGACCATGAGAACATATAACTTACTAAAGTTATGGCTAAATTTAGATGTTCAAATCTGAAATTCCCAATTGAAACGGGAAGATAAGATGGAAAAATATTTTAAAAGAAAATAGGATATGTCATCTATGTAATCAAAATATTGGCGACGAATATCACTATTTGTGTGTTTGTTCACATCCTAGTGTATCACTTCTTAGACAAAATCTTGTACCTAATTATTACTTACAATATCCTTCAAGGCAGAAATTAATCGGTTTACTCTCTTTTTGCAACATAAAGGTTACTTTTAGAAAGATTACTTATTTGTTGTAGATGCAATTTTTATACATTTATATATATTTATGTACTCACAATCACTGAACAATTAGAAAGAATTCTGTACATATGTAATCCTTTAAACTCAATAGGTAATATATATAATGTATATGTCTCAATGTCATGAAAATCACGTGCTATTATCGTACACTACTCTGCTGTCGATTTATATGTATACTTTATTATGTTTTGACCTCTTGTACACGTTTGTGTCTGAGGAAATAAAATATTTTGTCTTTTGTCTTAAAAATGTTCATCAATAAGCTTTGTTATCTGGTAATGACGCCTTATAAATTATGGTCAATCTGATGGCTAAGAAGAGCATAAATTTATCATGATAATGTTTACAGGTAAATATGACCAAAATAATGATGTTATGATGGCTAGATCCACTACAAAAAACAAAAAGTCTGAAAAGACCAGTTTTTGTCTGAATTTGCATGAATTTGTACTCGACCTCCTTGATTTGTCTAAATAATTTTTAAAAAATCTTGACATTGTATGAATTTGTCTCATAAGGTTCTTGGTTTTTCTTGACAAGTGTCTTGACAGTATGAACATTGTCTTAAAATTTCTCGACACTTCCTGTATAATCTGATAAGAGTCTGGATTAGTCTCGACCAATTCTTGACTGTCTTAAATTTGTCTCGATCTGTCTTGACATATTCTTGACATTCTTAATAATGTCTCGATCTGTCTTGACACATTCTTGACATTCTTTATAATGTCTGAATATGTCTTGAAATATTCTTGACATTCTAAATAATGTCTGAATATGTCTCGACACATTCTTGACAGTCTTAATTATGTCTTGAAAATATCGGAAATTGATGAGACTGTCATTAAAGTGAGAGGGTTAGCGCTATAGAACCAGGTTTAATCCACCATTTTCTACATTTGAAAATGCCTGTACCAAGTCAGGAATATGACAGTTTTTGTCCATTCGTTTTTGATGCGTTTTGTTATTTGATTTTGCCATGTGATTATGGACTTTCCCAATTGATCTTCCTCTAAGTTCAGTATTTTTGTGATTTTACTTTTTTTTTGACACTATCTCAACAGTATACATTTCGCCTAAAAATGTGAACAGACTTATTCTGCACTGTTTGTGACATTCTTTTGCTGTTATATACTTAATATGGCTAAACTAAACTTTGAAGAATCAAGGATTAAGTTTGTGTAGTAAGATACCCTTTTGGTGCAACTTAGTTGAATTACCCTGAATAATCCCCCATGTAGTTTGATTTTGATTAATTTTGATTAAACGTTTAATTAATTGTTTTCACTTGGAATATAAGTTGAAGTAGCTGACAAACAGCATTTAGATTTTTGCCATTCGCAAAACTGGCAGTCAAATTTGCTTTACTAAAATAGGTGTCTATAAGGCAGTTTTAAAATGTGAACATGCGTCTCTTTTGGACCCCAAAATTCATCTTTTGGATTTGTGTGGCTGAAATAAGAGGGGGTGGGCTTTCGTGAAGGTCGAAGAATTAGTTCCCATTTTGATTCAAAAACCTTGTTCATTTTTTAGGACAACCAAAAAAAACATTTTTTATTCCAATTTGAGTGTTGAATTTTATAAATTTTTAACAAAAATAAATATTTTTGATAACCGACCTTCCGGAAAAGAAAAAAATGTTAAGATCTATATTATGCATGTCTGTTTGGGATCCATTTCATAAGACCAATGATTTCTACATTATAAATACATTTTTTTAATTATTCCTGGGGTAGATAATACTTTTCTTTTAATCTTTGGGAAATATTCAATTTTCAATTCATTTTTTTCATCAAAATGATGATTTTCATTTTCGTCTATGAACAAACGTTTTAAATTGTAGTGGCATGATCGGTCAATTGATAAGTTGTATGGCTTATTACAGGTAAAGCAGTAATTTCTATTTGACAGTTGCGTGTACTCTGGGGTTGTGGAATACCTTAATTTTATGTGGAACATCCTGTCCATGTGTAATACTTAATATATATTCCAACAGATGACATCACACAATTTTTCTTCTGTTAAATGAATGATTTGTATATCATCAAAATTTGCTATTAATATATAAACCATTTTGGTACAATAATTTTTTTACCATATAAACATTTAATATTATGAATGTAGAATAAAATATGTCCACAGTATGATTGGTTTTAATCATTTAATTTATACAATTTAGGAATCAAAATTTGTAATTATTTAAAAACTCAATTTTAAATTGTTTTATATCAACACATCAAAATTTAAATTATTTTAAACATTAGATTTCAACTCAGAACTGTCAAGTAAATTTAAGACACAATTCAAAATGTTCGGAATTTGTCGAGCCATATAATTTTTCTTGACAAATTAAGATACAAGTCATACTTTTGGAGAATGTAGAGAAAAAGTTCATGCAAATCAAGACAAAAAATGGTCTTTTCAGACTTTTAGACTTTTGTAGTGACAATTACTGCACTTATGTAAAAAACTTTTAATATTCAAACTCAATACATTCTAAAACGCACATTTTGAGTCAACGATAATAAAATTCATCATCCGTTTATAAACCATCAGTTGGTGTAATAAGACATCCAAATGAATATAAATTCACAAGTTTCCTACAAAGGAAGTATATAAGTTCGTCTGCTCGTCGTAAATTGATTTTAATGAAACGAACAAATCTGATTTAACGAAGTAATTTGAAGTATAAAATGAGGTATCATGACATACACATGTATTTCTGTTGTTATAATCATGTTCTTACAACATCATTATAACCCAATTACAAATATATACTCTTTTAAGTTCCGGCAAATAGATGATAAAAATAGATAGCAAAATAACTGCGCAGATTAAGCGTAAGATCTTGATATAAAACAGATAAAGGGTTGAATTCAGTTGAAAAAATCTCCCATTGACTTATTCAAACCTATTTCTGGACTTAAAATATCTAAAAATAAGAAGATGGGGGTATGAAAAAACTTTCCGACAATGTCAAAATGTTTAAAAAGTAAACCATAATAGGTCAAAGTATGGCCTTACCTGGTTTACCTTCAGAAATCAGAGGCTATCTTTATACCAATAACACAAAGCTGATAGGACGATAGAGCAGATTGTTACCCCGAGAAAACATTGTCTACCGAGGTTTCTGCTCTATCACCCTTTCAGCTATATCTTATTTAATTTATTATACTGAATGTTCTATCATGATTGTCTTTAACAGATTAATTTGATTTTAAAAGCATTTTCTATGACGTCACGTACATAACAACGTTGTGCATTTAAAAAAATGTAAAGCAAGCTGGTTTTTTTAATTTAGACAGTCAAATAATAAAATCTGAGCTAAAACGTAGAACTTAAGCATTGTATTTAATTACCTGATGTAGCTTCAATTCATTGTCCTTTAAACCAGAGGGTAACATTTAAAAAATTTTTCACTGCTCAGCTATTGGCACCCTCGTATTAGCCAATCGAAATATGGCATTTTCACGTGAAGTATGAGAAATTTATTTTGGTGAAGCACAGTAGGCTTTTGAAATAATCAAAACATTGGTTCATGACCTTTATTACAAACACTGTATATTTGCACTCGATTCTTACACTGACCCAAATACTTTGCAACCCTGTGAATAAGTGAAATCAGCATTCATGCATTTGTTGTGGTTACTTTTGTATGATTCTGGGCTTCTGCAGACTTTTCTTAAAACATAGAAAGAACAGGAAAATCAAAATTAAATTGTTAAATTCGAGAGGACACAACATCAGAATTCGGGAAATAATATATCGTACTTGTCTGAATGCTTGACTTTTAGTAAAAAGAGATTGTGAGTGAAAAAAAGCAACAGTAAATGATGTGTGCACGACAGTAACGTTACAGCCTTTTTAGTCATTTAATAAGGGTGCCATGGTCGTTTTGCAAAAGCTATATTTGGTAGTCTTCGTAGAAAGTATTTTTAATGTTTGTTCTTTATTATAAATGCATAATCAGAATTCATTCATACAATGACCATAATCTGGATTTTCCATTAGTTGCAACAATACGTCTTTTTTCCATAATCCCAAATCTGATATTACATAAATATTCAATATTTCGTCAACGTTCAGCTCGAATACCTCATGTCAATGTAAAGAATGACTCCGTCTTTACAAGTTCTATCTAGGAGTATTACAAGATCAGACTAATCACCCATCCTTCTATCTGGATGTCAGATTTAATGACACTGTCCATCGATTGTCCACAAAATAATATGTCAAAATAATTATTGTGGTCTATTGTTACATTCAAAGTTATGATGAACAAATTATCTCTATTCACGAATCAGAATTTGTACAAAAAGAAAAGAAAGAGTACACAAATACGTGTCAATTGTTCCACTACTCGACCGATATTATGAAAAGTTCTTTAATGACCGTATCTTGTTTTCACTGTTGTATAGGGACATTGCGAACACCGAATCACAAGTTAATTTCAGTATATTTCTTTTTCTGTGTCAAACATTCGTTCAAATGAATAGACGACGGCTTTAAGTGTTTTATGTAGAGCTTCAATATCATTATTTATGTCTTGTAACGCTGTTGTATATGGGCAGTGCACACACTCAACAAAGTCATTAAAAATATCCCCTTCGGGTACGATTATTTTTTATCATTAATGTCTTCGTCTCTGTGGTAGGCCGACAGCTATGAAATTATACATAGAGCTTAAACAGACTATATTTCAGTGTTATCCTTCTTCAATTAACGAATTTTTATCTCACTGCTTTATTGATACTTTTAAATAGCATAACATTTAATACGCATGTTTTGTTAGGATCTAATATATCACCATAATAAAATGTTTAACACTATATAAAACCATGCATGTTTTACGATATAAAAGTTTAATTTATCAACGTTTAGTAGATTGTGTTTACCCGTTAAAATTTTTTTTTCCAAATCCATACAATTAATATTATCATTTAACGACACGTTAACTGATATTGTGTACAGATGTATTACCAAATGAACGAAGATTTATGTTATTATGTAACATAATCGTGTAATTTCGGACGCATCAAATGTATTATCTTCTTTTTATAGATAACAGTTTAAATTCACGACCATTAACTAGTTTATTTTATTGCGTTTTAGCAGATGTAAAGTGCATTTGCATGTTTGTATTATTTTTGTAGTAAAACTGGTGTTTAGATGTTCTTTTACTTCCACTCAAACTGTTAAATGTTAAAGAGGGGCGAAAGTTACAAGAGGGACATTCAAACTCATAAGTGAAAAATAAACTGACAACGCCATTGCTATAAAGAAATAAAAACCATACAGACAAGCAATAGTACATACAACAGAACATACAGTCAAACACTACAGGGAGATAACTCTGTAAAGTCTGCTAAACGTTTTATTTACGTTGTGTTGTAAAGGGAATATTAAACTTCTCAATGATCACAATTGGTGTTTGTCAAACTGCTATATAACCAGTGTAATTTTTTTTTACAAAACGGTTGGTTCAAAACTTTTGATTTTTATTATATTTTTGTTAAAGGATCAAAGTAAATACGTTGTCAAAATTTTATGAAAATTAAACGAGCCAAATTAATTTTAGTGAAAGTGTTAGGTACCACCTTTAGAGATCACCTATGTTTAGCAAAAACATGTGTTAGAAGACCATTAATTTAAGGTTCCTCTGTAGTGCATTTTATAGGGATTAAACTTGTATTCAAAGAACACATTGTTGCTCTCTCTTATGTTGGCTCTTAAAACAGGTTTCACTGTAAACAGAAACTGAAGTAATACAACCCGAACCAAGAACAGGGGGTTCTCCAGAATTGTAAGCAGATCCTGCTTCTTCTTTAACGTTCATAATAATAAAGAAACATTGCCGTGTTTACATCACATGATTAATATTGCAGGTACAGACGAACATGTGCATCTGCAAAAATTGGAAAGGCAAAACAAAGATATATACTTGTATGCCAAAAAAGTAGTAGACACCAAATAAAAATACTAAAAAAGAAAACTGTAAACCAACTTTTGTCGCGAACATTTTTTTTCGCGTTTAATCCCTTCTAGCCCCGTTCGCAGCTATTTAATTTCGCATTTTTCAATTCACTTGTTGATTTGAATAGTTTGTGCCGATTGATATTGATTATTATTATTTCGTGTCCTTTTTCTATTCGCTTAAGTAACGAAAATAAGTTCGCTTACAGAAATTTAGAAAAATAAATAAAAAGTAAATTATAGTAGATTATTACAGTATCTTAATTTATTATTAATTGTTGGTGGCCTTAAATTAATAAGACTTATATGTACTCTAAGTAATGCCATGGAATGCTTTAATTACAATATGAATGTTTGCTGTGTACAGAGGGCTTGTTGGTATTGTAATGACCTTTCCCACATTGATCCATAGTAATTGTATCAATCCCGAAGGCTTCCGCCATAGTTGTAAAAAGATATAGAATTAATGGTATATAATTGTGATGAAGCTCGCTTTTCCTTCGCAGTATTATCTTATTTGCAAATAACGTTTCTTCTCCATTTTGTCTGTGGTCAAATTATTTGATAAAGAATATAATGCATTGTTCCGGTTGTTGACAACATTTGTAGGTCAAGATTTGGCACGTTCACAAAGTTCAACGTGTTTTTTCTAATGAAATGTGGAATAAGACAAAATTCTTACAAGATGAATTAACCCATTTTTTATTCTGTTTATTCATTTAAAAAAAAGTTTAACATGTTTAAAGAGGGGGGCAAGAGGTTTAACTGTTATGCTGTTATGGGGCAATTTAATTCTTTGTTATCTGTTATAGTGATAATGTATTTGCTGTTAACTGTTATTGAAAATTGGAATGTTAGCATTTTTTACAGCAAATTTTCGGTAGAAATTGGAAATCATTGGACATTGGGGTCTACCACTACTGATAAGTTGGTCCCGTATTCGGAGAAGGATTCCATTAACATATACCCATCACAGAAGTGAGGTCCAGGACAATTTAAAAGTTGTTTGTTTGGTATTGTTATGAATAAAGCAAATACATGAAGTAAGATAAGAATTCAATGTATGGATTGAAATGAAAGAAAATAACATGAATGAAAGAAAACAAACGAATAATTTGTAACTTTGAGAAATTATAACAACATATTATTACAAAGTATAAATTGAAATGAAATAGAAAAGCATGAAAGAAAATTATTCAACGAAATAAATTGTTTTGAAAAAAATATAACAACACATTATTCCTAATAACGAATTTTCGATGTAGTTTAATCAACCAAAAATATTATTGAACTCAAAAGAAAGTAAAACAACTATTTGTCTGCTAAACGATTTGCAGCTTTTTTGCATATCAAATTCGTTTTGTAAATTAGTCAGTTATTTTAATAGACCTCATACGTTTTACTTCACTTGTCAAAATATGCATGGTGTTTGATGATTTAACAGGTAATTATCCGGTTGTTTAATAATAGCTAACCGATTTGTTGTATTTCACTGCGTGATGTTTTCAATTTAAAAACACATCAATATAGCATATTCCTATGCTGACGCAATAGAAAATTGAGAGTACCTACTTTAATAGCTTAATAGCATCTTTATACATGATTTAACCCAGTTTTATCCCATACCAACCTGTATATCTATTTTGTAATTATAGAAAAGTCTGTTTACTCTGATTTTCATTCCGATGTAAGAGTTCTATGACAGAATAAAGAATGGGTTACTTCATCTTGTATGCTATAAATGTAACGCTATCTTAACAAATATCACAAACTACATTGGCTTGATTGACAAAGCAGACCACAAACTTAATTGGATGCGCCTTTAAAAACAACCAAATACGTTTTTATACATTGTAGCACTATTGAAAAGCATTTTGACCTTTTAAATACTGGTAATTACATGAATATATCTTTGCAAATGCAATACGTTGTTTTCTAAGTTTGTATAAGCAGAATATATCTGCATAATAATATATGTTGTGTCTTCTGTTCTAATCTGAGTTCTAAAAATCGTGACAAAAAACTGTTATTACACGTAGTATTTTTGTAATATAGATTTGTTCTGTTTGTACGAAAGACAAAATACAATGGTCTTAAGTTACATAATTAGACACATTACAAAATCAACACTTTTAATTATTGTTTTTATCCATTTTGGCAAACTGATTAAGAAAAGGATATCTTTTGCTTTAAAATTGAATAAATCGTATAAAATGAGAGGGCCATGCTTTGTGAATGTAAAACACCCTTTCAGCAACAACTTGAATGGTCAGTAGTTGACCTGTTGAAAGGACTTTCCGGCTCTTATACCATTTTTTTTGTGACAATTGTTCGCTTATTATAATATTGCCTTATTATAATGGCCCAGTCAATCAACTTTAAGGACCAACTTATTGGTTTTATGTATGTCTCGTTCAGAATATGCAATAAATATTTGCGACTGCATGTTAAACAAGCAATAACCAAGAGTTTGGTAGACATCAATCCAAATTAAAAAAAATATTTTGTTTTTTCTTATAAAATTTAACAAATGCAGATGATTCTCATTAAAACGATTCAATAATCATTAGGAAAAAAATGAAAAAAATTGATATAATTCTTGTTCTTATATACGGTTGTTGCATAATAATGCAATTATATCTAAGGATGTATTGCTTTGTTCTATACTTTTAACAGGATTTTCAAAAGCGTTGATGTGTAACATATTTGACCATTAGCGTATATCTTTTTGTTAATTATCAAGAATTAAACAAACCCAATATTATTTGTTAGTCCATCACGTTTACTGCTTTAGATATATATTTTGAGGTTTAAACGTTTTATATAACAATATGAAATTATATATGTATGCTAGAAGACAAGTTGCAGATCCTGAATTTTGCATGACGACTCATAATCGACTACTCTTTTTTTCTGCTGTCTTGCAAGTGCTAGTTTAGAAACACACAATCACGTGCATGTTAATACAGTGACAATACTTACATTATGTGATATAAATGTCTCTGTCGCTCTCTTTTTATACATATATTTAATTTAGAAATAGATTGTAAAGATTGTGAATAGATTGCTTTATCGCCTGCTACTAGAATAAATATTAATAAGCACATAGCTTAACATTTATTGAATATTTATAACGTAGTTAGTAGTTTATTTCTATCTGTCAAATAAAAATATCCAAGATTTATAATATAGAAGCACTATAGCTTGAGAAGAGATTATTATACAGTAACTATTGTCTAAACTAATCTAAGTCATTATATTAGGAATTGACATCAAGAATTTATTCGATTGATCGGGCATGTCTTAGTAGACAGATTTGTGTACTAAAAACTAGACGAATATATATATAAATGATCGTCTTGTGTTCAGATAACGAATTCGTCGTTTCATACTCTAACATTGCTTAATGCATACTGGGTAATATTTTTTCAAAAAGTACACACTAAAATGTCATGATTGGTTAATGCGGGGTTCACACATTGCCGATTATTGCTTCCGTTTGAGATCAGACAGCGATAAGACACGAAAGGTGAAATTGTCGGATTACAATCCTAATTATCTGGAATGTCCTTTCATTGTCTGAACGCAGTCGTTTAAGTTCGTAACAAATTCCTACGGGTCGGGAATGGTCCGGATAGTTCGAGAAGCACCCCGACAGTTAGGTGCGTCCCGTAACATTCGGGGAAACTCAGCCGATTTTGTCTAGTCGGATTATAAGCGTGACTATTCGTGACAGATTCTTCTGTATCGGATCAAAATCCTAACAATGTTCTGTATATTCTGGACGGTTCCTGTGGAACGGGAATGGTGTGGAGAAATTTTTCATTGCTGTTTTTCTGACGATTGAGTCCAGATTTCATTCAGATCTTGTCGATTACGAACCGTTTTTTCCGAAACTGTTCCGGAACAGTCCCGTTATTAATACGAAATTCGTCAACGATACCCACTCAGAGTCCCGACAATTACAGAATACAATACGACTGAGACCAGACAAAGCCGTTTGCAATGCGATAGAGCAGACCGTGATAGAATTGCGTTCCGACAGTACCTGCTTATCCCGAATATGCCGACAGTGTTCAAACGGATAACGTCAGGTTTTTCTCTGGTCACTGTCTGATCTTGTCGGATTACATTCGGTAGAATCAGGACTCAGTCGTGACAGACTCGGTCGAAGTTTACCATGCGAAAGATACAAATCAGGATTAGAATCGGAATGAGAACGGATATCGGGACAAATTCGCTTGGAAACGGTTGAATATCGACGCTTCTTGGACAATATCTGATTGTTGTCGTCATTAAATACTTTTTTTTACAAATTTTATTTAAAAGCTTGAATTTCCATCCACGATTCACAGGATCTTGATCAGACTTTTGACAAACTTTAATCGGGAATAATCCGGTCAAGACGGCAGAAAAAATCGTGAATGTGTGACCCCAGCTTTAAACATTTCTAAACAATGGAAAGTCAACAAATGACTAGACGTTTTTCTTATTTTAGAGGTAAGAATAGGCAATTGCATGTAGTCATTCAGATTTGAAAGGGCCAAATGAGGTTAAATATGAGTATAATACAAGTTTTACCTTACAAAAAAGGTATGGAGTGATTTTCACTAAAACAAATTACGTTAAATGTAGCAATAATTGTTGATCGGGTCATCGATAACATACTGCAACTATATTTATTATCTACCGTATTTGATATCGTCCTGTTATGTTGCCACATCTATATATAGTCAAAGACATATAATACTATATTATATGTCTCTGATATAGAGAACCAAATATAATATTACCAAAAAAATAATGCAGCAAATGCGTTACCAATGAGAACCGACAATAGTATCACGAAATGAAACTTATAGCTTCACACAGTAGCGGCGGGGCAAATAAAAATTAAACATTCATTTTTTTCGATTACGAGAAAATCGTTTGAAAACGAATAGAAGAGAGGGCGAAAGAAAACACCAGACGAACAGTCAAACTCATAGATCGGAAAATGAACTGACAAAGCCTTGGCCAAAAAAAAAAACAAACAGACAATTAATAGTACACTAGACACAACATTGAAAACTAAAGACTAAGCAACGCGATCCCCACCAAAAACGGGGGTGATCGCAAGTGCTCCGGAAGGGTAAGCAGGGAAATACCTAGTACCATCGAACACCGTATACTACTGTTGCCTTAATTATACTGTGATGCAACACAATTATATGTATGGCACAATCATTTTGGTCACCGATAGGAATTCAACCATCGTAAACAAAGACAACAATACCACTTTAGACAAAATGTCCAATGATCACTACGAACATACATGCAATATTAATGTCAGAATCATAATCGACCACCTCTTAACAAGTGTAAATAAACTTTATAAACTGTCAGATTTCTGCTATCAAAACAAAATTAGGAGTTCTTGACTCACTTAAGTCCATAAAAATGATACATGTATATATCCGAGCTGTACAAAAATTCGCATATTATTTTGTTTATGTGCTTATAGTATTTCGATAACGAGTTTTGAGTTTCAAGAATGGGTTAATTTAGGTTGTCAAAGTGAACAGTAGTATACAATAAAGACTTATAATTTGCATGATTGATCACAAGCACACGACAACCAGATCCAGCTGCCAAGAGTCTTTTCAATATGCATATGTAGAAAAGTCTTGAATAAATTGAACGGATATAACAATCCCTAAATGGCAGACCATACATGATGCGTTTGTGAGTTCTTAACACACCCACCATCCTCCTTAAATAGAGCGTGTTTGTTTTTTAGGAAAGGGTGGGATTAAAGGTGTTCGTTTACTGGCAATGTGAAATTAGGAAGACATCCAATTATGAACTTATTATATTTATATATGATTTTCTATACTAACACCTACTAATAAAAAAACGTGTTATATGTTTGTTTAGAAAGGGGATTTTAGTAGAATCACCGTATTCATTGTATATAGTTATAATACACCACTCTAAGGAGTTGGATATTACCTTTTTAAAAGTATTCAGTTGTAAAGTGTGAACTTTATGACTCTTACTATAAAATGTCACAAAAAGGAATATATTTTATCATCCTGAAAGATCATTGACTTCTGGACTTTGATCCCTTGAGGTGGCCATAACACACGTAATGATGTTTTATCAATTATATATACGGTACTTCTTATCCCCAATAGTATCCATATGATAAAACTGTGATGTAATTGCAGCAACAGAATTTTTTTCTTCTACTATGATAGTAAGTGCGACAGATTTTACAAATAATCCTATATTTTACAGTTATTTACTCCGACAAGTTGTTGATGTCTTGACTTTATAACCGTGTTACGTTATGTGGAATTACTACTAGTGCGTTCTGTTCCCGGTAGATACACAAATTATCTGACTGCAAAATTAATTTTACAAGTTATAAAACAGTTAACTTAGATAGTTATTGATGTAGGAATGAAGTTAACCGAAACAACTGACAACAATAAAACCATTCAAAGTGGAAAATAACTGAAATACGAAAATGCTGACAAATAAATAAGTTATCGTTTACGAATATAAACAAAAGACTCTATTTCCTCATAATATGTTAAAAGAAGAGTTGATTTTTATTATTCGTAATAGACATGTTCACCATATGCCGATACCGAAACCGAAAACCGAAACCGATACCGAAACCGAAATCAAAAATAGTAGTGAGGAAAATCAGGTAAATGGTAAATGTTTTAATGCTTAATCAATTCAACCCTGTTACTCCATCACAATTGTTAGAAAACAAGTACAAAGAGTTGAAGAACACTATGACCCAATTTCCCAAAATTGTGCTAAATACGGCTAAGGTTATCTATGCCTGAGATAAGAAAATTCTAAGTATTTCGAATGATTCATACGAAGTGCTGAATACTAGGCTGGTGAAACCCCTGGGGACGAAACGTTTCACCAGCAGTGACATCGACCCAGTGGTGTAAATAGTTATCAAACACCAGGCTTATAAATTATTACGCCACACGCGCATTCCGTCTTCATTAGACTCATCAGTTACGCTCGATCAAAATAGTTAGAAAGCCAAACAAGTACAAAGAGTTGAAGAGCATTGATGACCCTGAATTCCAAAAAGTTATGCTAAATACGGCAAATGTTTAACTTATATATACCTGGGATAAGAAATTTCTTTTTATTTCGAATCATTCATACTTTTGCAAAAAGTTAATTTATAAAAGTGATAAACTCCCTCAGAGACAAGACGTTCACCAGCAGAAGAATCGTCGACCCAATGGTGTGAATAGTTAGCATTGTACCAGGTCACCAGACGCGCGTTCCGTCTACCTAAAACTCATCTGTATACAAACGCACGCGATGTTAAGCAATGCGAACCCCACAACATAACGATAAAATTGAGAAAGGAAATGGGGAATGTGTCAAAGCCACAACAACCCGACCATAGAGCAGACAACAGCCGAAGTCAACCAATGGGTCTTCAATGTAGCGAGCATTTCCCGCACCCGTAAGGGTCCTTCAGCTGGCCCCTTAAAATATGTATACTAGTACAGTGATAATGGACGTCATACTAAACTCCGAATTATACATAAGAAACTAAAATTAAAAATCATACAAGACTAATAAAGGCCAGAGGCTCCTGACTTGGGACAGGATCAAAATTGCGGCGGGTTAAACATGAGATATCAATCTTTCCCCTATACCTCAAGCAAATGTAGAAAAGTAAACTCATAACAATACGCACATTTAAATTCAGTTCAAGAGAAGTCCGAGTCCGATGTCAGAAGATGTAACTAAAGAAAATAAATAAAATGACAATATTACATAAATATCAACAGACTACTAGCAGTTAACTGACATTCCAGCTCGAGACCATTAAAGTTTATGTCTTCATCAAATGAATATCAGGCACAATCCCTCCCGTTAGGGTTTAATATCATACTATCATAAAATATATGAGATGTTTATCTCAGATGCTCATGAAAGTAACGCAGATTTTATTCCAATAGAGGCACCCGTCATGTTGTTCATGGAACGTGCTTATTCGAAGATATGTCTCATTCGATGAAGCGAAAAAAAGACGCTTTTGAATTCGACATATTCGTGGTAATTGTACACAGTATTGAATGTACTCTTTGTGGATTGGTCTACGTCGGGAAACTCGACAAAGACTAAATTTTAGGATGAATGATCATCGGTCTAATGTAAATGATCCTAATAACAACAAATTTCTCTATAAACATTTCAATCAGCCTGACCATTCTATTGTTTCAATGAAAGTCCGGATTATAGAAAAAAAATATATCATCCAACAAATGACCCCATATTGAGTACACCATATCGTTAACAAAGAGAAGACTTTTGGATAAGAGAGTTGGGAACAGCCATTCCCTATGGTTGCAATGAGAAAATTGATGGTGTAGGTATTTTGTCTAGTCCCAGGTGTAGTACCGTCAATACATTCCAATTATTTAATACTTCTGCTCGACGAAATAGAAGTCATGGTCACAGAAAAAATATACCACCTGCTGTACACACCGTGACAATTGATAGTCTATTAACGTCTGTACAAAAACCTTTAGGAATTCATCATATTAGAAATAAATTATACTCCATTTCATTGTCAAAACTTTCTTTACTATTTCAAGATGCCCGAAATACTTCCGTTACTGATTCTCGTTCTGTTTTGTATAGATTAGTTGCAATTATTATGGAAATTGCTAACCATAGACTATTCAAACCCGTATCGACTACATCCAATAGTGAGGAAAAACATTATTTTTTTAAAGTATAATTCGCCAATAAAGGTTTAGATGCTGTAAATATTTGCAATATTTTCCATCAAAAATCTGTACAAAAAACTATACCTGATTATTTCAAAAATATAGCTACACCTGTTATTTCTTATACTTACACAACGTCTATTGTATCCAAGATTTTCAACCACAAGAGAGTTTTAGAGGCTTTTAACCTCAAAGATACAAAATCCAAGCCTCCGGATTGCTCATGTGCATCGTCACAATACAATTACAGTCCAGCTGGCATATTATTACTGGTGACCTTGACATCGTTACCAATGAACAACTAAGAGAGTTGTTAGCCAAGGGACCAAAATATAGAATCCCCCAGCCCATCAACTGGAAAAAAAATTTCAAGTTACCTGATGGATGCAGTTGAGGACTATGCAAGAAAATGGGTAAAGCGCGAACCAGACGAACCAGAACTGGACACTTTGTCTGAATGGATCAAAGCTATTCGATCATGCATTCAGAGGCGCATACAAAAACTACGATGTAATATGAGTACTAGAGTTTCTAACCCTTTCAAGAATCCGGAGGTTGTGGATGCTTTATCCTCTTTGCATGACAAATATGTCGTTGTTCCAGCAGATAAAGCCTCCAATAATATTGTCTTCATATGTAAAAAACATTATTTACAATGTCTCACTACAGAGCTTGGAATTGATAAAACTATTGGTAATCCTACATATTCTTTAACATCATTTACCAAGGACGAAATTTTACAAAATCATAAATCTGTCCTTCTTTTTTTTGGTATCAACATCAAAGAAAACGAAGAAAACTTGGCTTCATTATACTGGATACCTAAATTACACAAACACCCATATAAAGAACGATACATAGCTGGATCTTCAAAATGTTCGACTAAACATCTTTCTAAAGTACTGACTACTATTCTTTCTACAGTTAAAGATGGGCTTCAAAAATATTGTGATGAGATATATTCTACCAGTGGTGTTAACCAGATGTGGATTCTAAAAAATTCGAAAGATCTACTGCTTAACCTTCGATCACAATCTTTGCAATTTTGCAGCAACATAAAAACTTTTGTTTTTTTACGCTATATACCACTATTCCCCATGCTCATTTGACTTCACCATCTCATAAAACAGAGCTTTTTCTATAAAAATGGGAATCGTAGATACAAATTTCTTGTTTTGGGTTACAATAATGCATATTTTGTGAAGAATCACACTGAATCTTCCAGAAAATATACTGAAGATGATATTATCAAAATGCTGGACTTTTTGATCGACAATTTATTTGTTGAGTTTGGAGGATATATATTTCAACAGACAGTCGGTATTCCAATGGGTACTAATTGTGCACCCCTGCTGGCTGATTTGTTTTTGTACTCGTATGAAGCAGAATTCATTCAGAACCTTCTAAAAGACAAAAAGAAAAAGCACCTTGCGAAATTCTTTAATTTTACTTTCCGATATATTGATGATGTTCTATCATTGAAAAACCCATATTTCAGCCAATACCTACATCTCATATATCCCAGTGAACTTGAAATTAAGGATACTACTGATACTAGAAGGACTGCTTCATACCTTGATCTTTTCCTCAATATTGACGTAGATGGACGACTTCACACGAAAATCTATGATATACGGGACGATTTCAACTTCCCAATTATCAATTTCCCATTTCTCAGCAGTAACATACCCTGCCCCTTACTATGGTGTTTACATATCACAATTGATACGTTATTCTCGTGCTTGTTCACACTATACGGACTTCATATACAGGAGTGTTTTCCTTACGCAGAAACTGCTCCAACAAAGTTATGAGGAGGACAGATTAAAATTGACACTCCGTAAATTTTAAGGACACCATCACGAATTGGTGGATCCATACAATGTATCTTTGACCAAACTAGCTAAGGACATTTTTACCACATGGTAGATTGTTGTTTGTCATTATGTCGTCTAATCTTTTAATTACCAAACGTGACTCATTCCCGATTGTGACTGTTTTGCTGAGTGTGAATTCGCATTACTATAAGACGTGTTACGGTACTTGTCTATCCCAAATTCATGTATTTAGTTTAAATGTTTAATGTTATATTTGTAATTCTCATTGGATTTTGTCAAATGTGTTGACTTCTTTTCTATTATATTTATGTGTTATGGTAATTAATATTAATCACCACATTCATTCATTTATTACATTTCATTTTGTTCAACGTAATCAGTACGATATTTTACGTTTGAAGTGAGATTCAAAACAAACCGGACATAGCTTTATATTAAAGTTAATTGCTGCCTTAGTTTGCTATTAATGAATATTAAAATGTGCATTGTTATTAAGTGCAATATCAGTATTTAGTTCACATGTAATCTTGGGTCAGTCCTAGTTCTATCTTATTCATTTAAATGACGTCATTTTTCATTTTTTGATGATCTGTTTTACAAATTCAAATGACGTCATCATTTTTTTGTCATTTTTTACAATTTCAAATATGACGTCACTTGGCGTTGAGGTTTAAGCATATTCGGATGTGGCTACATTTTGTGTTGCAAATGTCTGGTTATTAATGTATTTCAGTTGTTTCCTGTAATTAGGGAGCTACCATTTGATTTTTATGGGGGGGGGGGGGGGGGGGGGGGGGGGGGGCGGGCTAGGATGAAAAATTTTGTCCTGCATTTTTTTTTAGCTGTAATCTCTGTCCTGCCTTTATATTTTTCACTCTGTTCGGTCCTGCCTTTTTTTTTTTTAGTTTATCCTGACTTTTTTTTTACCTAAATTGTCGTCCTGACTTTTTTTTTTTGCAAGTGTCTCATCCTGCCTTTTTTTTTTACTCAAAACTCTTGTCCTGCCTATTTTTTTCAAATTTCATCCTAGCCCCCCCACCCCCATAAAAAACAAATGGTAGCTCCCTTAGTTAATATTTCAGGTCTATCATGTACAGCTTTTGTTTATTAATTTTATAAATTTACTGTTTGCAAAAGTATAAATTGTTCTAAATGATAAGGATGTTCTGGTAACTAACAGAAAACCCTGGCCGTTTTTGGCACAACTATTTTGATCTTTTGGTCCTCAATGCTGTTCGACTTTGTGCTTTTTTCGGCTTTCAAACTTTTGTATCTGGGCATCACTAGTAGATCTTGTGTGGATAAAATGCACTTCTGGCTTATTAAAATTTTCAACTTGTTGCCTTTTGTTGACTGTTTTTCGTGTGTTTCTTTGTCAATTGTATTCTCCAATTTATTTATATTGTATTCCTGTGGTGTTGAGTTGTCATCTTAATGTTATATTTCACATGGCTATAAAAGGGGAGGTTTAGCATGCTACAAAACCAGGTTCAACCCGCCATTTTTTTCTTTAAAAATGTCCTGTACCAAGTCAAGAATATGGGCATTGCTATATTATAGTTCGTTTCCGTGTGTGTTACATTTTAACGTTGCGTCGTTTGTTTTCTCTTATTTTTAAGTGTAAATTCACATTGCGATAAGACGTGTCACGGTCCTTGTCTATCCCAAATTCATGTATTTAGTTTTGATGTTATATTTGTTATTCTCGTGGGATTTTGTTTGTTGCTTGGTCCTTTTCTGTGTGTGTTACTTTGTACTGTTGTTTCGTTGTTCTCCTCTTATATTTAATGCGTTTCCCTCAGTTTTAGTTTGTTACCCCGATTTTGTTTTTTGTCTATGGATTTATGAGTTTGAACAGTGGTATACTACTGTTGCCTTTATTAATCTGTCAACTTTCTTAGATCATACAGGAATAATTATTAGTTTGAAATATTTTATAGACCCCTTTCTTTTGTTTAAGTATTCTTTTTTCATCTATGTGTCTTCTATTAATGTAAGTCGTTTGGTTGCTTTCTAAATGACGTCCACATCAAACAGTGGCATAACATAAACTATACATAACGGGAAAAGGGAAGCAAATCATTATATCGGTGTTGCCAATCTTATGAAATGTGCAATACAAAGTGGATTATTTTACCGAAGATAATTTGGACGAAATATTAAAAACTGTAAAAAAAACCCAACATAAAACATTAAGATTTTAATCAGGTAAACAAGGAAAAACAAAGTGTTCTAATCATGGCAAATTATTCTAACCGTATTAAGAGGGTGTCCATGAAAAAACCAGGCAGAGGATGGCACATGACATATTTTGTTTTCAAACTTTTTTCATCTATTTCATATCACAAATTCATTCTTTCTCAAAGTTAGATTTGTTTTTTATTAACTGCAACAGAGAAAGAGAAACAAATACATAGAAAGCACTGAAAATTCATTGAAAAGGGGAGATAACTCTTCATTTTGTACAAAATTTTGTTGCATTGTTAGTGAACTTTAAAATCATTTTCTGAGCCATTCACTGTTGATTCAAAAATATCTTTGACATATATATCCTTTGTATGATATAAACATTGCATTGGAACCAAAAAATCAGTGGGAAAAAAATTATGTTGTGCCACCCATATCATAGGATTTGCCTGATACTTACTTGGACAGCCTCTTAATTGTTTTCCCAAGTTACAAATGTTCATGAAAAGCTTAACCTGTCGACGCTTAAGTGCCACGGTTTTGACGCTTAAAGTCCCACGTTTTTGACGCTTAAAGTCCCACGTTTTTGACGCTTAAAGTCCCACGGTTTTGCAGTTCATACGACTTCTTCAATTTTAGTATGTTATCTTGATTTGTATTTTTAATCGAGAGATATTTGAACTCCAATCTAGTAAACTACTTTTGACTAATTTTTGTACAATTTACGGAATGTCACATCTAAGAACATAATATTAGGAAATGTTTCAGTATAACATAGACGTAATGATAAGATCTGCCACTATTTTTAATCTAGTGGACAAGGAAATCTAATCTTAAAGATCAATTATGCTTTGTCCAACTTCATCCGTTTGATTTCCCAGCTGAACTGACATTGCATTCGTTTCTTCAATCAACTATCAGGGAAAGACAGTACTGGATTAAATTTGAATTAATAAAATACAAAAATAATTGATTTATTCTTAACTCTAAGGTCGTTATCTGGTGGTAAGAAGTTGTTTGTAAACATCAACTGGAATGAGGAAACAGCTCAATGTATTTTGGTTCTCATTTTGTAAATGCTTAAACAACAGAAATATTTATTTGATTTATTTCATAAAAGTAAAACACCTCTTATAAGAATGGTACAACCGTTAAATGTATTTCTTTGTTTTGCAATTTCCACGGTTTTACTTCAACAAATATTATTGAAATTTGAACGTATTAACTTTTTATGTATTAAGTTGCATTTGTGTCACAACTTTTTGTAAACTATTCATATATAAAAATGTTGGTCATACATTTGTATTTACTTGGCAATCTTCAAAACAATCTAACCTTAACCATTTTCAGAGTTCACTACGCAAACGTGCGATTTTTAATAATACCTGACTGTCGCAAGAACATTTAGTAAAGAGCTTGTTTTTTTAACACTCAATCATCACTACCTACTCAAATAAACGCAAAACTAAGTAAAATTATAATATGACGTGCTTCTTCCGCTTTGTAAACAACACTGTGATAAAATTCTCGATATATCTATACTTATCGCAGACTCAGAGATATACATAATAATGGCTGTTATAATATACCTCCCACGTAACTCTACATGTATTGAAACCTTTTTGCAGACCCTTTGCAGATTTTATAGATTAAAAAGGGCAATTAAAAAAGAAAAAAAAATGTTTTTCTTATTCGGATGCATAATAAAAGGCAGAAATGCACAATAGCTCGGAGATATAAATAAATAAAAAGAATATAAAATTCCGCGAAAGTCTATTTTTTTTGCGCAGTTAAGTCCGATATCAAAAGATGACGTCATACAAATGAAACCGTGAATTCTAGCGGTTATTCACGAAATAACCCATGCAAGCGAAGGATTTATTAAGATATTTGAGCTTTATCTAACAGGGAGTAAAAAAGATCAGCCACACACCCACCAAACCAACCCTCGTTTCAGTATTTTAATGACCGTATATGTCCTATTAGAATCGAAATAATTCATGGAAGCCATAGAATTATGGAAATTTACACATGGCCTAACGCTCAGGATAAAATTCGAATATCACGGCCCAGGCCATGTGTAAATGTTCAACAATCTATGGCTTCCATGAATTATTTCATAACTGTGTCATATAGTGGTACCAAAAGACTGTATACAGTGCCTATCAATTAAAAGTACTACACGTACTAGTTGTATAGAAATACAATTGTAACCTTATCGAAACAGTTATCGAAGAACAACTAAAACAAATCCCTCCTTTAGATTGTTTTAGCAAACATACGGACCGCCAAAAACAATTAAAAACGCAAAATTTTTGTCCCCATCGTTTGATGTGTTTGAGCTTTTAATTTCGCCATTGCTTAAGGGACTTTCCAATTGAAATTTTTCTTGGATTTCGGTACTTTATTTTTTATTAACTTTTTGTTTGTAACATTAGTTTAAGAGCCACCTTTTTTGAATGCGAATTTATAGACAAAGTGTATCATTTATGTCATACCAGAACCGAAGCACTGACTATGTACCAGGGAATGTAAAACAATAACCCCTTTTGAATGCTTAAAATTTACGGAGGGGCACCCAGCAATATGGTATCCATTTATCATTGACATGCTTAAACATCCACATTAGACCAGATTTGAGTACAGGTACAACTATGATGCTAAATATATATGAACTCGTACATGAAAAAAGAAGGAAAAAAATTAAAAAGACAGAAACAATTATTAAATTATTCACACAGAGGTATGACGTTTCCGTTTATTTCCCAACACATTATACTATAATAAATATTCTAGCATTGCAATATATTCGATATCGCAATGCTATTTGTGTGCTATTAATGCTCTAACTAATTAATCATATATATAAATATATAAGCAATCATAAAGTACTTTTAGTACATTATTAGAGAGATGAGCAATAACTTTGTTTTTTTTTTCTTTTCAAGTTATATTAAGATGCAAATGATTATGATTGCTATATGTGCGTTTTATTTTTATTGCTCTCCAGCATTTAGTGTAATGGTGGAATAAACAATAAATAAGGTTACTAACATTGATCCTAAGTTATAAAGAAACGTTTTACACTGGGTGAAAATGATCAGTCACAATTAGTACAACACATTTTTACCGTATATATATTTTTTTTACTTACAGCTGACTAACTACCATCTAAACATACATTGTAACAAAAAGCCAAAATTTAAGATGTTAATTACTTAATACATTTGATAACTTGATAATCAATAATCTGTCATCATATCTCTCAAATCAAAATGTTATTAAATGCTACTCATCGTTTTGCAAATAGTTTTGGTACAATACCCCTATTCGCCTTTTCAGAATGTAAACCATCGGAAATCTCATTGTTCGTACACCAAAATGAAAATAACGTTAATACCTCATTAGATGGATATCTATTGTTAAGTACGTTTTAAACCAATCACAACGTTTTGATGTACGCTTTTGAAAGTATTAACCAGAATTATTTGGCGAATTATATATGAGTACAGTAGGTAGTGGATACGAACCCAGACCGGTTCATCACAAAGACTTAGAAATAAAAATAAGTCTTTGCTGCTTCTCAGCTTGGTTTTCAGCAAAGACTTCAAGGTTGACACGGAATAGGATGAAACATGCCTACATGTCTGATACATTTGTATCGAGTATTTCAAAATCAAACTTGGCAAAGTTGTAAAGTAAAAAGCAGGGACCATTTTCATATCATATTGCCATGTTCTCTTCTTGAATATGCATGTTTGTGTTTACAATAGCCGTTTCACAGTCATCTATGGTAATGACCAAAATTGAATTTAGTCACGATACAATTTACAAGTAATAAACCGATGTCCATACAATAATAAATTGATGTCCATACATAATAAACCGATGTCCATACAATAATAAACCGGTCAAGTTATCAATACATAAAACAATGACCCTAAATGATTTACCAGCAACAACAAATTTTCCAAATGTGAAAAAACAACATAATTTAAACATGACAAGATTAAATTTCTAACAGGTCTCGGGGCTCAGAGCGAACTATACACCTGGAAAAAAGTATTGCAACACTTCCATTGAAAACAATGTAAAATGACATGATTGTAGAATATGTATAGTTTGGGTTTTATAGAATACTTCTAATCCGTTTCTGGTTAAAAATTGAATTTGTGTTAATAACTTACATTTCATGCAAATTAAGACTAGAGAGGCGCATCCTTGGAGTTGTACTGAAAATGTTATTCAAGCTTTGTCTTGTCTTTGGTACCGAAGTTTTATAAAAGTAGTTTTTACAGCAAACGAAACATCTGATACAGAAAGTGTGTGAAAAACTAGGCATTTCAAACAGTTTTGAATGAGTAAAATGCATAAAAAAAATTGTATTTATTGCAGAATTAATGTTTTCTTAAAAAATGTAAAACGCGAAATACTATTTCCGTGCAACTGTTATGTCCTATACATGTAGCATTAAAATTAGATGAAAAGTAAGTTAATACCATGAATTCAATTTTAAAACATAAATGAATTAAAAGTATTTGGTACAACCAAAATTATACACATTCTACAATCATGTCATTTTACTTTGTTTTCAATGAAAGTGTTGCAATACTTTTTTCCAGGAGTATGTAAACAACTGGCATACTTGTGGGATGATTGGCTAGCTATAAAACCTTAAGGATGTTCGCTGCTCAATTTCAAAATAAATAACTTTTCATAAAAGTAATATGTATTGATAGGGAATAAATTGAGGAATCTAAAAAACAAAAACAAAAAATATAGGGGTCAATGTGCTTGATTTCGAGATATTAGCCATTGGAATTTTGGCGGGAAAATGTTCTCTCTGGACTTTTCTTAGCTTTATCATTGAGCAGTTAAAGTTCTCAAATACTATTAAAAAAAATAAAAAAATTAAGACTTTTACAAATGACTGAATTATACATGTAAAAGATTTATAAAAAGAAAAATGAGGGTTCATGGGGAATTTTTTTTGAGGCATTCAAATGGGTAAAACCAGAGGATTCTGAATATCTGTCGAAAATTCCAAAACATGACAAGCAGACATCCTTAATCAACCAACAATTTCTTCTGAAAATGGCTGTACCAAGTCAGGAATATGTGTTCCCTTTTTTGTTTAATAAACAGCGTTTGATTTGTAGGTCTATATCGACTTGGCACTTGAGTTGGGTATTTATGTTAATTTCTTTTTAAGAACTGGCACAGTCATTCGAATAAGGATAAAACTAGCATTTTTTTCAAAAGGAAATTCATTCTTATGCAAAGCAATCTTGTACATAGTTTTATCTGTGCTTAGTATTTTTAAGAAAAACAATATGTATTGACTGACTTTTGTTGATTATCTTTTAGTCAAATGTCAATATGTATTCACAATGGAAATGGGTTGATAATTCAACAAAATTATACTGATGTGAAAGTAATGCTATTACGATTTTTACAACAGTTTGTATTCTAATCAAAGTATATTCGCGTGTATATGTCAATTAGCAATTAGTCGAGTTCGTGTTTGTTTTCACAAAATTACATCCTTCCACTTTCATAAGTGTTTTCTGGGGATTAAATTAGTAAGCAAGCAAATTAAATCTGTTAGCAAGGAAGCCATTAGAACCATTTCTGCTTTATTATTCTGTCACGTCAGCTGCGTGATTTAACGTGAATTGACATTTTTTCAAATACATCTTTTAGTTTAATTTTAGTATTATAATACAGACAGTTTTAAATTGTGTAATGTCTCGGATGATAGAAAATGTGTCAACAGTTCTAATAGCATGCATTTCTTTGATTTATATGTTTATCAACTGTAATATTTTGTTTATTTAAAACCTGCTCTCAAAACTAATTTGGTCAATTCACAGATTTCTTGAAATAAACTACCGTTTTTACAGCTAAGAATTTTTGAAACAGAATTTGATATATATGTGCATACATAGAAACAGTTCTACAGGAGGTTGATACTTCCGTTTATATCTCCACCATCCCATTATAGATATCAAACTTTTATTAATAAAATACTTCATAAATTAACTTTTTTAAACGCCAATTTCGCTAATTTTGTTCATATTAAGATTCCCTCTTGTGATTGGTTAAGCCTGAGTATACTGGACACACGTGTAACGATTAATTTCCGAGTCCCGATTTCCAGTGTAACTGACATCAAGTACCATACTTGCGTTTAGTTCTCATGTTTAATGTAAACTTCTAGTTTGCCTTCTTATACGATTAGCTAATACGAATGTTTAAACGATCCCCTATGAGAATAAGTTCCTTCTTTATAGGTTTATAGTTACCAAAGGTACCAGGCTGAAAATTTGAAACCCAAGACGCGCATTTCGTCTTTATAAGACTCAACAGAATGGTTTGAACGCCAAACAAGTACAACGGTGAAGAGCATTAATGACACAAAATTCCAGCGATACACATATAATGGATTTCCAGATAGAGGAAAGTTTTGACAATGCAAATAACATATATATATGTTCTAATCCTTTTCGTCAATTTTGTCATCACCGAATTGAATTCATAACATAATATGTACTTCCTCTAAACAACACGAGAGATATATGTAGCAGCTTTACTAATAATTTGGATGCGGTTCGTGACGAGTTGGTATAAATGTTTTATGCGAAGAATCGTAAATCATGATTTGTTGCCATCATTTTGATGGACTCTGTTCAACTTATGAGTTTTGGTTGATCTTTTGGTTACTGCTGCTTTATTGTATTCAGGTATGTATCCTTGGCGTGCCTTTAAAATTTTGCAAATGAACATGTTCGTATGTACTTGCAATATAAATTATGTGAAGTTAACTCGTTCATGTTTACCAAGTGTCTATTATGAACTTTAAAGCAGAAGCAGGAACTTGTTATCCTTCTAGAGCACTCCCCCAATATTTGATTGGGTTCGTGTTGCATAGTCTATAGGTTTCTGTTCTGTTTTGTGTATTATTGTTTGTCTGTTTGTCTTTTTCTTTATAACAATGGCGTTGTCAGTTTATTTTCGATTTATGAGTTTAAATATCACTCTGGTATCTTTTGTTCTTTTTTAAAAAACAATCCCAAATTAGAATCGAACCGGTAAAAAATAGATTGGGTTGTTCAAATTTCCCTTTTGAATTCAATTCATTAATGGAAAACATGCCAACGTAATGCATAAACGTAAAGTACAAAGTTTTCTACATTGTTGTACTTAATTTCTTATTTCGGTATTATATATATATTGGTCTAATTGTAACGTTGCTAACTGGGTATTACATTGTAGATACACCCTATAATGATAACTAAACACTTTGTAATAATATAGACTTGATACAATGTACTTTTACGTCATCAGCTGCTTTAGATTACTGCTAAAAGTCCACTCACTATTGACTTTAATATAGTTTGGAAATAAATTCATCATAGATACCAGAATTAAGTTTTGTATTTACGATAGACGCACGTTTCGTCTACAAAAGACTTATCAGTGACGCTCGAATCCAAAAAAGTTAAAAAGGGCAAATTAAGTATGAAGTTGAACTTTCTTGTATCCTTAAAAGAGAGACACATACATGTAATTTGAACATTCACAATTTATTTAGATCAGAATGTAAACAAACACAACAACCTTGTATTGAAAAGGTATAAGGTAAAAAAAACTAGATTCATTGAGTCATGGTTTTTTTTTGTTACCATGGCGACTCATACCGATTCGTTTTTTAACATTAGACTATAACATGAAAAAAAACAAGGTGCAAGAATTATATATAACTGAAAACAAAAAATTACTCGTCAATGTATAAAAGGTATGAAAATTCAAATACTTAACACATTTTTTATTTCATTGAAGTCGCCGATAATGAGCTTATAACTACACAAATTAAATTTAAATGCAATTGTGTGTAGTTACACAGTGTATAACTATATAGTCAAAGATATTGTTTTACACCATTCTAGGAACACATATTAGATATTTAGGTATATGAAATAAGTATTTATATTTTTTTAAATCAAAATATTTTTTTTAATTGAAGCGTTTTTCAGGTTCGAAAGCGACCATGATAAAAACATTAAACAAATACCCCTTTGTGTAACCTCTTCGCTAAAGTAGGTCCTCACCAAAATCATATTTCTTTCAAACCTTTTTAGACGTCTCTTTATTGATTCTCAATTGGTTTTATCTAATTTTCCACTTTTCTATAAGCTAATTTGTACCATATGAATCGTTATGATTTAATCTGAAAGAAAAAGAAAAATCGCTATATATTTTTAATCTATATTCTGATAGACTTTTCTCGTATGATTATATGGTTTTTAATTTGTTGATTCATTGTACTTTAAGATACATTCGTATCTCCTGATCTGTCTTTAATTCCCGCCAATTGTGGCATTCCGCAGCAGACGATAACTGTCAATACAATTAGTGGAAATTAAACATCGACGACTAACAGTTTAAAAAAAGAAGTCGCATTTGCTCGCAATTCAAAAACATTAACACTTATGTTCGATTTAGGTTCTGATAAATTGAGTTGTCTACCTAAGAATAGAGAGGCGCCACAAACCAAAGGGATATTTATGAACATTTTATGTCGAAAACAAACTGACATTTAAACAAAGAAAATGCATCTTTTGAATCGATGTATTCTAAACGGTTTTATCCTTTATTCACATTTAATACCTATTCATTTAAATTCATTCCATTTTTAAAGCACTAAAAAAGAAGACAAAAAACAACAAAGTACTTTCATTAAATAAACTGCACAACATACAAATTTGACATACAGGAGTTCTCAATTGTACTCGACTTTATTGAAAAATTGTGTCTATTGACTTAAACATTCAGTTGTTTTATTGTTCAAACACCTATGTAATATTAACTGAGTGTTCCGTAAACGTACCCCTGTCCAAAAATAATTTAAATGTCAGAGGTAAGATTGAGTGAGTCTCCAAACTAACGAGTAAAAACACTCTTAAGTCATATATATTTAGTATATTTTACGAGCAAACTTGGTGCTTATACCTTTTTTTTAAAGAGCAACAGGGGTTTTAGGGTAGTTGCTTTCATTACTTAACTTTTGCGAAATTGATTATGCTAACAACCAGTAAAAAACAAATGACCAATGATTTATAGAGTAACAGTAATGAGACAAATAGTAAAATAAACTTAACGATCGTTTATTGTTAAAAGCGCACGAAAAATTTAAACAAATAAAATCATAAATGAAAATATCAGTTTCAAAGATTAAGCATAATGCAAATCGTTCGCGAACAGCTGCTAACTATAATAAATTTTAATATCTCTTTTTGATATTAACCTTTAGAATGTTAGATATATAAATAATTATGTTGCGCAAAAAAAGTTTTAAAAAATGTGCCGAGTGGACTAATATGGAGATATTCTAAACTACAAAATGTATGTGCAACAATTACATGTTCAAAAAGTATCAACTAATAAAATGATACGAAAAGTAGAGGTAAGTATCTGTATGAATTAACTAGGATACCCTTCCGGAGCACCTGAAATCACCCCCAGTTTTTGGTTGGGTTTGTGTTGTTGTTGTTCCCCTATTTGTGACACTTTGTTTACGCTTCGATGTCAATATAATGGAATTTGATACGGCTGTCGTACAAGTGAGTAGTTTTTCGCTATAAAAACCAGCTGCAATCTACAATTATCTACATTTGAAAATGCCTGTACCAAGTCAGAAATGTGACAGTTGTTGTCCATTCGTTGATGTGTTTTATCATTTGATTAGGGACTTACCGTTTGAATTCTCCTCGGAGTTCAGGATTTTGTTATTATACTTTTTAGAGACTTTGAGGTAGTGTCCTGTGTGTCCCTGACAATGAAAGGGTACCCTTATGTGCTTTAGATTTTTTTTTAAACTTACAGTTTCAGATTGCAGTCGAAATCATAATCCCCCAGCTTTTCTTTGACACATTTGATAAATATCAAATAAGTTATTGTATTGAGTAATATTGATAAAAATACAAAGTTATTTTTTGTTCCTACTTTTCTTTAGTAATTAGCATATCATAAAAAGTAAAATCACAAAAATACTGAACTCAGAGGAAAATCTAATCGGAAAATCCATAATCACATGGCAAAATAAGATGACAAAACACATCAAAAACGAATTGACAAGAACTGTCATATTCCTGACTTGGTACATGCATTTTCAAATGTAGAAAATGGTGGATTAAACCTGGTTTTATAGTGGTAAACCTTTCACTTTGATGACAGTCTCATCAATTCCCTTATACTTTATGATCATTTTGCTACCGATTCATCTAAAAAGAGTTAAAAGAAAATATTTCTGATAACATATTTTAATTGAAGAAAGAATAAAGTTGTATCATCTTTTATGTCAACTCACATTTCTACCGGATTTAATTATCGACAAAAGCTCTTTGGAAAAATGAATCCAAAGTAATGTCAAGATAATCAAGGCATGTCAAAGGAAAAAATACAATGTAAACATTCCATGTTCTCAGTACTATGTCATGACCACAATGATCAAACATCAAATATCTCTATCGTCTGCAAAGAGGTGAAAATTCGTAGAATGATTTCCTTATTAATTTAGCTTTCGGTAATGATTTGTGAGAAGTGCCTACATTTCTTTGAAGGTAGTTCTATTTGAGTGTTAATTAGTTCTCAAATATGCAAAAGTTAATAAATCCGATGTTTCAAAATAGACATTCGGTCAAAGAACTCATTTGTTTTGTTAAGAACATTTCGTTTTTTTTTAATTTAAACACAAGGTATGAATTATATTGCTTTTTGATATCGATAATCATGCTTCTATATATGAATATCAATATGCATGAACGATTTGCCACTAGCAATATAGAAAGCTACTATCACAAAATTTAAAAATAAAAGAATTCAAAGGAGTAACAAGTGAACAATAACTTATGATTTAACGACTTACGCCCCCTCCCCGAAGAAAAAAAAAATCGATAACCTATACAGTGTAATAATCAACAAAAATAACCGGGATACATGATGTAACATAATCTAATAAAATAAAAGAAAATCACGCAGTTTCAGCAATGTGATCAAGATCATGAATATTTGAATGAAACGGTAGTATAATGTTTAGTGAACGTGGTTGCCAGAAGACAGTCGGCCATCATATTGCAGCTAACGGTACCTAAACTAAACATTTTTCCTTTTTTCAGTCGAAGCTAATTTTAAATAGAAGCTTACAAAGGTAATAAGAAAACCAGAGGAGGTCAAAGGTTCTCACGAATGGCGAGTAAGGCCTGCTTCACATGGTGTGCAAAGCCTGCTTCACTTTGCGAGTAAGGCCTGCTTCACATGACGAGCTACTAGCGCAACAAAACCTCTGCTATAAACATTTGACACATTCCCCATTTCCTTTCTCAATTTTATGATAAAGCGAAACAATATTTTTGTTTTACCGTTATAATCAGATTTTATTGAAGGATATCGGTTCCTCATTGTCATTTCCTCCCTTTTTTGTTTTTTTTTAATTATTTTGATCCGAACTGTTCTAATGAACCTTTTGAAAACGAAACTCGCATCTGTCGTACAAAACTTTAATACTGGTTATTATGCTAAGTTTATTCGTCATGCTAATTGGAAAAATGTTGAAAACTGTCTTAAATGAAGCAAAGTTGGTTGATTGATGATGTTAATTTATAAAGACTAATCTCCTGAGCAAAAAATTATCTGCTAAAAAACTTTTTGTATTTAAACAGGAAGTCACGACTAATTAACTCTCTTATTATGAACAAAGACAAAGTATAAAGTGAGGTCCGGATAGCCGCTTATTAAGACAAAAAGTTTCAATCTTGTTAACTGTACAGCCTAACGAAAAATAGAAAGTTTTCTTTTAACGAGATCGTTCAATTAACGTAGAGCACTAGTATTCCTTGCTTGCGAATCAACAAGCACATCACAAGGAATAAGCTAACAAAACAAATTAAGCAACATAACAATATATTATATTAATCAATAGACACCTAGCGTAAAATTTCACTCCAGACGCGCGTTTTCAACAAAAAAGTAAAAAAAGTCCGAATAAAGAACTAAGTTTAAAACGGTTAAGAACTGTATTGTTAACGAAGTCTGTAAAATATCATTTCACTTAGATTTGAAATATTACATGCAAAACATGTATTTGTCATGTACCGAAGTAATCATTAACGACAAACGTTCGATCTATGCAACGAAGACTTTCTCTGCATCATCTGCATATCTGTAGCATTTTGAAAAATATGCAGGTTACAATTATAATTTAAAAATATATCATGGCGGGTTCAACGAAAATGCAGTTGTATATATAACACATTATAACTTAATATCAATTAAGTATGTTTCTTTGATGTGAGTACTTATCATTGGTTTACCCCCTTGACTGACTGGAATAGAAACGATGGGAAAATATACTTGTTATACTACAGGTAGGAAGGCAAAAATTATGATATGCAAATCGTACAGCTTTATGAGTGAAGCTAGTTTATTTTTCCGAAATAACCCCCACCCTTTTCCAAAAAAAAAAAAAAAATACCAATGCAAAAAGTTCACATAATAATAATTAGTAGCAGGCCTCTATGAAGGAAATCATATAAAAAAAAACTCCCATTTTACTTAACTGAGCAAATATTAACTAAAAATTCAAATCAGTGTATACATGTAGATATCATGGAATACAGTGAGCAAAAACGTAGAACAAAAATGTAGTTAATAGATGAATCTTATCATTCGCAGTGAGTTTTTAATTATATAATACAAACACTATGTTAGAAAAACAGTTGGATTTTAACTTAGTAGGCACCTGTGCTAAGTCAGGAATCTGATGTACAGTAGGTGTCGTTTGGTTTTGTAATTTATACGTGCTTCTCGTTTCTCGTTTTTTTATATATATATTAGACCGTTGGTTTTCCCGTTTGAATGGTTTTACACAAATATTTTTTTTGGACCCTTTATAGCTTGTTGTTCGGTGTGAGCCAAGGCTCCTTGTTGAAGGCCGTACCTTGACCTATAATGGTTTACTTTTATAAATTGCTATTTGGATGGAGAGTTGTCTTACTGTTACTCATACCACATCTTCATATATCTATGATATATGATACTCTACAGATATTATTTAAATGTTTTATGTTTTTACAAACAAGAAAGAAATCATGCTCAATACCAAGTGTATTTTTGTAAATATCTGTTCCTAGGGTCGTCTGTTCCAAACAAATATTTCGCAGGATTCTCTTTGCTGCTGTCACTACCTGAGGGCACCCCGAGGTTACCAGTAATTCATCATTGATATGACCATAATGATAAATTAACCGTTTACAAAACATTTTTAATCTTATGTTTCGAGCGTCAAGAATTAGTCTTTTTGAAGTCGAAACGTGCGTTTGGCTTACATAATTTCAATCCTGGTATTTTTTTTTATAAGATTCAAAACACAACTTGACTATTGATTATTGAGCATTATTAGTGCACATGAAGTTAACATTTTTTAGGGGTAGGTAAGTTCATAAAATCACAAGTTAAAAAAACCGAAGAGAAAAATACCAAATACATCAATATGTCTAAAGCAGTTTTGTACAAGTTCGAATAACATTCTAGCTTTTAAGTATTTTGCAATATGGTGAACATTTCAATAAAACTCATTTGTATATACGACAACTATTGATTTTCTGTATATTCTTTCAATCTTCTACAAGAGAACAACGAATACAAATTAGTTCATGGATGCACATGTAGTGTTTATATCAAATAACAACAATTATTACATTAAGGTGGTACCTAACACTACAGGGAGATAACTCTGTAAAGTCAGCTAAACGTTTTAATTACTTTGTGTTGTAAAAGGAATATTAAGCTTCTCTATGATCAAAATTGGTGTTTGTCAAATTGCTATATAATCAGTGTAATTTTTCTGACAAAACGGTTAGTTCAAAATTTTAATTTTTTTTATATTTTTGTTAAAGTGTCTAAGTAAATACTTTGGCAAAATTTTATGAAAGTTAAACGAGCCAAATTGGTTTTAGTGAAAGTGTTGGGTACCACCTTAAAAGACATTAATGATTGTTAATTGAAAATATCATATACAGATGAAACAGTTGTTTTGCACGAGACGGCAATCATGAGAATTTCTACGGCCAAGCACTAGACATTTTATTTCATAATATCTGCATGTTTACTTTGTGTCGGTATAAAAGTGTCAATGAAACTCTTTACTTTTTAGTTTATCATTTTAATTTAGTAGAAATATTAATAGTTGCAAATTAATTAAAATCTCCTGCACGTTTTGGTTGCAAAATCTTTGTAATATAAAATATCTGAAAGAGAACAAAACAATAAAAATGTACTTTTGGCATATATATGAAAAGAAGTCATTGTAAAAAAGGGCAATATTAATATACCTTTTCCATATTAATAAAATCAGTAAGAAGTACGAATCTAACTGCTCTATGAATTCGAAATGCAGATATCTTTGTGTTCATTTTCATATCTAATTAAATTGAGGTTATTACTATATATTAATCTTGTTATATTACGACTTTGAAGCGTCTAGTTTATCTAGTCTAGTTTGTTGCTTACATAAATGGTGTCAATATACAGGAACTATAAACAGCTATCACACAAATGAAAGGATAAGCTAGATATTAAACGAGGCTAACTCATCATTTTCTTCGGAAAATGCCTTTACTAAGTTAGATAAATTGTTTTTCACTTTTTCTGTTGGGTGATAAAATTTGATTTTGTTGTTCTGATTTGCCGTAGAGTTCCGTAAATGTGTTTTATACTTATATATATTCATGGTTCAGCATGGCAGTTTATAACGTTGTAAGATTAACTTTTCATTTTTTATGTAGTACACATAAATATGTATCCTGTCTGTAATCATGGGTTATTGTCACTATTCCTGTCGGTTTGAAGTTGACATTAATTCTGTTGGACATACCAATTTATCAATTATAGTTTTATAGGTTCTTCTACTGAATCATATTATGTAATGTTCTAAAGAGATTAACTTTTCACTGTCGTTAGAATGTCAATGTGTTGACCTACAACAGCGCCCGGATAAATCCGTTTCCTTTTTAAGAAGTAATCAGTATTAAAAGTGTCTTCTCAGTTACGTTTTAAGCTTTGATAGCTATATAAATTTAGAACAATATCGGAATGTAGAACAATAAAATTGGTCTACATGTACTTGTTTGTTTAATGAAAACAATGAAATGATAAATTAAAAGCATAAATTGAATATTAAATACTGGACAGACGTTATTTTATACCTTTAACACAAATTGTTTCCTTAATCATCATGATCATTTTAAAGTATAGACCTTAGGCCACTGAGGACCTCGGTGCGGGAATTCTCGCTACATTGAAGACCATGTGCTTCGGTTGTTTCTCTATGTGGGATGTCGCTTTGACAATTACTTCTTCTCATTTACTATTCGGAATGAAGAATGAATATAAAATAATATTAGAAATGCTATTAATAAGTCTAAAAGTAAATTTGTTTCTCTATGATACAGGATTATACAATTTCATGACAAAGGCATGATAAAAGCCTTAATGAAGACACGTCCTATACTGAGTATTGGTTGTTATGAAAGATACTAACATCCAGTTTCAAAAACTAATCCAGTTTCAAAAACTAATCCAGTTTCACAAACTAATCCAGTTTCACAAACTTTGTTCTTCAAGTAATATTGAGTAAATAACGATATTAATATTGTTTCTTACCTTTTTTTTCATCTTTACGATCATTCGACAAAATTCTGGTTCTCATATAATCACTACCTAATAATTATTTGTTAAATACGAAAACAAAAATGTTATAATATGTATATCAGAGATATAAAATAATTGGCAAAGTCATTGATTTGCAGAAAATCCAAGGAACTGTTTTCAGGAAACATAGAAAGTTACATATTGCAGTAATGTTTCGCATGAGAGTAAAACTGCATATACAGTTTGTTTTAGATGCACTATTGAATCGACTTCTTTCTAATTAAAAGTGGAGATTTTAAATAATTTTCATGAATAGCAAGAGACCCTCATCCAATTAACGCACTCGTCTAAATGCTTTTGGAGTTAATACAGTATTCTCAGGTCTTGTTTTGATGAGAATTTTTTAATCTCATTACGAATTTCAGAATTTTGTATATCGATCAACTGCTTCTACTTCTAATTCACCAAGTTTCCTTATCTAGGTTAAAGTGTAAGAATTGATAAAATATGAAATAATTTAATGCATTCAGTATGTTAGTTTTGTTGATCATTAAACTATTAAATGCTTGTCTTGAATTATGTAATGATGCCATTATAATTGCTACAAGCAATGATTAAAGCACATTGAAATATTTCCATAATTTTAAATCTAGGAATTTATGTATAGAAAATCTCGGTATGTAAAATTTACAAACATTTATATAATTATGAACTCATTTATTATATGTAATACATTAAATATGTCCGATAATTTACATAAAATGATCGATAACATTAGTGGTAAATGCCTCCTACAAAGAAAAGTGAGGCTTTTATTTTGAGCATTTCTGTTTTTAATGATTGCACTTGCGTTTTATGTAAACTTTGGTTTTCTCCGTTTCACATGTTATCGTTGTTAATCTTAGTGATTACTTTAAAGCCTCTCATTTCTACAAAGCATAACGTTAATTATCACTTGCGTCTTGAATTCCTCGAAAGTATCTAGTATGATATTTCAAGGTAAAATTACGTTTACCTGCGAAAAAAAAACCCAAACATTTATGCACGATATCTATCATTAATTTGTTAATTTTTAAATATTCAAAGTCAACTAACTATCAGTTTTCAGATTAGTTAATTTAGAAATGACTCGCTACACACAACACACACTTAAACAAGATATACAATATTCGTGTATAAAACACTACAGCATTCATCATGTTCATTTATACAACAATACAGCATTCATGTATACAAAAATACAGCATTCAAGAGTAAACAATACAACATTCAAGAGTAAACAATACAACATTCAAGAGTAAACAATACAACATTCAAGAGTAAACAATACAGCATTCAAGAGTAAACAATACAGCATTCAAGAGTAAACAATACAACATTCAAGATTAAACAATACAGCATTCTAAACAATACAAATTCAAGAGTAAACAATACAGCATTCAAGAGTAAACAATACAACATTAAGAGTAAACAATACAACATTCAAGAGTAAAATACACATTAACATACAATTCAAGAGTAAACAATACAGCATTCAAGAGTAAACAATACACATTCAAGAGTAAACAATACAACATTCAAGAGTAAACAATAAGCATAACATACCATTCAAGAGATAAACAATACAGCATTCAAGAGTAAAACAATACAAGCATTCAAGAGTAAAAACAACATTCAAGAGTAAACAATAGCATTAACAATACAATTCAAGAGTAAAACAATACAGCATTCAAGAGTAAACAATACACATTCAAGAGTAAACAATACAACATTCAAGAGTAAACAATACAGCATTAACAATACAACATTCAAGAGTAAACAATACAGCATTCAAGAGTAAACAATACAACATTCAAGAGTAAACAATACAACATTCAAGAGTAAACATACAAATAACATACACATTCAAGAGTAAACAATACAGCATTCAAGAGTAAACAATACAACATTCAAGAGTAAACAATACAGCATTCAAGAGTAAACAATACAACATTCAAGAGTAACAATACACATTCAAGAGTAAACAACAACTTCAAGAGTAAACAATACAGCATTCAAGAGTAAACAATACAACATTCAAGAGTAAACAATACAGCATTCAAGAGTAAACAATACAAGCATTCAAGAGTAACAATACACATTCAAAGTAAACAATCACATTCAAGAGTAAACAATACAGCATTCAAGAGTAAACAATCAACATTCAAGAGTAAACAATACAACATTCAAGAGTAAACAATACAACATTCAAGAGTAAACAATACACATTCAAGAGTAACAATCACATTCAAGAGTAAACAAACACATTCAGAGAAACATACAGCATTCAAGAGTAAACAATAAAATTCAAGAGTAAACAATACAACATTCAAGAGTAAACAATACACATTCAAGAGTAAACAATACAGCATTCAAGAGTAACAATACACATTCAAGAGTAAACAATACAACATTCAAGAGTAAACAATACAACATTCAAGAGTAAACAATACAGCATTCAAGAGTAAACAATACAACATTCAAGAGTAAACAATACAGCTTTCAAGAGTAAACAATACAACATTCAAAAGTAAACAATACAGCATTCAAGAGTAAACAATACAGCATTCAAGAGTAAAGAATACAACATTCAAGAGTAAACAATACACATTCAAGAGTAAATAATGCAAATTCAAGAGTAAACAATACAACATCAAGAGTAAACAATTCAAATTCAAGAGTAACAATACAACATTCAAGAGTAAACAATACAAGAGTAAACAATACAGCATTCAAGATTAAACAATACACTTTCAAGAGTAAACAATACAACATTCAAGAGTAAACAATACAGCATTCAAGAGTAAACAATACAACATTCAAGAGTAAACAATACAGCATTCAAGAGTAAACAATACAACATTCAAGAGTAAACAATACACATTCAAGAGTAAACAATACAACATTCAAGAGTAAAATACAGCATTCAAGAGTAAACAATACACCATTCAAGAGTAAACAATACACATTCAAGATTAAACAATACACATTCAAGAGTAAACAATACAACATTCAAGAGTAAACAATACAGCATTCAAGAGTAAACAATACAACATTCAAGAGTAAACATACAACATTCAAGAGTAAACAATACAACTTCAAGAGTAAAAATACAGCATTCAAGAGTAAACAATACAGCATTCAAGAGTAAACAATACACATTCAAGAGTAAACAATACACTCAAAGTAAACAATACAGCATTTAAGAGTAAACAATACAACATTCAAATAAACAATACAGCATTCAGAGTAAACAAACAGCATTCAGAGAAAACAATACAACATTCAAGAGTAAACATACAGCATTACAATACAACATTCAAGAGTAAACAATACAGTATTCAAGAGTAACAATACAACATTCAAGAGTAAACAATACAACATTCAAGAGTAAACAATACAACATTCAAAGTAAACAATACAGCATTCAGAGTAAACAATACAACATTCAAGAGTAAACAATACAGCATTCAAGAGTAAACAATACACAGTCAAGAGTAAACAACACAGCATTCAAGAGAAACATACAACATCAAGAGTAAACAATAAACATTCAACATAAACAATAACCATTCAAGAGTAACAATACAGCATTCAAGAGTAAACAAAACAACATTCAAGAGTAACAATACAGCATTCAAGAGTAAACATACAACATCAAGAGTAAACATACAACATTCAAGGTAACAATACAACTTTTAGGTAAACAATACAGCATTCAAGAGTAAACAATACAACATCATGAGTAAACAATACAGCATTCAAGAGTAAACAATACAGCATTCAAGGGTAAACATACAGCATTCAAGAGTAAACAATACAACATTCAAGAGTAAACAATACAACATTCAGAGTAAACAATACGCATTCAAGAGTAAACAATACAACATTCAAGATTAACAATACACCATTCAAGAGTAAACAATACAACATTCAAGAGTAAACAATAAGCTTTCAAGAGTAAACAATACAACATTTAAGAGTAAACAATGCAACATTCAAGAGTAAACAATACAGCATTCAAAATTAACAATACAGCATTCAAGAGTAAACAATGCAGCATTCAAGAGTAAAAAATACAGCATTCAAGATTAAACAAACAATACAGCATTCAAGAGTAAACAATACAACATTCAAGAGTAAAAAATAAAACATTCAAGATAAACATACAGCATTCAAGAGTAAACAATACAATTCAAGAGTAAACAATACAGCATTCAAGAGTAAACAATACAACATTCAAGAGTAAACAATACAGCATTCAAGAGTAAACAATACAACATTCAGAGTAAACAATACAGCATTCAAGAGTAACAATACAACATCATGAGTAAACATACAGCATTCAAGAGTAAACAATACAGCATTCAAGATTAAACAATACAGCATTCAAGAGTAAACAATACAGCATTCAAGAGTAACAATAAATATTCAAGAGTAAACAATACAGCATTCAAGAGTAAACAATACAGCATTCAGAGTAAACAATACAACATTCAAGAGTAAACATACAACATTCAAAAGTAGACAATACAACATTCAAGAGTAAACAATACAGCATTCAAGAGTAACAATCAGCATTCAAGAGTAAACAATACAGCATTCAAGAGTAAACAATACAACATCAAGAGTAAACATACAACATTCAAAAGTAACATACAACATTCAGAGTAAACATACAGCATTCAAGAGTAACAATCAGCATTCAAGAGTAAACAATACAGCATTCAAGAGTAAACAATACAACATTCAAGAGTAAACAATACAACATTCAAGAGTAAACAATACAACATTCAAGAGTAAACAATACAGCATTCAAGAGTAAACAATACAACATTCAAGAGTAAACAATACAGCATTCAAGAGTAAACAATACACATTCAAGAGTAAACAATACAAATCAAGAGTAAACAATACAGCTTCAAGAGTAATAAAATCAATTCAAATTAGGAACAATACACATTCAAGAGTAAACAATACAGCATTCAAGAGTAAAAATACAACATTCAAGAGTAAACAATACAGCATTCAAGAGTAAAACAAACATTCAAGAGTAAACAATACAACATTCAAGAGTAAACAATCAAATTCAAGAGTTAAAATACAACATTCAAGAGTAAACAATAAGATCAAGAGTAAACAATACAGCATTCAAAGATTAAACAATACAACATTCAAGAGTAAACAATACAACATTCAAGAGTAAACAATACAGCATTCAAGAGTAAACAATACAACATTCAAGAGTAAACAATACAGCATTCAAGATGAAACAATACAGAAAAGAGAAACTCAATTAGTTTTGTTATGTTAAATAATAAATATTTTAGAATTTGTTGTTGCTTGTAGATCTTTGAAAGTCTATATCAATTTCATTTGCATTTTTTTACTCAGTGATCAAAAGAGAAGTTGACTGATTTTATTTCACGCCACTTTCAACACTATTGTGATATTTTCCGTCATTTTTTTTTTTTTTTTGGATGGAAAACCGTTATACAGTAGAGAACAACCGACAGGGAGAAGAGAACTACAGAAAGCAGAAAGGCTGAAGTGAACTACCAAAAACTGACAATCCTAGTCAATTAAGAGTCGAGCGCATCTGCCACGTGCGGGATAAAACTCAGACCCTAAATGTTGTTAGGCTTGTGACACAGAAGTTCGACGACTGAAAGCATTCGGCCCCGAGGCACATCTGATAAAAAGATACGTCTCAAGACATATAAACCTTTTCATTGTTGAAATTTGAAAGTCGATGTATTAGTATTTTGTTTTTGTGAGGTGAGTCTAATACTGGCTATAACTAACTTCGGAAGTTCTGAATATGTTGCAAAGCATTTATTCCAAGCAAAATAGCCGTAAATTGAAAAATCCCATAATTAAAAATATTACATAGTACAGGAAAAAAAAATAAAACTGTATGTTTTGCTATGACTATTTTAGAATTATTCAAATTAGTTTATTTTCGTACGAACCAATTATCAATTTTCATTGGATTACCTCTTTATTTAATCGGTAGCTAATTATTCCTTTATTACTTACAAGGAGTTGTAGTGAGCACGAACAAAAGTGCAGAAAACACTTGAACGCAATTGCATTTTAAATAATCGTAAACTAGATAGTTTTTGAAACCATCTAAGTGAGTCTTAAGTAGAAAATGTGCATTTTTGAATGTATCGTCTTTAATTTTCTAATTTACCAAATGTAAATTAAAGGCTTATCAAAGTCTTCACGTTTCACTTTTAAATGTCAAATAGTTTACAAACCGAAATTGCTATTTTAGCAGTCCTGATTGAGCTGAAACAAGTATTTTTTATAAACAAAATATAAGGACTTGTTTTTATTGGCGGAATACCTTTACTGATGGAATATATATCTATATAACCCTGAGTTAGAACTCAAGAGTATTTCATTCTAAGAAAAACAGGCTTCAATTATTTATAGCTTGATTGTAAAATCAGTACCATTCTTACTTCGATCACTAAAACTAAAATTTATAACAGAAATAGTTTCCTTTCTTCAATCATGTCGACCATTCTATAGGTTATAGATATTTACAATTAAATCAATTAAACTTGTAAGTTTGATCAATTCCAAAATACACATGTATTCATAAGTTAGTTCTTGTGTCATGTAGTGATTTTTCCAGGCTTTATCTGTTATGCTCTACAACTTTTGATAATGTCGGATTTCATATTGGGCATCACAAAGACAAACATGATGTTATGATATATAACATTCCATTTTTGGAAAATCATAGAGACTATCACTTTCGGAGCAGAATCTGATGTTATTGGGGAGACACTAGTAAATGGTGGGATGTAGATGTATATTCGACAACCTTTAATTTGATATGTAAAATTGTATAAAAAGTAGCATCTTTGTCGTTTTGAATTCACTTGGCCATATAGTAATATATCTCTCTTTTTTCTTGTTAACTTGAACTTTACATCTTACTATTGTTGCGAATTTTAATAGAATAAACAAAAATGATCTAGTTTTAAACACAGCAAAAATACAAACACAAAGAGTAATCAAGCAAAATAATGATAAAATCTCAATATAGTGACAAGCATCAGGCAAGGTGTGTTTTATTTTCACGTGTGCTTGATCGGATATTTATGAGGGTATGACAATAGAATTAAGAGCACGCTATATTGAAAATTATTTCATCAAGTAGTGAAATTATATTTAAGTCTCTATAAAGAATCATCATAGATACCTGGATTTAAATTTTATACGCCAGACGCTCGTTTCGTCTACAAAAGGCTCATCGTTGACGTTCAAATCATCTAACTTCAAAATGAAAAATAAAGATAGAAGCAGAAGAACATACAGTTGTTGAGCTAATGTAATCATACCCTTAATCCTTATTAAGCTATAAAAAATGTTCATGTTATGAAGTGGTCTTCAATTTGATCTCAAAATATATTGGAATATATCAATCTTTCAAGTGAAAAAATAGCACTTAAATATTATATTTTTGCCTCCGAAGCGATTGTCTGTATTTTTTTTCATGAATGAAACTAAGTTTATTTATACTTTCTAAATTTATAGATGCGAAATTTCAAGTATGAAAGAATACGTTACTATGGAAACAAACATCTGCTTTTTGGTGATACCGTGTATTTATTGTGAATCAGTGTTGTTAATTTCTTGCAAAGTAAAATTATTCGAGACCTTAAACAGTGCTTCTGCGATATATTTATATATTTTGTAGAGGAAGCACTGCAAATGTGAGAATGTAGTCAATATTGAAATTAAACATGAATAACCTGAATAAAGAGTATATAACAATCAAGGTTTTAATACTAGATTTAAGTATCAACACCTGATCTTCACCGGTGGTTTAGTATTTATCATTGAAATATTAATTGATATACGTTTACCGTAAACAAAATTGAAGTTATTATTTCATTTAGATGTTAAGTTGGACAACTAGACGCACTTTATTGGTTTAGTAGGATTGTTTCAAGTTATGTGTTATTTGTCATGTTTGCAGTATCAAGATGTATTATATTGAATTGGTTGTAATAAACTATAATGATAATGAAAACCGATAATTTCACATGTGAAATAAACGTGGTAATTTCACTCATCTGACGTCATACAAATATGCGTTGTTAAGACGTTATTCAGAAGGCAGGATCAAAAGAAAACTGTTAATGCGTAGAAAAGGGTATAGCTCCTTATATTTTCTACTTAATTTCATAAGAAAAGCCAATGTTTTCAAGAGAATAACTAATCATAGAATTCAAATTTGGAAAACTATTCAACTAGTGACGGAACTACACTGATAATTAAGGCATGCACTCGGAATGAATTCTTTGATAAGTTATTTTATAAATGTACTTAGAACTCGGTTGGGGGGACTTCAATACTTAATTGATAGGGGTTGCCGCTGGGTTTCTCTTACCCAACCCTTTTCATATAATTTAGATTTTAAAAAAGTACACCTTTTAATATATTGCGTAGTCGAAAATGTTACCTTTTCCCATTGTTTTTTTGCATTTCGTTTGATGTGAAATATAGCAGGGGAATACCAAAGTGCCAAAAGAGACAAAATTGGTTGATAAAGCACAGCCGGTAAAACCAAGAAAGATGACAGGCGGAGTTTTGTGACTTTTATTGACATTATCATATATTTCTGATAGTTTTTTCGACCTATTCACATATTATTAAACCTAAAAAAATGGAAAACAACACGTGTAATAATTTATTTCGTCCGAAGCGCTTTACTGGCTTCACCAGGAACGCTTAAAATCCGAAGATGGATAAGTACCGATTATCGTCGAAGAGCTATATGTAAAAAAATACCTAAAATAAATAGCCAAATTCATCTAAAGCCAACTTGCAAAAAAGGTTACCCATTCTAGCGGCACGTCCTTTCACCTTGTATATAGGAAGTGGACCCCCGAGACTTAGAAGAAACTAGTTATAACAATGGTTCTAGCCCACAAAAACAAATACTAAATTCCGCTTCGCTTTAACTAAAAAAAATTGTTTGTTACAATCTATTAATTCTTGTTATTACCATATGGAATCCTTTATTTTTCTTAACGCAGACATTTCGGATTATTGTCTATAACAAAACAAATGTCTTTTTTTTAATGTTACAATTATACTTCACTGATCAAACACCTATGGAGTAATGCTGTTAAAATACTTCTGAGTTGCCAGAAAAATACACAGAATATAATAAACAATATAACACTAACTATGACAATATATATCAACTATTCTATTAAATCAATTTATAAAAATTTATGAATAATACATTTTGAGAAATTATTTTGCTTTCAGTTGTCTTTTTTTTATTTTAGCTTTCTTTTATAATGTCCAATAAATTCAATTACTTACAGGGACGCCTAAGGTCAATTTTTAATATGCATAAAATTAAGAGCGGAAATGGGGAAAGTGTCAAAGAGACAACAACCCGACTAAAGAGCAGAGGACAACAAACAGTATTGGAGTTTAGTATGGCGTTCATTATCACTGAACCAGTATATATATTTGTTTAGGGGCCAGCTGAAGGACGCTTCCGGTCGCGGGAATTCCTCTCTGCATTGAAGACATATTGGTCACCTTCTGCTGTTGTCTGTTCTATGGTCGGGTTGTTGTCTCTTTTACACATTCCCAATTTCCATTGTCAATTTTAGTAGTTGCTTTGTATGAAAAAAATAATTCTTATAAATATGCATTATTACGAATTACGTCCCCTTTTGTTGTCTCATTGCTTAACATAAGAAGCTTTCATAGAAAATCCACAGCCTTTTCCCTCGTACCTTTTTTCTTGACAATTATTAGCAGAATTTGGAGGGGGTTAAGTATGTAAGCGGGATCCCAACCCAGTCAATAACCATAAGTGGTGATACAGTAAAACATAAGAACGAACTCTACCAATCAGTTGAAAAAGGCTTAATTCATCAAAAGAATAAAAGTAAAATCCTCATTTACAGGATTTCATGATCCAAATTTGCTTTCACTGATTCCATGAACCAACTTTGCTTTCACTGATTTCATGACCTAACTTTGCTTTCACTGATTTCATCAACCAACTCTCCTTCACTGGTTTCATCAACCAACTTTACTTTCACTGATTTCATCAACTAACTTTGCTTTCACTGATTTCATCAACCAACTTTGCTTTCACTGATTTCATCAACCAACTTTGCTTTCACTGATTTCATCAACCAACTTTGCTTTCACTGATTTCATCAACCAACTTTGCGTTCACTGATTTCATCAACCAACTTTGCTTTCACTGATTTCATCAACCAACTTTGCTTTCACTGATTTTATCAACCATTTTTGCTTTCACTGATTTCATCAACCAACTTTGCTTTCACTGATTTTATCAACCATTTTTGCTTTCACTGATTTCAAAATCAGCTAACTTTGTTTTCACTGATTTCATCCATGAATGTAACAGTGTTTGTTCTTCTAACATTATAAGTTTTCTTTCAGTGTAGGATCATGTGTATGTTTTTGTTAGGAAAGGCATAAATAAAATTTTAAATTGAAAAGTTTGTCCTGCTATTAAATGAGGAATTTTAATAAAGAAATATTCCTAAATCAGTTAAGAGATGAATAATTTTTAAGTAAGAAGATACAAGAAAGTTTATGTTTACAACGTGTTAGCAGGTCACAAAAACAAAACAACGAGAATAGTTGTAAATATGCACAAGAGTATATGATGTTTTGACTGTCCGTGATGTTTTGATCTAATAATTATCTCGAGTATAAGTCATGATTAAATGACTGTAGGTCGGAATTAATACCAATTAGTAAAAAAGTAATATCATATGCATTAAGAAATTTCAAATATGAATGAAATGTCATCCGTTGAGAATTTTTATGAGATATGATAACATTAATGTGCATCAAATTCTTCTGTAATGTGAAGTGTGAATCCTTCTTATTAATAAAAAAAGAATGGTTAATCTTTCAGCAATTTTATAATATAATTAAAAATACAAGTTTTTTGAAAACTTTCTCAATCGACACCTTCTTGACTTCATAAAATTGATGTGAAGTAGAAAATAGATGCATATGGTACATGAACAAGATATTTGTAATGTTTTTAGTATTTATGTTTGTCATATTTATGCAGCGTTTTCTGACACAATTTCTAGTGTTGTCAAATCGAACAATTTTGCTTAACCAGTTATTATAATACTACTTTCGATAGTTAAGTTGATGTTATCAAGTCCGATCATAGACCCCTACAACTGTATGTGTTCATAGTACCATAAAATTAAGTTTATTCTTGTGCTTTATAAGGCTTGTTTGAAGGCATTCCTGGTGTAGTTTGAATTCACATAATCCAGTACTTCTATGACCTGTGAATGAGGGGCTGAAAATGTGAGAAATTAGTGTAATAATAATGAAGAGTGTTCCTTTTCGCTTTGTATGATTTGGATTGTTTGTCAGATTTTAGGAATCCTCTGGTTTTATTCATTTGAATGCCTTATAAAATTTAGTCCATTGACCCCATTTTTTTCTTTTAATAAATCTTTTACATGTGTAATGATAAGCCATCAGTTAAAGTCTTATAAAATGTTAATTATCTTTTAATATTTTTTGAGATCTTAAACTTGTCAATGATTAAGCTATGAAAAGTCAAGAGAAAAGATTTTACCGCCAAAATTTCAATGAGTAATATCTCGGAAAACGAGCACATTGATCTACATATTTTTGTTTGCTCTTTTGATTCCTTTATTAAACACCTATCAATGTAAACTAGTACTTTGAAAAGCTTATTATTTTGAAACTGAGCAGCGAACTCCCTTAAGTACTATTCAGTATACATTTATTCCATTCACATTGATTTGCATTTCGAACTTTATAATGTATTCAGGAAATGTTTAATCGGCATTTCGTTTAAAGTATGATAAAGCTTTGGAGATGGCCGCTTAAGATGTATGTCTACGCAACTGAAATAAAGACGTAATTGTAAAAATCAATCGGATTTCAGCAGCGAGAAATACATGTGTGCTAATTATTTTTACTTAAGATCTTGCCCCAATCTTGATAGACATGTTGTATTTGTTCTAATTATGTTATGGTTTAGGAATTAACAATAGCAATCAATATACTGAACAAGACATTAGTGATATGTTTTTAATATTGGATATTCGGTCCATGCATGCGACGAATAATTGGTTACAAGTTGACAACACTAATAAATAAACAAACAGTGTATAACTTCAATTCTTAACTTGTAGCTTTTCTACTGGATTACATAAGTGTTGACCACCAACTCATAGTTTTGATACATCCAGTTTCATACATAAAAGTGTCTTAGTCATAAACATATATATTAGGTGTTTAAAAGCATGATACTGTTTTCTTTGCTATTTCTATAAAATATTTTGGAAACTTTAGGAGAAATGGTTCATTAAGCTTGTTAACAGGAAAAAATAAACCGCTGTTCGAAAGTCATAAATCGAATGAGGGAAAACAAATCCGGGTTACAAACTAAAACTGAGATATACACATCAACTATAAAAGGAAAACAACGAAACAACAGAAACACTGAAGTGCAACGAAAACCAAACGTATTAGCTGGTCTTGCTATTTTTTAATTGTTTTAAACAAAGATGATTTTTGCACCTTTTTCTTAAACATGACAATTTATAAAAGACTGACAGGGGAAAATCCATGATGTTATAATACTTCTAATTACACGGATATTTTTGTTTTTGTTTATAAGTATGTTTTTTACTAGTGTACGTTTATAGTTTACTTTTTTAATCCGCGGCTTTCTTTACACAGATTCCCTTACAAATTGAATTCGAGGATATCATGACACATATATCCTTGTAAATTTTTAATCCGAAGCTATTTTGTCAAATATTTCCTCACAAATCTTAGATCTGTCCTGTTTATTCTCTGCAAGACTCTCTTGAATATTAATTGCACGGATATGAACTCGTCGTGTGACATTTTCAAATTGGTGTGTACCTGCTAATGACGACAATGATTATCATTCATTCCTTCATTTGGCGCTAAGTTGATGCAGCCTTTTGAAAACAATAATTATTAAGGTCTGTACAGTATTCCTTATGTCACTTTTAAAAAAGGGTAAGCTTACCTCAAACTATTCAAAATAAGTGAAACAAACCGTAGATTTTATTATAATTCGATTTTTGTTTGTTCATGGTGAGGTTTGTGCTGCTCAGTCGTTAGTTTTTGTGTACTTTTTGATTGTTTATCTTTTTCCTTTTAGTCTTGGCGTTGTCATTTTGAATTCGACATACGAGTTTGAATGTCATTTTGTTATTCTTTGCCTCTCTTTAAAAATGATTATTGGGCAGTCAAACAGGTCTGAGCATCATCCGACACATCTAAAACAGAATATGTACAATTAACCGCAAGCGAAAAAGAACTATTCATGGTCAAGACTTTTTGAGGTATGATTACTTCTATCTGCGTTGCCGAAGGCAAAAAGCATGACTAGTACCCACTTTACTTCCGTCCGCTCTTTGCAAAAAAGGTTTTCTGTCACTATGGAAGAGAATGATTTAATATTTGGTCTGCAGATTGATTTACAGCAGCTAGGCAATCTTTAATTTGCCGCGTAGTCCCTTCCTGTGTATTGGTAAATTAAAATTGTACAAAACTCGTTGAACAAGGTACATTTTCTTTAATGTTTCTTTCCTGAAATTTAGGTAAATGATTATGATGATATTTGCTCCTTTATTCATATAACCTCAATCAATTGAATACAACGATGCAGGTCAAAAACCCGATATTAGTCTTGTTTGAATGTGTTGTTCAATTTGTTTTGAACATATGTATATATATATGTCTCGACATGCCAAAACATATCAAAATATAAACACCGTTGTAAAAGCAAAAAGCATATTTGAACTTATTTTGTAATGCAGCAAATCTGTACAAAATTGTTTTTTGTGTTTTTCATTTGTTTTTGTATGTTTGTTTTTTTATGTTAATCTATTTTTTGTCGTCTTTTGTGTCAGACTAAAGGTTTACTTTTTTTCACCGCAACTATAAATGATAGTATTCATTGTGACTGATCATCACATGCATTACTGACTAAAAACGTCATAGTTCTGATATCCGTACATAATATGCTTCGCCATACTACATTTAAAACCTCATGGATACTATTAGTATTGTTTCGACATATTGATCAGAGCCGATATGAACTTGGCGCCAAAAATTCAGTGACGACGTCATTTCTGCACATTCTTTAGTAATTACAGATAACAAAATAACATTAAAGACAATTCAGCATAATACTGTTATTGATATTCGAAAATTAATCTCAGTGTACATTATATGTTGACATACATTTGTGCTATATGAAACCCTATCGACTTTTGATAAGTGAAATACCTCAATAAGTGTCATAGTTTAAATATAGCGTCAAAATGTGAAAAGTGCAAAGCTATTTGTTATTCGAAATACGAAGCTGTCGCATAATTACGTAACTACACTTAAAGGCTGAATGAAATATTGTAAAATTTATGAAAGTGAAGTCTAAAAACGGTAATTTCAATTTAAAAGCAAATTCTTTGACATAGTAGAATCCCTACTCGTGAAAAAATATTGAATTGAAATGTTATCGTGGTTATTGCAGATTAAAATAAAGAAAGTGCAGGCGTCTATCGAAAAATGTGTCCAATTATTGAAACATGTTAAACGGTTATTGTCTTTGGCTTTTGATTTGATTTACTTTGTTTTTCTTGGAAAAAAATCTGTTTCACTAAGTTGAAATTCTATCCTTCACTAGTATCATAAAATTCGTCTCATAAAAAAAAAAATTTGTTTGGACATTTATTTTGTTATCCAATTTCCGTTCACTTGTTCACTATAAATGCCTTATTAAAATAAAATCTTTTTTGTTCATAAATTATACATTCAATTCTATTTCAAAGAAATCCCTTGACTTTCAAATTTAACATTTATACTAGAAACTGTTGCCACAAAGTCGTACTTGTCTTTGTATAATTAAAGATCATTCATGTTTTTACATACTACTAAACTTCATTTACAAAATTTGATTTTTCAAGATTCTAAGATATTATCAGTTGGTTGTCTTAGCTAATAGTTATCAAAGGTACCAGGTTTATAATATTTAATACACCAGACACGCGTTTCGTCTTCATAATACTTATTAGTGACGCTCAGATCAAAACAATTATAAAGCCAAACATGAACAAATTTGAAGAGCATTGAAGACCCAAAATTCCAAAAAAATTGTGCCAAATACGGCTAAGGCAATCTATTCCTGGGATAAGAACATCACTAGTAATTCAAACCAGTGGATTTAAAACAAAGATGAATTGTATACAAGGTTTTCAATTTTTTTAAATGTAGATCATTAGTTGCATAGATATTAATATAATGTTTTCACTTTTCTGATGTTCATTTAATAATTGAATATTTTTATTCATGCCGATTTGCACTCAATTATTATCGCAATGAGTAATGCTACATTCATTTTGTACAGTGGAAAATTTGAAGGTTTGAAAATTACCCTATTAATTTTATCTTGCAGATGTTAAGAATAAATGATATAATAAGTGAAAGCATTAATAAGTGTCAAACAATATATTGTGAAAGTACTTTTATTTGTGGGGAACCAATTTTCGTGGTTTTCGTGGATGATTTTATCCACGATTTTAAATGTCCAACGAAATAAACCAAACGTTGATTAAATGTAGACATGGAAAGACACCCATGTAGGTTTTACTACCTAATATCTGATCTTGAGAATAATTTTGAATATCGCCAAATCTGAGAATAACATAGTAGTAGTCACAGGGCTAACGCACAATTAACTACATCTGCAGGCATGATTATACCCATTTAATCTTTAAAACATAAACTGTACTACAACTTTTGATCTTTCAATTCTCATAAAAAATATATTTGATCGATGAAAGTCAAACCTCCGGTATTGATATGCTATGATAAAGTGTTCATTTTATATCCTCATACGTATTGGATATAATTCTTTTATGCAGGGCTTGCTTTTGATAAGAATTATTTTACAATTCAAGATACGTTTATCAGTGTACAAGAAGCATTAGTAAATCTCAGATCTAAAAAAATAGAATTTAGACAAGTAAAAAGTTGAAGAGCATTGAGGACCCAAAATTCCAAAAAGTTGTGCAAAATACGGCTAAGGTAATGTATGCCTGAGATAAGAAAATCCTAAGTATTTCGAAAAAAATATCCTTTTGTAGCAGTAAATTATAAAATTACCATATAATAGTCTTTTTACTAATATATGCAGACATGTGCAGAAACAGTTGATGTGAAAATGTCGGTACCACCCACAGTGTGATAGTTCCAAAACACTTCATTTCATTATTATAAAATTAAAAATATTATTTACAATGCATTTTATCAATAAAATATGAAACACGAGAATAATTTTTTACATCAATGATACCATGACAGAATCAACTTTTTACACTAAACAAGTATGGCGACCCGGGAAAATTTAAAGACGCTATCCTTCGACAATATCCGTAAATAGTTATCAAAGGTACCTGAATTATAATTTAGTACGCGAGTCGCGCGTTTCGTCTTCATAAGACTCATCAGTGACGCTCATATCGAAACATTTATAAAGCCAAACAAGAACAAAGTTGAAGAGTAAACTTGCCAAAGATCTGAATATCAACCCCACTAAAGTAAAAACAGATGATATCATAGGCATATTATTGGTCCACCATGTCGCAGAAACAAGTTAACCGTTAAAAACATTGACAAATATAAGACTTTTAAATTTGTGAAAAAATATACCTTTCATTCAGCTACAATAAGTCCAGACATGAAAAATAGTAAACAATTCGATTGAGAAAGCTAACAGTCTTAATTGAAAAAAATAATAAAAAGAAAAACGATTCTGACCGACATGAACCAACTCCTGACTTGGAACAGGTAAATTAAATTACGTGCTGGTGTTAAACCACCCCCCTTATCCATGACAGTGCTACTTTGGATAAAGCAGATCTGACACATCTATAAGTTTATATACATGAAAATTTTGTTTAGAATATTACAGATAAATAAGTTCTGTTTCTATTGTTAATGGATTTATGCAATTTTTATAATATATCAATCTTGTCCCAAATTGATATAAATGTATCAAAACAAAGAAGTTTAGAAATACTTAAGTATAAGATATTGAATAATAATTAAAAAAAAAAAACATTAGAGATGTCATGACATGATCAGTAAAGAAATTAACTGTTGTTTCAATTAGTTGTCTTATATTTCATACAGGTTGATGAAGGAACATTTTATATAAAATGATTATGTCTGGCATCTATGAAGAAGCAGCGCTATCAAGTTAATGTGTGTGTAACTGTTTCAGCTGACGAGAAAACCATGACAATTGATTTTGCTTATTGTCAGTGTTCTGTTAGGATTGTTATATTAATGTTTTCATCTTTTTTCTAATCATAATGTGTCATTCTTCTAAGTTCTATGATAGGTTAGGAACTACTGACAGTAGTTGGGATGCATTAACAATTTATACATGCAGTGGGTCCTTGAAATCTAGTTGCACCTGCAAATGCACACCCTATTATCCTACCTGTTCTCCTCAAGACATGGACTCAAACACTCAATAGTCTGGATTTATCAAAACCAAAGATAAACAACAATAAACACAGAAAGACCACCAGTATGGCCACTTTTGACCCAAGACATTCTCCTGACAGAACTCCTTATATGAACAGACCACTAGATCATCTGACAGAACTAAAAGCAGTATTTCCTAAAAGTTTTTAGAATGAGGCAATCAGTCAATTTTATTAAATGTTGAAAAGTAGCGGTTTACTTACAAATGCAGACACCACCAATTAAATCACTCACTTTTATATTTGTAGAAATTTTAAAATTCAGACAACTTACATTTATATGTATAAGCACTTTGGGACTCGGGATCCTTTTCTTTAACAAAGCAAGCAACACAGATTGAGTTTTAAAACTTAATAAAAAAGTGTAATTGACTTGATTGTCTCTATTCATAATTACTGTTAATTATCAATTTTTATTTTGATCTTTTTTCTCATTAATACAGACACTATCACGAATTGGTTGATCCATACGATGTATCTTTGTCCAAACTAACTATGGACATTTTTACCACGTGTGAGATTGTGGTTTGTCACTACGTCGTCTGATCTTTTTATTACCGAACGTGACTTATTCCTGATTGTAACTGTTTTGTTGATTGTGAACTCGCCTTGCTACAAGACGTGTCACAGTACTTTTCCATCCAACATTCATTTATTTAGTTTTTATGTTATATTTGATATTATTATCGGATTTTGTCAAATGTAATAACGTTTGTAGTTATATATCTTATTTTGTTCTATTGTATTCTTGTGTTATGGTAAAGATAATTGATCATCCAGTTCATTTATTAGATTTTAGTTTGGATCAACGAAATTTACACTATATCTTTGGTTTACAGTTTGATTAAAAAGAAAACCATCATAGCTAAATAATACAATTATTTATCTAATTACTACTACAATTTTCACTGTTAATAATAAACGTTAGATAGGTCATACAAATCTAATCTTAAACTTCATTTAAATTCTTTCTTAATTTTGGGAACTCCTTTTAGAAATTTAAAAGTGACGTCACTTTGAGCGTAACACTGGTTATGGCTAACAAGGCTGTGAATTTTTGTAATTCATCCGTTTTTGTTCTGTAGCTAGTCACCACTTCAGTTTAATCATGTATATCTGTAAATTGTCATTTTATAAAATTTACTGTTTGCAAAAGAACGTATTATTTTAAATTCTAGATAATATTAAAGGATGTTCTTGTCCCAGGTGAATAACCTATGCCGTATTGGTCACAACTTTTTGAAACCTTTAGTCCTCTGTGCTTTTCAGCAGTGTCCTTGTTTTGGCTGTCAAACTTTTTTCATCTGGGCGACGCTGGTTGGTCTTGTTTGGACGTGGCGTGCGTCTGGCCTTTTAAATTTTTAACCAGGTACCTTTTGTTAGCTATTAATCGTTTGTTTCTCTGTTCTATGTTTTCTCCTATTTATTTGTATTGAAATCCTGTTATGTAATGATGTCATTTTAATGTTATAATTAACATTTCTATTAAAGCGGGAGGTTTAGCATGCCAAAAAACCAGATTCAACTCACAATTTGTATCTTAAAATGCCCTGCACCAAGTCAGGAAAATAGCCATTTTATATTATAGTTTCGTTTTGTGTTTTAGTTTGTTGTTCGTGTTATTTGATGCTTTCTCGTTTCTAGTTTTAGTTGTAACACGGATTTTTCTCTCTCTATTGATTTATGAATTTTGAACAGCGGTATACTACTGTTGCCTTTATTTATAAAACAAAAATAATTTTGTCTATATGATAACACAATTTCTTTTTTTAACCGAAAAAAATAACCAATTAGTTGTGGCCTTCCCTTTCCTGAATGTGACCTACCGAATTAGACTATTTACCGGATTTGTTATCACATAAGCAACACGACGGGTGCCGCATGTGGAGCAGGATCTGCTTACCCTTCCGGAGCACCTGAGATCACCCCTAGTTTTTGGTGGGGTTCGTGTTGTTTATTCTTAGTTTTCTATGTTGTGTCATGTGTACTATTGTTTTTCTGTTTGTCTTTTTCATTTTTAGCCATGGCGTTGTCAGTTTGTTTTAGATTTATGAGTTTGACTGTCCCTTTGGTATCTTTCGTCCCTCTTTTATGTATGTTCAATGTCATTACCACATGTACATTACAATATTGGAATGAAACAAGCAAATAGATGACGACATTGCACTTCTAACTATGACAAAAAAGATAATCTACCTATTTATTTCAAAGGTATGTGTAGCCTTTTGAACTTTCCAAGAAGCAATGGTTGTTGAGGAGGTCATTTCAACAGAGTCGCTATGAGAAAAATGGTGTTTACTTCAGACAATAGTAAGTGTTTTAAATAACAATTAAATCAAGTCATCAATAAATAAGTCATGTAAATTGTATTGAAAAACAAATTATTCATAAGGTAATATTTTTTTTTCAATGGATTATCCCTCTTTGATCTTGATAAGCATTTTCAGTGTATAAGCTTTTTTTACACAATAATAATTTTGTGGAAATATTATGTTACGATATCATTTGTATATCTTAAATTTATATTTTCAGTTTCACCAGTTGAGATAAGCACGGAATTAGTAACATTTATTGAAATGGAAACTTGTGACCAAAGACAAAAGCAAATGTGGAAAGACCTTCACATAATATTTTACAATATTAGATATCACAATTTCAGATTAACAATCATACATATACATGCTTTCAAAGTCCACATTCAGTTAAATACATGTTTATTTAAATCGTAAAAAATAAATAATAATTAACAGTTAATTCTTTAAGAAATTTTATTGTGCTATTGATGACAATATTTTCTTGTTTAAAGATTTTGCAGTATAAAAGACTGAATTTTACTAAGCAAGATTTTAGAAAGAAATAAACAGGTGAAAAAACTTGAGATGGTACAGCAGATTTGATTTATAGATCATTTATATGACCTTAAACTAATTAAACATCTAGATTTGTCAAACAACAACATGTTTGAAATATTTTGGAACTAAGTAGTGCACTTTACCATATTAGAACCCCTTCTCAAATATGGAAGTTTTTAACACGTCAAATACTTCATTCCACATGCATGCGAAGTTGTGCTATTTCTTGTGTCTTGAATTATTCTCTGTCATTAATTTATACCTCTGAATGGTGGTAACTGAAACAGAAACAAATAATTTTGAATTTCTTGAAAATGTATAATGATTAATTGATTGATTGTTGGTTGCTTAACGTCCAGTGGCAAATATTTCATGCATATTCAGGACGAGAAAATGTATAATGAATAATAGACTAATAATAGTCTTTTCATATGTCTTGCATATACATGCCGCCAATCACATGAATATTTGGATTGTTTTTTCATTTTTGAAACATCATAGGTTTCTGACACAGAATGACGAACTTAAAAATGTACTTTTTATAGAACTATAACCAAAATCTAGATACAAAGTTAGATTCAGCATAATTATAAAAGAACACTCCAAAATAATTTTTTTTATAAAATCGAAAAAAGTTGAATTGTTTTCCAATCGGACCGCAATGTGGACCAATTTGATAACAGGGCCTAAAATATAAATGCACAGTTTAGTCAGCATAATGAAAGAACCCAAATAAATCAACTTTTTATAGAATCAAACAGAGTTTAATTTTGACCCAGATTTGGACCAACCATATAACTGGGCTCAAAATCAAAATGCTCAATATATGTTTGAATCCAGCATATCATAGAAAACCCAAAAATTCATTTTTTGTTAGAAACAAACTAAGTTTAATTTTCGACCCTTTGGACCTTAACACAGAGTTACAGACCAATTTGACAACACGGCCAAAAATAAAGAATTCAACAAATCTGAATTTACAAATATATTTGGCATATAATAGAACATTAATGATTAGATTATTCATGAAATCCAACAAAGTGCAATTTTTAACCCTCATTTGGACCTCATTGTGGACCGATTTAAAACAAACCTTACTTGAACAACCAGAAAAACACCCTGAATGTCGGTAACCCAGTGTAGAACTTGGCAGCAGAGTCATCATCTGTAATTCTATGGATATCACTATTACCTCTTAGATTCATCAGTAAGCTGGTCCTTTAATTCCTTAATTTCTTTCCTCAGGAGTAGAATTTTCATTAGCAGTGAAAACCTTAAAAAAGTTTGAATGAAACATGAATGACTATTGTGGAAAGTAATAAGATGTTCAATCACATGGAATTTATTTGCCTTACAAAGTCTTCATTTGTTTTTTTCTATGAATTTTTTTTATTATCAATTTTTATTGTACAAATTTCATCATTTTTTCCACAGCCAGCCTTTTCAAATTCTTTCATTACTTCAGGTTGTTTAATCAGTGTGTACAGATGCGTTTGTTGTCATTTGGCTCCCAATCAGCTCTATTCACGGTTGGTAAGGTTGTCCTGCGATAAAACGTTCTGTGCTGGTGGTTCGGTCCTGACCGGTGCTGGTGATCATCGAAAATATATAAACAAGACCGAACATAATGATTTTTGACGTTTTTTCTCATAAAGAATGGAAGGAAACAGTTGAGATTTTTAAATTTTGTTTCTTATGGGTTTATAGGAAATCCCTAAAAAATGTGACCCTCTAAACTGTTTCAGTGAGCGAAAAAACACAAAAAATCATTTATTACTATTGAATACACAAATTAGCTGTCTCAAACTCATTTCTGAATGATTACAGATGATACCATAAAACTGCAATCAACTGATCAAATACATTATAGTTTTACTAATGAATCTAACTTAGTTTACCGACGTATCAAGAATCGATATTCTTACTCAAAAGAAAGATACTTCAGTATTCCAAACTATCGATGGGAATTTTAACGATTGGTTCTCAGCGGTGAAACAAAATCACAGATTAAAAGAATGGTTCGGAATGTTAAAGATGCACAAATTATACATTTCATCACGACACAAAAATCACCTTTTGTGATTTGTATCGATGTATCGTGTAGCGTCACAACTATTTTACTTAAAATATCACTTGGCTGCTTTTATAATGGATGTAAATTTCGGTGCACTATTACATGTACACATTTAACAGTTAAATCATCCGAAAAATAAATATTACCAATTACAGTTTAGATAATTTGAAAATAGGAGTCAACAACAACATGCAACTTCGGGATATTTTACTGTGAAATTATCAAATTGTTGGGACAGTGTGATTGGTGGTAACCTTCAAGTTATGTTTACAAAACATTCAAAAATCAGAAAACGTACATCCTAAACTTATGTGTGGTGTTCTTGTGAGTGAAAAATTAAATTATTAGGACTATATGCATCAAATTTACTTTTTAAGATAACCTACGATTTTATCTTTAATACATATAAGATAAATTTTATTAGCTATAATATGAGATGAAACACTTGTTTTTCTTTGTTTTTTGTTTCTTAAGAAATATTAATTTAGAACCTTTTAAACCATAGTTACATAGCAGATTTATTCAACTAATTATTACTAAATACTTTCCATATGTTTGCTAATCAGACAATAGAACGAATTTCTGCTATTGACAACACCTGGTATTCGTCTATTAATTTTGAAAACATCTTTGAAAATAAAACGCATTTTCGAGGGATCACAAGGTTGAATATATGAACAACACACACAGATTAGAACTTCACCTCTTCATTGTTCCCATTTGGTTAAAAAGTTTTTAATTTTCTTATCCAAATAAATCCAGAATGAGACTATCATCCCTAGACCAAGCAGTGTTGTGGTCTTTGGTGGAATGGTCAGTTGATTGAAAAATGTCTTAGTGTGGTAAGGGGATATCAAATGTCAACTAAGAGGAAGGTTGGCTTGCACAGTCGTTACAATGTACGTTCATAGTTTGTGAAATGACGGTTCTGTTTACCACATTTACACTGTAGGGAAGAAAAAAAATAATAATACTGTTAGATATTTGGATGATATATTGGATCGCAATAATGACGACTTCAGTATGTGTTCTACAGAAATGTGTCCTGTTGAAATTACTTTAAATAAAGCTAATACTAACAACGACCACAGCCTTTTCCTTTATCTTGATATCTTTAACGGAAAGCTTAATACAAAATATTATGATAAAGGAGAAGATTTTTTATTTCCTATCGTTAATTATCCATTTTTAGATGGTGACGTTCCCTTGTCACCAACTTATGGTGTTTATATATCTCAACTTGTACGATTCGCTAGTGTATGTAACAACCTTTTAGATTTTAGCGAGAGAAATTTCTTCATTACTGAAAAATAATTACACCAGGGTTTTCGATATCACAAACCAGTCAAAACATTTATAAACTTCATCAACGGTACAAGGCCATCATTATTAAATATAACTCAAAGAGGGACGAAAGATACCAAAGGAACAGTCAAACTCATAAATATAAAATAAAATAAACTGACAACGCCATGGCCAAAAATTAAAAAGACAAACAGAAAAACAATAGTAACATGACACAATATAGAAAACTAAAGAATAAACAAAACGAACCCCACCAAAAACTAGGGGTGGGGTTCGTGTCAACATGTAGACATCTTATACGTTCAGGTATTTCACATCCAATCTTTTATGGGAATACTCTTAACAGAGCAAAAGGGCATGACATGGGTTATGTTCTTCTCATATATGTCATGATGGTATAATACTAAACCCCCTAATAGGAGGGATTTTGCCTGATATTCATATTATGAAGTCATAATCTTTCAATCAGTTTAATTGAGGTCTGGAGCTGGCGTGTCAGTAACTGCTAGTAGTCTATTGCTTTTTATGTATTTATGTTTTATTGTCATTTTGTTCATTTTCTTTTGTTACATCTTCTGACATCGGACTCGAACTTCTCTTGAACTGAATTTTACTGTACGTATTGTTCATGTTGTTATGCGTTTACTTTTCTACATTGATTAGACGTATAGGGGGAGGGTTGAGATCTCAAAAAGCTAGTTTAACTCCGCCGCATTTTTGCGCCTGTCCTAAGTTGGAGCATCTGGCCTTTATTAGCTTGTAGGATTTTAAATTTTAGTTTCTTGTGTATTATTCGGAGTTTAGTATGACGTCCATTATCATTGAACTAGTATAAATATTTGTTTAGGGGCCAGCTGAAGGACGACTCCGGTTGCGAGAGTTTTTCTCTGCATTAAAGACCTATTGGTGATCTTCAGCTGTTGTCTGTTCTATGGTCGGGTTGTTGTCTCTATGACACATTCCCCTATTCCATTCTCAATTATACATCATTCATAGTCTTGCATTCAACATTGCAGTGTCTTCCGTACCAGTGAAGTGGCCGTTAAAAGTCTTCAGCCAGAAATCGTTTGTTTTTGCATCCCTTGCAATAGCCAGCAGACAACGAGGCGGGTTTTTATGATAAATCTCTCCAGCAAGTGTTTGAGGCTAAACAAATCTAGTACATGTGGACAGGTACAGATCTTGGATAGTTTTTTATATTGTTCGATTTGCTTCCATTTTCGAGGAGCAGTAAAGGCAACAGTAGTATACCGCTGTTCAAACTCATAAATCCATGGACAAAAAACAAAATCGGGGTAACAAACTAAAAATATAAGAGGAGAACAACGAAACAACACTACAATGTAACACATACAGAAACGGACCAAGCATCAGACAAAATCCCACGAGAATAACAAATATAACATCAAACTAAATACTGTAAACCAACTTAATTTCGCGAGCGAATAATTTTCGCGACTTTCGCGAGTAGAAAAATAACGCGAAATTAAATCGTCGCGAATATGTATAACTTGGATCTTCCTTATCAAACTACATCAAGTAATTAGAAAATCGCGAAATTAAATCGCCGTGAAGTAGACTAGCTGGAGATAAACGCAAATAAAGTATCCGCGAAATAAGTTGGTTACAGTACATGAATTAGGGATAGACAAGTACCGTGACACGTCTTATCGCAATGTGAATTTACACTAAAAAATAAGAGAAAACAAACGACACAACGTTAAAATGTAACACATACAGAAACGAACTATAATATAACAATGGCCATATTCCTGACTTGGTACAGTACATTTTTAAAGAAAAAAATGGCGGGTTGAACCTGGTTTTGTGGCATGCCAAACCTCCCCTTTTATAACCATGTGACATATAACATTAAGATGACAACTCAACACCACAGGACTACAATATAAATAAATTGGAGAATACAATTGACAAAGAAACACACGAACAACAGCCAACAAAAGGCAACAAGTTGAAAATTTTAATACGCCAGAAGTGCATTTTATCCACACAAGATGTACTAGTGATGCCCAGATACAAAAGTTTGAAAGCCGAAACAAGCACAAAGTCGAACAGCATCGAGGACCAAAAGTTAAAAAAAAGTTGTGCCAAAAACGGCCAGGATTTTCTGTTAGTTACAAGAACATCCTTATCATTTAGAAAAATTTATACTTTTGCAAACAGTAAATTTATAAAATTAATAAACAAAAGCTGTACAGGATAGAACTGCAATATTAACTAATTACAGGAAACAACTGAAATACATAACATAACCAGACATTTGCAACACAAAATGTAGACACATCCGAATATGTTTAAACCTCAACGCCAAGTAACGTCATATTTGAAATTGTAAAAAATGACAAAAAAATGATGACGTCATTTGAATTTGTAAAACAGATCATCAAAAAATGAAAAATGACGTCATTTGAATGAATAAGATAGAACTAGGACTGACCCAAGATTACATTTGAACTGAATACTGATATTGCACTTAATAACAATGCACATTTCAATATTTATTAATAGCAAACTAAGGCAGCAATTAACTATATTATAAAGCTATGTCCGGTATGTTTTGAATCTCACTTCAAACGTAAAATATCGCACTGATTACGTTGAACAAAATGAAATTTAATAAATGAATGCGGTGATAACTTATCAAGTCAGCACCATCATCGGGACTCTTTTGTTGACCTTCTTGTCTTTGCTTTGTACACGTTCATCTCGATCGATCGGCTGAAGTTGTCCGCACGAGAGAAACCGTTATCAATAACATTGAGAATGGAAATTGGGAATATTCAAAGAGACAACAACCCGACCAAAGAAAAAAACAAGCCGATGGCCATCAAAGAGTCTTCAAAGCAGCGAGAAAATCCAACATCCGGACTCGAGCTTCATCTGACCTCTAAACAAATGAATGTATTAGTTCACTGATAATGAACGTAATACTAAACTCTAAATATATTGATGAACTTAAATTAGAAATCATTGCTAGAAGGCTCCTGAATTGAGATAGGCGCAACAAGGGAACGTCTTTTTTTCTAATTTCTTGTAAGCGCCATTTTGTAGGATCATTGGTGGTGCAAATCCGTTTTATTTTATAAAAATATTTGCAAGCATAGTCCGATAGATACATGGAAATTCCGCTGACGATATAATTAGAAATATATTGATACGAAGTAAGAAAGATGTTACACGTACAATCCCAAGAAATACATAACTAGCATAATCAATTATAGTAACAAAGAAAATGCTGCATAATTAGCATATTTGAATCTAATAAAGTATTATATCAATATCATAAAGAAATATTATACTAATACAGATATGAAATTCCATAGTTTCTGTTAATCATACTCTACATATACCTCAAACGAAACATATTTATATTTATGATAAGATATCATATTGAAATTATGTGAAAGAAATGTCCTATCAATGCCAGAAAAATTTATTGTATTAAACGGAAGGAACACAGCTTGAGAGGTACATGTATGTGGTCGTCTGTACCATATATCAACTTAGCCAATACCTTCATCATGAACCCGTTCGCTCAAACATACTTACCTACTTGAAGATTGAATATTTATCGTATGTTAAACCTATACCAAACCAATTACAAACACGTTTTTCAAGATATCAATATTAACAAATTTGAGGTGTAAAATACCAGATTGCACCTCTGCTTTTTCTTTATTCACATATAATTCAAGTGGCCACGTTCCTAATAGTGACCTTAACATTGTCAATAAAACTTCTCGGCGAAATGTGTTATATGAAGGCAGAAACCCATCAATTTGAAACACCATAAAATACTTAATTTAAATCTGTGAGGTCGTTGGTGTAAATCAGAATTTAATCTATCTATAAATACACATCCTAGCCGATCTTTAATTATTTCAAATATTGCTGTGGTGTTTGTATGACAAATAATTTGTTGATCTCGCAGACAAAGCTCTACACAACATCTCGTTTGTGTATGTTAATGTCATTACATATACTGCTTGATAACGAAACATGTTTTTGTATGTTCCTTTGGAATTTCAACAAAGACGACGATCTAGATGTTGATTTGTTGTTAATTTAATTACTAACTGTACAAACAACATTATATCGCTTGGTTTTCCAATTTTATCATTTATTTTATTCTGATTCGAGTCCCACTGATGAATCGTGTGTAGAGAAAAAGCACGACTAGCAAACTGTTATCTTGATGATTGCTAAATCAAGAAATACTATTCATTATTCTGAAAACGTTACTTTCAGATTTGTAATTAAGTGACCTATAGGAAGCAGATAATTTGATATGCCATTTACATGTATATATACGTCTATAAAAGGAACCAACTTGAAAACTGAAAATGTACTGGAACGTCTAGAAAATAATGAACAATTAGTATCTATAATACTAAAATGACGAGGTCCAATTTGTCAGCCGTCATCACGTAAAAACAATGAATCAAACAATTCAACTTTATATATAACTAATATAGTACAATGGTGTAGATTGAAAATTACACCACTCCAGGCCCCTTTGTTTTCCACGTAATTAATATTTCCAATAATTAAGAAGTGCCGGATCGAATCCGACACCGATACCAATAGTATATTCACCTGTTACCTATTACCTTATCTGTTATGTACGTTCCGCATCTGACAGGCACACCACCAAACGGTGTATTTAGAATTTTGCTGTATACTATTGAGTAAAAAGTACTCCATTCCAGGCCCTTTTGTTTTCCAAATTATTAATATTACCAATAATTGATAGGTTCCAGGTTGACGGGTTCAAACAGAAATATTTTGAAAGCAGAGAAACTGTGCATTTTATAATCGGCATGACTTTATAAGATGACAATACCAATACTAAGATAAGGGATACGCATAGTTATATACTTTAATTCAGTCACAGACCCGTGATATTAGGGTATGTTCTAGTATAATATATATATATGCATATTATTTATATTTTCAGTGTTTTTTGAAAAACACATGTGAAATTTTGCTGATGAAATCATAATTAATATATTGATGACGAAGTAAGAAAGATGTTACGCGAACAACATCAAGATATTCATAATGTGCAAAATCAATTATATTAACAAAAGCAAACAGTGTTGCATAATAAGCTAATATCACCAAGTATTTAAATTGCTTTTATATTTGAATCTATCAAAGTATTATATCAATATCGGGATTAAATACTTTATTAATAATAAAAAAAAAGAAATTCCAAAGTTAATGTAAACCACTTGTTTGAAGAAAAATATGTATCTATTTTATCATATGCATATACCAAATCAATCATAAGTAATATGTTCAATTATAAACACATTTTCAGGATCTCAATATTTCCGACTTCCAGTGTAACATTCTGATTGCAACTATAAAAAAAAGATGAGACAACTCCTCACAAGACACCAAATGACACAAAAATTAACAACTATAAGTCACCGTATGACCTTCAACAATGAGCAAAGCCCATACCGCATTGCAGCTATCAAAAGCTCCGAAATGACAACGTAAAACAATTCAAACGAGAAAACTAACGGCCTAATTTATGTACAAAAAATTAACGAAATACAAATATGTAACACATAACCAAACGACAACCACTTAATTATAGGCTCCTGACTAGGGACAGGCACATACATATATAATGTGGTGGGATTAAACATGTTAGCGGGTTCCCAGCCCTTCCCTAGTTATCAATTGTATGTTTGGTTTATTCAGTTTGACGTTTCATCTCCTTGGAGTTCAGCGCCTTGGGTGTGTCGTTTTGAGAGGAAAGACGAGTCTGGCTAATGTGTATTGTCTTTATATATTTTTGTCCTTTTTTGTTACATATTTGTTTGTTTTTGTGGTGATTATTATTGTAACACAATGTTTACTGCTGTATCCCTATTTTTTCAGTTTTGCCTGTTGTATCTGTTTGTTTTGTTCACACATTGTGGTCAAAGTGATTCAATTGGATTCGACTGTTATACAAGCAAAGGTTTAGCTAGCTATAAAACCAGGCTTAATTCATTATTTTTTTTAATTAAAAATGCCTCTACCAAGTCACGAATATAACATATGTTATCCGGTTATTTGATGTGTTTGAGCTTTTGAATTGTCATTTGATTAAAGCCTTTCCGTTGAATTTCCTCTGAATTCTTATTTTTGTTTGATTTTACTATTTGCTGATTAAATTACAATATCCATAAATAATTGAAAATAGTTTAGTGACAGTTAAAGCTAGTAACACGTTTAACAATATTTGCTTATTCAGTCAATATTAAGACAGAAAACCAACATATGTCACTAATCGATGTTTTAAATCACACAGACCATTCACCAATCCTTTTATCTAACTTAGTATTTAAGTAGCCACTGTATTTCAAAAATCATCTTTCTATCTACGACTCTGCTATTTCACGTTGCGGTAAGTTTTCAATTATTCTCGTACAAACGATATTCCAGTTATTTGAATTTGTTCAATACAATTTAAAAAAAAAAGGTAATACAGTGAAAACTGGTTAAACCGAATCCTGTATAAACCAAAAACCTGTATAAACCAAACATGCTGTTAACACCGTCATAACAAACTGTTAGCGTTGTGAATCTGATAAAACCGAACATCGGCTTAAACAGAACAAAATCTTAAATTACGAAGAGATTCGGTTTAAACAGGTTTATATATAACAGAGTATTCCATCAGATAAATTTCAACTCAGCAAAACGTCAAATGTGTAAGACTAAAAATACAAACTTTACTAACGATGAAAAATAATAATTAAGTCATATTTAAGAGTAAATCAACTACGTTAGCCTACAACATATGGCTTTGTTGTTTACAGCCTAGTAACAAATATATATTCTGAATTAGCTAGTCCATTGTCAAGCACTTTTCGGGTTCTGTTATATTTCCGTTACAGAACAACTTCTCTGAAGTACTATATGTTGATATTGCACAACATATACTTTTCTTTATATTAGATTATATAAAAAAAGGAATTAAGTTTTATTTAATAATAAGGCGTAATAAATTTGTAAATTTTCGGATGTTTTCTTAACCTTAAACTTGACTGAATATAAAATATTGAATTTCAAACATGTTTTTGACAAATAATATTGTAGTCCTTACAATAATGGCATTCAAAATAGAAAATCAAAAAGAACAAAAATTAAAAACCAACAAATCAATACAATCCCTAACACAAATAATTCAAGTTTTTTTTTAATTTTTGATAGTCTGAATACCCACTTTCGATTTTAACACATAAAAATGGAGTTACCGTGGTTTTGATAAGTAATGCTCGTTATTAACATATTTTGAAAGCAAATCATAACAAATTAAATGCGTACAACACACATCATCCAAACCCTTTTATTGGTAAGTTGGGACTTTAATTTAAAAACTGTTACATGTTTTTGGAACTTGAAATTAGCGATCAAAATATAACATTTAATGCATACAGGCTCACTGCGCTTACTTCTGGTTTACGGTTCCTTCTAAATGATTCCACATTTGTAGACGAAACTCGCGTCTGGCGCAATTATAAAATTTCAATCCTGTATGGATAATGCGTTTATTTCTAAATAACCTGGAATCTTAATTAATATAGACGAGTTTTCATTTCAGAGTTATGATGAAGTGTTGTTGTTTGATTGTTTTCATCTTTTGCAAAATTGATGTGTCAAATGGCGGCAGTAAGTATCCTTTATGTTTAAAACGCTGTAGTGAAGATTAAAGATTAAGCTGCTAGACTCTCTCATAATATAAAAGGTACGAAAGCCAAACGAACAGACAAAGCAAGAACCTTTTTATATAATTTACAGATATTCTATCATGTTAACACAATTATCTACCATTTGGTTTTATAGTATTTCAGGGACAAACACCTTCATATTACAACGATAATATCAGTACTTTTTGTTGAGCTACGGATCTGTACAAAATTGTTCAACACTACTTTCCTAGGTTGACATAAGAACAATAAAAAATCTGTATTTAGGAAGAACTAATTTTAAACTTTCTACGCAGAGTTACGAGCATCTCTAGCAAATTCAGTTAATTTTATTCATGAGAAATCATAGCGCAACAATAATATATACACTTTTTCTTGAAAAAAATACTAAATTCTTATTTGTGTACTATATTCAACATGGTTAAGCAAATCATTTTGAGAAATAAACAAATACTTTGTATCTATATTCCTATTGTATTATGTTAACGTATATATCAAAGTAAATCATGCTATATTGTATCGGAGTACTGTACTATTCAGTTCTTTCTGGGATATGCCACTCTTCCAACGGTACCTGTGGAAAAAAAGGTGTTCCATGTAATGAGACTTTCGGGTCTGAATGGGCGTATAACGGAAAATGCTGCAATGAACGACCATGTTGCAAATGTAAGTAGACAAATAAATCTTGTCACTGTATATCAATTCGAATGAAATGTAAAGGAAACTCACAGACATAGATTTTTGGGAAAAAAGAAGCCTGGAACAGTTTTTCATTCCCATTTCTGAATTAGTTTGTGCTCAACATCGACAATGATGGCGTTTTGTACAACCAACAAAGATTTGTATAATTTTCCAAGTAATTAATGAAAGTTGTTTCAGATGAGGGGGAGGACAGGGGTAAGGGAGACAGGGAGAAAGGGGGTAGGAGAAAGGAAAAACGGGGTGGGAGAAAGGAGAAAGGGGGTAGTAGAAAGGAGAGGAAGGCTGGGAGAAAGGAGAAAAAGTTGGAGAAAGGAAAAAAATAAAATGTTTCTCCTTTTAAAAAATGATCTAATATTTCAAGAAAAAATATCTCAAAAGGAGATGTTTTATTCTAATGGGAGAAAGGAGAACGGGGGTAGGAGAAAGGAGAAGAGGGGTGGGAGAAGGGACGTTCTGTAAAATTTAAACATGGGGCTCCTTTTATAACGTTATTGTAATTACGCCATCGCTTTATCTTTTTATGATTAAACTTCGATTGTATTAAAATTGTATTCCTTTTTAGTTTTAAAAGCGCCATGTGTTCCAGAAACTTGCCCAAAAGGGTTCAAGCTATTATCGAACCAAACTAGTAGTGCTAATTGTTATTACACTAATTACATTAATAGAGGCAATCACGTTACCTGGAAAACAGCTGCGGTGAGTTTGTTAGTGAATCCCCATTTGCAAGACTGTGTCTGTTTCTTCGAAAACAAACAAGAATCAAAAACCATAAACAATAAACAATACATTACTTAATCTGTAAGCAAACGATAGTATTAATATAAGATTACAATACAGGTAACTATATAATATGAATGTCATCTACGTATTTGGCACAACGTTTTGGATTTTGTATCCTCAATGCTCTTCAACTTTGTACTTGTTTGGCTTTATAATATTTTAATATGAGCGTCAATGATGAGTCTTATGTAGACGGAACGCGCGTCTGGCGTACTAAATTATAATCCTGGTACCTTTGATAACTATTTACTTAATTTAAGGATAATTGTGCCTCGACAGATGGTGCCTACCTGTGGAGACCGAACACTGCACAAGAAGCCATTGCTGTTCAAAATGAATTTAATATTCGTAAGTTGAGAATGTATTCACTAGTAACCCGAATTTAACTTGATCGGACAAAAACGCATTAACGCTGTTTAAATGAGATTAATCGTCATTTGATAAAGATTGACAAAAATTAAAAATCATTTTTAATTTATTTCAATGCATATCAAATCATTTTAATGCCAGTCAAATAGATTCGCTTGCAGTCGTTCAATTTAATTCAAGTTGGCGGTAAGTTACGTCAAACAAATAGGCCACGCCCCCGTTAAACTATTTCAAACTGGTATTAATTCGTTTTAAACCGTGTTGAGACCCGAGCTTTTAACAGGTAAATCACTCAAGCAAAACAACATCGATGTATATTTCGTTTATTTGTTTCAAACTTTATCGACTTATATATATAAATGCGTGTATTCTTATTCAAATTGTAATATCGGTCACTGACGCGAAAAGGCGTTCATTGTGGAAAAGCAGCACAATACGAAAATTGTGAATTGTGGTTCCGATTCTGTAAAGGGATTATTGTGCTGTCATGCACCGTGACGTACAAAAAGTCTTGCTATAAATGAACATATATTCTGTTTATATGAGATAAATTTTAGTCTGCGATAACGATGGGTTGGTTGATTTAAGTTTTACGACCTTGACTTGCTCTAAGTCGACATTATCTTACGTCTAATGCATTTTAAAAAAACCGTATATTTACGTTTAGGGCATTTAATATAAATCTACCTACCAAATTAAAATCAACATAAACATTATTAAAATAAACAAGAATGGAAAAGAAACAATTATGCAGTGTTGCTCTGATATAATTTTTATTAACTATATTTGAGCGGTAATGTCTTAATAAAAACTGATTGTCGTATACATAAAATATTTCATCTAGGTGCTTTATTTGAAGTTCGCGTAACATATCAAAATGAATTTCATTGGTTGAAACGTTTGCAAACTTTCAATCCAGGTGTTCTCATCGAGGTCCGCGTTCATGTTTCTTCAATTCAATACACAATATTTCATCTAGGTGCTTTCGTTGAAGTTCGCGTTACATAGTAAAATGAATTTCATTGGTCGGAGTATTTGCAAACTTTCAATCCAGGTGTTCTCATCGAGGTCCGCGTTCGTGTTTCAATTCAATACACAATATGAAGTCCAATATGGTAAAAAAAAAGAATTTTAAACTTACGATGTCCGAGTAAATAAATAGAATTTAGAAAATAAAACACTTTTACGATTCTTCCAACACAACAAATATACTATCCTTTTCGCCGATGAATAATTATTACTATAATATAAGAACTAGGATTTGTATACTATTCAATCTGGGAACAGTATACCTAACAATAAAATATGTTCCTGATTTGATTTATTCCTCGAGAAAATAAATGTCATTTATTCACTTAAATCAATAATTGATCAACTTGAACTTTGAAAAAGTTACATTAATATATCTTTTCGCATCCTTTAATTTAAGGTAATTAAATCCGAAAAACTAAAGAAAAATAATTGTATTATTTAATTTAGATTCTTTATTTCTTATAAAACCAAGTGAACGGTAAAAAGAAAGATATGTTTACATATAATATTAACATACAGATTTTGCGTATGACCAGTTTGCACAAAGCGAGCAACAAGAATGAGAGATTGGTGATCAGCCTGGAAAACATACTTTTATGTATATATAATTCAAATTAATTTACACAAATTTTTCAAAACACAATATTTTTTTAAATAAATAAAGTGCCCAATTTCGAAACATTTACTCGGCTTACATAGTTAGGTTTAAGAAAAGGTCTTCTACTTTCTGTTAGAGTTGTGCAGTTTAGAATATAGTGAAATACATCAACCTATCTCTTGAGAGTTACAAAGTACACAGTACCTTTCCTGTCTCATAATTCTACGCCATCTACCGGTTGCTATAGGTAACCGATGATTTCCAGTTCTAAACATATACAACGTTATTTTATCTTTATAACGTAATAAGTCTAAATATTCTGCAAATTCAAAGATTTCTTTAAACAGTTTTTAACATAATACTTTTGGAGAATATTCCATTTCTGATTTCCAAGTCTGCTGAAATTGGTAAAAACATCTCTGTTTAATGCTCAACTTTAACCCTTTTGGATTAAAACTATAGTTACTCTGATTTAACCAAATATTTTAAAATACATATTTATTCAAGATGTTTTTTATACAAAAGTAAATCCAACATCTACGTTGAGTTTATAAATATATCTATATAATTTACTATCGGAACTGTTTACAATGTTACACCAAAAAGATACCATACGGTGTTCCACATATAATGACATAGAATAAGCGCCTAGCTCTCCATAAACCATAGAGCTTGGGGTTGATTTTTTTCAAGTTTAAGAAAAGTTTACAAAACTTGAAATGCACTTTCTATTGCATCAATAAAACTAAATCTCCAAATTTCACAGTCATATAGCAATATAGGCCTTACAATCTTATCAAAAAGATCGTACTGAAATTTAATTACTAGTAGATTAACTAAAATAATTGATTCGATATTTTTATTAATCAATCGATAAATTGAAGAACTAAATGGAATAAAAACATAAATAAACAAAATATTTGTTTAACGCCATTATCTTTGACTATCCTACAGGTATACTAGCCAGGAGACTGTACAGTACTGTACAGTGGCGGATGCGGGTTTTGTTCCGTAGATAAGACCTCCCGTTTGTTTGACGAAATTATTTTTCAATTGGGACATATGGTTTGAAACCCCTCTTTTCTGTGACCAGTGGTTGTCGTTGTTGTTTATATTTTTCTATAAGTGTTGTACATCAATCAGGCCGATAGTTTTCTTGTTTGAATTGTTTTAGTTCATATTTGTAATTTTGGGAAATTTTATAAATGTTTAAGCGGTTAGGTTTTCGCTCGTTGTTGAAGGATGTACGGTGATCTAATTCATTGGCAAGTACACCACATCTTCTTACATTTATTCGTTAAATCATGTAGATCTTCATCAAGTCTAAATAAATAAATGATTTTGAAAATGTACTTATTGATAACTATACAACTTTTAATTCCAAATGATTATGTTTATCTAACATAGAATTATTATCCGCGGAGACATATACACACTAAGTCTAAACTGGTTTAAAAATTTATTGTCACATGTATATGTAATAGTGTGTTTTAATGTAAAAAAAATCTGTGAATATCTACCACTACTGTTACCGGCTTAAGAGTGTCCCTTACTGGACCTACTCCTTTAAAAAAATTGCAAATTACAACTATTTCGAATTAAATGGTTGCGATAAATGGGTATCAAAATGTATTAAACAAAAAAGACCAGTTTCAACAAGAATGCTTTGTTTTTATTGCAGAATCGCATAAAAAATTCATGTTATCGTATTTTCAAAAACAATAAACAATTTGAAAACTGCTTTTCATTTTTACCTTACTACATTCATATATTACGCAAATACGCATATGTGGTAGTCGCCACTTGCCGCTCAGTGAGTATAGAAGGTGGTAGGATATACAGAGAAAACAGAATATGTCGTCTCTGTGACACAAACAACATTGATGACGAGTTCCATTTCATTATGAATTGTAGAACATTTAAACTATAGAAAGAAGGAAATGTTTACGGAACTACTGTTAGTCAAACCCTAATATATCTTTAAAGTTGATCAACATTTTAACTCTTTAAATATTGTAATATAAGAAAAACTATGTAAAATATAAATGTGAAAGTCAGCTCTCCATGTTAATTTAATTGTATCGTTTACACATGCATGTAATAATTTTACCTTATAGTTATGTTTATGTATGTTCTTGATAACTAGTAATTGAAGTTTTATGAGAAATAAAGTATTCGTATTCCTTTAAACCATAAATTACAGTACACGAAGACAGCCTAAGGGTAAAGTACAAGTGAGTATATCATAAAGATTATATTTAATCCTCATCCGTACGCGTCCTTGTAAATGCAAAACTCTGGATTTTACTTGGTTCAATGTTCAGTGGTAAGTATTTCATATATGCGCAGGTCCTGAGACAGAAAATCGAATTATTCATTCACTTATGGTCTTCAAAAATAACGATTGCGGGATGATGGACAAGGAAGACTTCAAGCGTAAGAGTGTGAACTAGCTGTCAGTAACTTAAGTACTCTCAGATCTTTTCTTGCTAGTGTCTTTTTGTTGTTCTGGTACACAAGTGAATCTTTCATTGTTGAAGACCTTTTAGCGACTATAAAAGATGAACAGGAATAAAAACGCTGACCATTGATAATTTGTATTTTTGTTAAGCATTGACTTTGTGTGCGATTACTGTCCCGTGTATGTTTACTCCATATTCTTTTATTTTCTATAAAAGCGTTTGTCTTGACAGTAAATTGACACGACTTATGACGTTACGCCACGAGTTATCGTTCCTGACGTTATCGAATAACGTTCACACAAACAAGTCAATGCAGCCGGTTCTGCAATCACAAAGTGATTAAATAATAAAAAAAAATATTTTTGGAAACTATTTGACATTTTTATGGTAACTTTTTCTAGATGCAGAGTGTCGAAAGTTTGTATGCAATACGTAACGGTAAACGTTTTGACATAGGTTGCTTTATCGTGTTCCAGCAATTCTTCTGCTCATTTTTAACCTTTAAAAATGAATTACTATATACTTTTAATTTATATTCTCCTTTTTTTAATATTTAAGTATCTGCACGATTTATCAATATGTTCTTATGAAAAATAGACTGAGTTTTATCACTTTATTTCATTCTTAGTTTATTTTGCAATAAATACTTTTCATGATGCACGCTGTATCCTCATGAAATTTTGTTTTGAAAATAAAAATCTTACATGTATCTTTAGAAACTTAGGATGATGTGTAAAAAAACTGTTTACTGAATCATATTTTTAAAGTACAGTATTTCTGCATGGATGAAGCAACGACACCACCATTGGCTTAAATGATGGAGTAAAAAACTCAGTAATTCAAATGAATCACACGTGAAATTTTTCATGTTATTTTCACGTGAACTTTGCAAAAATATGAAGGCATTTTTCATGATTTTAATTAAATTTTAGAAAAAAGATATTATTTTAATAATGTTATTTTTAAAAATAACGTGCATTTAACGTGTACCAAATTCCGGTGATTTATGCATGAACCATTATCATAAGTTTCACTTGTAACCAACCAGTATAAGCAAGTTTCAAGTATTTCAAATGACAATTTACACTTAGACTATAGCCACACAGTAGGGCAGTAAATGAACAAAAGACAAGTAAATCAGAAACATGCATGGATCACGCAAAAACATGCAGGGGCGACACCGGAGTAATGGGAGTTTGCTTCTTGCAAGACATTCACCATGAAAACAATTTGATATGAAGACAAGCCTTTTTAACACAAGGCTGTTACGACCCAGGTCAATATTCTTAAGCATCACATATTTTTCTTTCATTTTATTGTTAGCTTTCTTAAATAAATATTCACATATTATAGACTATATTTTTTATAATTTGAGTTAAACACTATTTCTGATTTCTTTTTTATAAATTTTAAATAATTTAATGTCTTTTTCTTTTTCTTCATCTTTTTGAAACCCTGGTTTTGTATTACCACTGACCAGTTCAGTAAAGAAACAGCTGCTTCATGTTTGCATAAATGTGTTTGTAACCAATCTATAGCTAACATGCTATTATTTCCATATTTTTTATTCCGTGTCTATAGATAGTCTCGATCGGGGAGACAAGATTTATTTTGTCTGTTGGTTGCTTGGCTAGCGTAAACTAATCGATTTACCTCATACCTTGAAGTTAGATGGGGATTGTTTTTAAATAAAATTGAGAATGGAAATGGGGAATGTGTCAAAGAGACAACAACCCGACCATTTTTAAATAAATGCTTTAATTTTAGTAAACTCTGATGTATTTATGATGGCTTGGTTTGAAGCGAGAACAGACGAAATATGTATGACTATTCCTTAAATTAAAGGATGCGAAAAGATATATTAATGTAACTTTTTAAAGTTCAAGTTGATCAATTATTGATTTAAGTGAATAAATCAAATTTATTTTTTTCGAGGAATAAATCAAATCAGGAACATATATATTGTTAGGTATACTGTTCCCAAATTGAATAGTATACCAATCCTAGTTCTTATATTATAGTAATAATTATTCATCGGCAAAAAGGTTAGTATCTTTATTGTGTTGGAAGAATCGTAAAAGTGTTTTATTTTCTAAATTCTATTTATTTCCTCGGACTTCGTAGAGTTTAAAATTCTTTTTTTTTTACCATATTGGACTTCATATTGTGTATTGAATTGAAACACGAACGCGGACCTCGATGAAAACACCTGGATTGAAAGTTTGCAAATATTCCGACCAATGAAGTTCATTTTACTATGTAACGCGAACTTCAACGAAAGCACCTAGATGAAATATTGTGTATTGAATTGAAACATGAACGCGGACCTCGATGAGAACACCTGGATTGAAAGTTTGCAAACGTTCCAACCAATGAAATTCATTTTGATGTGTAACGCGAACTTCAACGAAAGCATCTAGATGAACTATTTTATGTATACGACAATCAGTTTTTATTAAGACATTACCGCTCAAATATGGTTAATAAAAATTATATCAGAGCAACACTGCATAATTGTTTCTTTTCCATTCTTGTTTATTTTAATAATGTTTATGTTGATTTTAATTTGGTAGGTAGACTTATATTAAATGCCCTAAACGTAAATATACGGGTTTTTTTTTAAATGCATTAGACGTAAGATAATGTCGACTTAGAGCAAGGCAAGGTTGTAAAACTTAAATCAACCAACCCATCGTTATCGCAGACTAAAATTTATCTCATATAAACAGAATATATGTTCATAGCAAGACTTTGTGTACGTCACGGTGCATGATAGCACACTAATCCCTGTACAAAATCGGAACCACAATTCACAATTTCGTATTGTGCTGCTTTTCCACAATTTACGCCCGTTTCGCGTCAGTGACCGATATTACAATTTGACACAGTTTTAAAAGTTTATTGAGCTGTTCCTTTATTTAAAATGTTGTGCAAAACTTAACTGTTTATTAAATTCAACAAATGTCAGCAGTATCTTCATTAATTTTATTATTTAACACAACATTGTTTTTATTACAAGCTATTTCATATATCAATATACAGCTAGGGAATATTTGTTGTTGACCGAAAATATAAGATACATCGATTTAAACTATGTGAAAAATAAATAATTTTTGTAAGTTACTTTAATTTCCGTGTCTATATTTAATTTACGAGTACACTATAGTAAGACAGAAAAAGAGAAACGGAAATATACAGGAATTCCTAAAGTTTCGTAAGTCATTGCAATGGACCATACATTACTGACATGTCACAAGTTTTCATAGCACTCAGCAAGTTTTGAAACGAATATGTAAGATAAAGATCTACTGCATTTGGGCAAATTAAAAATTTGTTAAACATCTAACTATTTTATTTTTATCAGATTCACAAGTTTTGAATTTTTTAAACCGTGCATCAATATTTTATTGTTTTTATTTAAATTCCTTATATGTTACGTGTATTGATCATTCATTTGTTTAAATTGTGATAAGTATATGACTTTAATAAGAATACACGCATTTATATATATAAGTCGATAAAGTTTGAAACAAATAAACGAAATATACATCGATGTTGTTTTGCTTGAGTGATTTACCTGTTAAAAGCTCGGGTCTCAACACGGTTTAAAACGAATTAATACCAGTTTGAAATAGTTTAACGGGGGCGTGGCCTATTTGTTTGACGTAACTTACCGCCAACTTGAATTAAATTGAACGACTGCAAGCGAATCTATTTGACTGGCATTAAAATGATTTGATATGCATTGAAATAAATTAAAAATGATTTTTAATTTTTGTCAATCTTTATCAAATGACGATTAATCTCATTTAAACAGCGTTAATGCGTTTTTGTCCGATCAAGATAAATTCGGGTTACTAGTGATTATTACTTATTTTTAAATGAAGTTTTTCCGTAATCATGAATTACATAATAAAAAAAACAACTGTGATAACAAAATAATTAAATTCGTTTCGAAAAATGTGACAACGAATTTGATTAATAGTTATAAAGATTTGCAAATATTAAAGATGTTGTAACTAGTTCCAAAAATTTATGATGACTATTTTATTCTGTGAAAACAATTTTGTATTTCATGATAACAATTTAAATCGTGATTTCGACTTTGATATATATTTTTGTTAGGTCCTAAAAAGGCTTTCGTTTAACGATACAATATTTTTTTTCCTAAAGACTTACCAAAACTTAAGGTAAAACAACTAATATATCTAGTTTCCATTGGTCACATCTTGAAAAACTAAAGAAGGTTTACAAAAACTGGTTACAACTTGAAAATACTATAAATTATGATTATAATTTTGTCCTAGCTATAAAATCAGGTTTAATCCATTTTTTCATACAAATAATTTACCTAGCTAGATGCGGCAAAGATTATAACAGTTCACATTGATGTTACTCTTATTTTTGTTAATTACAACCTCAGCATAATTGATTTATCTTGTTTCTTTGAAAATTCTAGTCAGGAATATGACAAACTAGGGATTTAGTTTATCAAGTTTTAAGGACTTAATATTTTCATCAAATCGGTATTAATGTTCATACCTTTCTATCTTGAATACGATAACGTTTGATCCAATATTGAAAATTTCATGTACAGATCTGTAGGGGCATTCAGACCTGGTTTTGGCACAAGAAAATAAATGTTTGATAACTATTTAAAATTGGCACATAATGTTTAGAAATGCATAAGGTCAAGAAATATAAGTACAAATAAATAAAGTTTTTTATCTGATGACGTCAAAATTACTTCATAATATGTACTGCTTTTTTTCTCACAAAAACGATAAAAAATACAGAATGTACATGTAAGCAGTTTCGATCTCTATTTTTGCTGTGGAAACCTCGTGCGCTGCCAAGAAACAAAAAAATAATTTAACAAAAGCTTTATTGTAACTATTGACATAATCTCACCAAATATAAAGCTGTTTCATAGATGCGCACATACTTTTTCAATCTAAAATATACTTAAAGTTTGATAAAAACGAGGAAAATTAGAAAATTTTAGAAAATATGCAAATTAAGTCATATATTGTTGCCATGGTAAATTTTTTAATGCCAAAGTTGTTTTGTTTATCTGAATACTTTGAACCTTAGTCAAGTTTTTAGATATTTAAGAATATGTATGAAAACTGTTAAATTTGCAGTAATTGTTGGACCAAATAAGGGCCTTTTAATGAATATTTAGCATTCAATTGCATTATTGTCTTTTTTCAAGAAAATTTGTACAAAATATATTATGACGTTATCAAAACAAACTTCATTTAAAAAAAGAGAGGTCCATGAACTCGTTTTCAAGTTAAATCAGTTTGAATGATAAAAAAATCAGTCGAAAATGCATTTTTTACCGATATGTCACAGTTTGACGTCGCATATTTATTTCTATACTGTTTTTTCCTTTATCTACTGATTTTCGATGAACATGATGAAGCTCATTTACATTTAATTCTTTACAGCCGAAATTGTTTTATGGACTGGTGCAAATGATATTGACAACGATGGAACCTTTACATTTGCCATAGAAAATGGTCTCTTTTCATTTAATGACCTTCCATTTGGATCAGGTAAATTTTATGATAATTTAGCAAAAGTATATACACCATAAGTCGATGAGACAACAAAAAAACAACACAAAAAACTGCGTCATCTAGAGGACAGTACATTGTATTCAACAATATGTATGTATAAAAAGGTTGGGAAAAATTAATAGATTAATACTGTTCAGCACTTTCTCATTTGGTCGATAACAAGATCAAAGAATAAAAACGAGTAGTTATTTTTCGAATGTGATCTACCTAATTGCACTGAACTACGGATTTGTACTTACATTTACAACCAACATGTGCCACTAGTTGGGTGGAATCTTCTTACCCTTCCAGAGCACCTGATATCATCGCTTGTTTTTATATGTTGTATTTGGCATTGTGAATAGATATAAGAAGATGGATATAAGTGTCAATGAAACAACTCTCCAGCCAAGTCACAATTTGTAAAAGTAAACTATCATTTGTCAAATTACTATCTTCAACACGGAGCCTTTGCCCACTCCAAACAACAAGTACTAAAGTTTGTTTTTAGACTAATGGGTTTGACGATCGTTTTGTATATTTGTTTTTTTCCCACTTTTTCTAATACAATCACAATACGATTTAACTCTAAAAATGGTATCAAACAATTGAAATTGTCCCTTTTGCGTTATTTAATACGAAATACGAAATTAATGTTTGGTAAATTATTTCAGGCTATAACTCTGGTAAAAATGTCTGTGTGGCCATACAGAAAGACGGCAGGTTCTGGGATTGGTTAGATTTACCCTGTACCTGTACATGTGCTCGCTACATATGCGAGTATAAACTAGTAAGTATACTCCTTCGTTTAGCCTTTAATTAGAAATATTATATTGCCTTAACAATATTAATATATAGCAACGACATCATCATGCATCATGGAAACTTCAGTACAAGTCACAAATAGGTTACAATCGCCTGACATTCGATACACATATATAAGGTTTTATCGTCCTTCCCTACGCCTATATCACCCTGTTCTGTCACTCCGTAGTAATCGTAGAAAGGCTTCAAAACGAGACCAGGCATTATCAGCGACGTCACAATGTGAGAGGAGAAGTTATCAGTGACGTCACAATGCGAGAGGAGACGTTATCAAGCTTGTTTTAATCATGCTTAAAACTGTCTTAGGAAGAGGGAAAAGACCAGTAATAAAACGAAAAACAGATAATCGGGATTTTGTCGTATAGCTATCGTAAAATATCAGCCACTCGACGTTATCATGATAATGTGAAACTTTTAAGCTCGTTCGCTGCGCTCACTCGCCAAACATGTTTACATTGTGGCTCGCGGCTGATATTTTACTATATCAATGTGTAGAAAACCCGATAATCTATACTTATTTAGAAATAAGATATTTATACTCTCTTTGTATAAGGGTTTTTTGCTACACAACCCTGGTTAAGAAAATTTCTAAAGCCATTCGGTAAGGAAAACATGGTTTACCTCGATACCATTGTTTTTGTCAAATGCCACTTGTAAGCATGAAATAGCTATTTCAATTCTAACAAATGTTCTTTGACTCCATTTTGATCTCGGAATGTTAATTGAAGACTCATTGGAGGACTTCTGCTGTTGTCTGTTCTTTGGTCGGGTTGTTGTCTCTTTGACACATTCCCCATATCCATTCTCAATTTTATTATTGCAAGCAGGTATCCTACATGTCATATGAAAAGTCTAGCTGAGGTCTTTTGAAGTTACTTTATTTTGAGACATTTGTACTTCCAATCTGCCATGGTATTTGCTAGCCAATACCCTGGCACATGGAAGTCCATCGTTACAAATACACCAACAGAGAACAGAAAATCTCAAAATAGAGAAAATAGATGAAAAATACCATATCTCTCATCTAATCGAAATACGACATTTCATCGCACTTTTCTGTGAATCTACACTACGAGAATATCTGATATTAGTGCGTAGGGTATATACATATATATATATAAAGCAAATTGTACAGATCTAACATTGTTGGGTTGATGTTTAGACGAGTTGTATATATTATAAATATATATAAGTAAACTTTACACTTGATGCATTTTCAGATTCATTACTCCACTACTTCCTGTTTACAGAAAACTTGTATCATTTGATACATGATAGCGAAGTTTAAAGTTTTCATCAAACTTTTCGTAGGAACTACAATTCAAGGATATCTAAAATTTGTTTTAGGGTTAATATTAATCAGTTTTATCATGTGAGGCGTTTTCAGATTCATCACCGAACAACTTTCTGTTTACTGAACACTTGTATCATTTTACACATGATAGCCAAGTTGAAAATTTTAATCACACTGTTCTCATGAACTATTATATAGTATTTCTGAATTAGGGTTAAGTCGTTATATAAGTTAGTTGAACTGTGTGATGCGTTTTCGGATAACTCACTTTAAACCTTCCTGTTATATTTGTAGCCGAATACTTTAAGCGGGCGATTGTATCATTAGTGAGCAGTAGCTCACAGATTCACTTGTTGACAAATATTTTCTAACCTATGCAAATATATATCATGAGATCTCAATTTTTAACTCAGATATTAGTTATATTTATGTGTCTGTTGCTTTATAGTATTGTGTTTTTCAGAAAGTGTGTCCGTAGAAAGGATATAGGCCATTGCAGTACTTGATGTAATAAAATTGTAAAAGTTGATTCTTCTTTATCTTTGAAAACAACATAGAACGGACATATCAATGTTGCACCAAACCACAAAACAAAGATTGACAACCTACCCCCCCCCCCCCCCCCCCCACCAAATGAAAGCCCAAGCAAAAAGAATCAACTATGAAAGTGATCAGTTTCATTTCCACTATGGCATTGGTTATTGTGGTCATGTCATGCAGATATAAGTGTTTCGCTTGATACCAAACACCTTGACTTGACTTAATTTGGCTCGTTTAATTTCCATAACATTTTGAAAACATATTTGCTTTACAGAGTTGAGGATCATCGAGGACCTAAAATTCCCAAACGTTATGCCAAATAAGGCAAAGGTAATCTTGCCTGGGATAAGAACATCCTTAGTTCGAAAAATTCATAATTTCGTTAACAAGAAATTTATAAAATGTCAATATAATTGACATTCATGTCGACATTGAAGTGATTACTACTGGGCTAGTGATATCATCGGGGACGAAACGTCCACCAGCCAACCACACACGTTATCGAAAAAAATCCTTATCAATAGAACGTATTTAAAACGTTCAGCTGATGTTTACAGAGTTGTCGCCCTGTAGTGTACCACCTTAATCGAGGAAAAATTCAAAGAATTGTGGTCAGACGATAGCATACATTCGTAAGCAATGTTGACACGTATTTTCAAAAAGGAGAAACTAAGCCATGATTGCAATTGTAATGCTTTCAATGGCAATCATCAAACGTAAATTAAATCGAAACCCTTGGTGCACAAAGCTTCTTCATAGGCAACACACTAAGGGAAAGCGAAAATAGAATCTTTGAAAACTTAAAGACAAATAATACAGACACGAAACCTGCTGGAATAATTTTAGACAAACAAATGGACAGCTAGAATTATACCTTTTTTCTATTTGTTTCGATCAGTGTATGTTCACATGTGTTAATATGTCTTTTGATTGAGTAAGGGCATTACAATTGTCATTTTCGAGTGTGTCTTTCTATTTTATGATGATACACTATTGTTTAAGATAAGGGTGAAGGTTGGTACCTATTGCATCTGTTTGCACCTGTTCTAAGTCAAAATCTGATTTTCAGTGGTTGTCGTTTGTTGGTGTGGATTAAAAGTGTTTCTCGTTCTCGTTTATATATGGATTAAACCGTTGGTTTTCTGATTTATATAGTTTTACACTTTTCTTTTTGTGGCCCTTTATACATTGTTATATCTTGCTGTTTGGTTTAATGCACGGCTCTGTGTTAAAGATCGAACTTTGACCTTTAATTAAGGTTTATTTTAAAAATTGTGACTTGGATGGATAGTTGTCTCATTGGAACTCATATCACATCTTCTTTTATCAAATTAATATAAAAAAACTCGTATCAAATCTTTTTAAGATGGCCAAATCATGAAGTCCTTCACTATCGCAAACTCACTTTTAACAGCAACTCAAAATCTATTTTTTGCATTGATACACATTTCCAGTTAATTCATTGTTCTCGTGGGTTTTTTTTTTTATTAGTTTGAGTCGTTGATATTTGATAGGTTTGAACACTCGTATTTTAGCTTGCTTGTATGAATTGAAACTTTATCGTTGATACTTCTGAAAATAAGTACATGTGATGGATGTTTACTCTCGGCCTATGACGATGATACGAGATAACATTCAAAACTATGGACGTCAAGTTGGTTACTTATTCCCTATTCCCTATTCGTTACCTATTCCCTATTCCCTATTCGTTACCTATTCGTTACCTATTCCCTTTTCCCTATTTGTTACCTATTCGTTACATATTCCCTATTCCCTATTCGTTACCTATTCGTTACTTATTCCATTTTCCCTATCGTTACCTATTCGTTACTTATTCCCTATTCCTTATTCGTAACTTATTCTATTTTTAATATCCTTCCCCCTTTTTAATTGTTTATACTCTTATATCTGGTAAGAGTTCTAAATGTGTTGAGGTAAAATGATCTTTTTATGACCTATTTATATGTGTTTGTGCTCAACCGATCCTTTTACTTTATGTTCGATACTCATTTGTTCCTTATTTGATTTTTATACGTTCTACCTTTTAACTGCTTTATGTCCGTATGTTTGAAGATGGATCTTGGTTCGAAGGGATGAAATCACCGTGTTAGCTCTTTCATTAAAAAAAAAAGATGTGGTATGATTGCCTATGAGACAACACCCCACAATAGACCAAAATTACACAGAAACTATCAACTATAGGTCAATGTACGGCCTTCAACAATGAGCATAGCCCAAAGCGTGTAGTCACCAATAAAAGGCCCAGACATGACAATTTCAAACAATTCAAACAACAAAACTAACGGCCGTATTTGATATACAAAAAAATAAACGGTAAACAAATATGTAACACAAAAACAAACGATAACTACTTAATTTCAGGCTTTTGTCTAGGGACAGGCACACACTAATATAATGTGGTGGGGTTAAACATGTTAGCAGGGTGTACATCGTTTCGGAGCATGCTATTACCTTGTTTAATTCGTTCCATCACTCGCTTATAATTCGCATATAATACGTGTATCATACGTTGTACCTTTTAAAACATGATTTTCAATTGTTTTGTTGTCTCTGGTGGTAGATTTGTGTTCTTAGAGGTGATATAACTCTATAAGCGCATATGTACCCGTTCCAGCGCTCGGATAATACCCTGTAAAGTATTCGTTACTTATTCGCTTTTAATACGTTTGTTGTACGTTGCACCTTTTAGAAAAGGATTTTCAATTGTGTTCATATCTCTGGTGGTAATAATGTGTTCTTATAGATGAAATACCCCTATTAGCGCGTAGGTACCCGTTCCAGCGCTCGGATATTACCCTGTTACTTATTCGTTCATTATTCGCTTTTAATGCGCGGGGTAAGTATACGTTGCACCTTGAAATCAATCGTTTTTTAATTGTGTTCATGTCTCTGGTGGTAACAATGTGTTCTTAGAGACGAAATGACCCTATTAGAGCGCATGTACCCGTTCCAGCGCTCGGTTAATACCCTGTTACTATTCGTTACCTATTCGTTACCTATTCACTTATGATACGTTTGTTGTACGTTGCACCTTTTAGAAAAGGATTTTCAATTGTGTCCATGTCTCTGGTGGTAACAATGTGTTCTTAGAGATTAAATGACCCTATTAGCGCGCATGTACCCGTTCCAGTGCTCGGTTAATACCCTGTTACCTATTCGTTACCTATTCGTTACCTATTCGTTACCTATTCGTTACATATTCGTTACTTATTCGCTTTTAATACGTTTGTTGTACGTTGCACCTTTTAGAAAAGGATTTTAAATTGTGTTCATATCCCTGGTGATAATAATGTGTTCTTTTAGATGAAATACCCCTATTAGCGCGTATGTACCCGTTCCAGCGCTCGGATCATACCCGGTTACTTATTCGTTCCTTATTCGCTTTTAATGCACAGGGTTATTCGTTGCACCTTGAAATAAATCGTTTTTTAATTGTGTTCATGTCTCTGGTGGTAACAATGTGTTCTTACAGATGAAATGACCCTATTAGTGCGCATGTATCCGTTCCAGCGCTCAGTTAATACCCTGTAACCTATTCGTTACCTATTCACTTATAATACGTTTGTTGTACGTTGCACCTTTTAGAAAAGGATTTTCAATTGTGTCCATGTCTCTGGTGGTAACAATGTGTCCTTAGAGATGAAATGACCCTATTAGCGCGCATGTACCCGTTCCAGCGCTCGGTTAATACCCTGTTACCTATTCGTTACCTATTCGTTACTTATTCGCTTATAATACGTTTGTTGTACGTTGCACCTTTTAAAAAAAGATTTTCATTTGTGTTCAGGTCTCTGGTGGTAACAATGTGTTCTTAGAGATGACATAACCCTTTTAGCGCGTATGTACCCGTGCCAGCGCTCGGCTAATACCTTGTTACTTATCCGTTACTTCTTATTTCAAGGTGCAACGCATAGCACGGGTATTTAAAGCGAAGAAGGAACGAATAAGTAACAGGGTATCAGTCGAGCGCTGAAACGGGTACATATGTTCGATTAAGGTTATTTCACCCCTAAGAACCGACAGTTTTTACTAGAGACACACAAATATTTCTTTTTAAAGTGCAACGTATAACACACATTTTAAAAGCGAATAAGGAACGAATAAGTAACAGGGTATCAGTGTAGCGGTGAAATGGGTACATATGCGCTAATAGGGTTTTTTCAACTCAGAGAACACATAATTACCACCAGAGACGTGAAAGCAATCGATAATCGATTTATTTCAAGGTGCAACGTATACCACGCGTATTAAAAGCGAATAAGGAACGAATAAGTAACAGGGTATCAGTCGAGCGCTGAAACGGGTACATATGTTCTATTAGGGTTATTTCACCTCTAAAAACCGACAGTTACCACTAGAGACACAAACATATTTTTTTAAAGTGCAACGCATAACACACGTTTTATTTTTTAATTTAAACATATTTATTTAGAGTGGATTGGGAAACAAGTTTTGCAACTTATATTTATCCCTTCCACTTTGCGGGTGCGAGTCCCGCCTTGTAGTGACATCAGCCTACTCTTTTTCGAAATCTACAAGGGTGTCTTTAACGTGAAAGAGATATGGCTCTCTCTTAACACGGGTCAGCCGTTTATCGTCCCCTTCCGACGGACTATCATCGTTAACTCGCAAATGGTGTCAAGGGAGAGCCGAACATTGAGGTCCTGAAATTTTCATCCCGAACGGGAATTGAACCAGGAACCATTGTGTTAGAAGTCCGATGCACTAACCACTACAACACGTTTTATAAGCGAATAAGAAACGAATAAATAACAGGGTGTCAGTGTTGCGCTGAAACGGGTACATATGCGCTAATAGGGTTTTTTTTTCACTTCAGAGAACACACAATTACCGCAGAGACATGAAAGCAATAGATAATTGATTTATTCCAAGGTGCAACGTATACCACGCGTATTAAAAGCGAATAAGCAACCAATAAGTAACAGGGTTTCAGTCGAGTGCTGAAACGGGTACATATGTTCTATTAGGGTTATTTCACCTCTAAGAACCGACAGTTACCACCAGAGACACAAAAATATTTCTTTTTTAAAGTGCAACGCATAAAACACTTTTTAAAAGTGAATAAGGAACGAATAAGTTACAGGGTATCAGTGTAGCGGTGAAATGGGTACATATGTGCTAATAGGTTTTTTTTAACTCAGAGAACACATAATTACCACCAAAGACATGAAAGCAATCGATAATCGTTTTATTTCAAGGTGCAACGTACACAACGCGTATTAAAAGCGATTAAGGAACGAATAAGTTACAGGGTATAAACCGAGCGCTGGAACGGGTACATACACGCTAATAGGGTTATTTCATCTCTAAGAACACATAGTTACCGCCAGAGACAAGAACACAATTAAAATCATTTTCTAAAATGTTCATTTTTATACAAGCGCTAAAAGGTGATTTCACCTCTTCGAACCAAGAACCAGATCTTCAAACATACGAATATAAAACATTTAAAAGTTAGAACGTATAAAAATCAAATAATAAACAAATAAGTATCTAACATAAAGCAACAGGATCGGTTGAGCACAAACACATATAAATAGGTCATAAAAAGGTCATTTTACCTCAACACATTTAGATCTATAACAAGAGATAAGAATATAAACAAGAGTGCACACGCTGAAATGTTTCGCCTTCTTTACTAAGCATTGATATTATGTTGATAGTCTTAAGTATAAAGCTTTATAACAACTGTCATATAACTTAACATTAACCAAGATAACAAAGACCAATGAACCATGAAAATGAGGTCAAGGTCAGATGAAACATGCCAGACAGACATGTACAGCTAACAATGCTTTCATACAACAAATATAGTTGACCTCTTACTTATAGTTTAAGAAAAATAGACCAAAACACAAAAACTTAACACTGAGCAATGAACCGTGAAAATGAGGTCGAGGTCAAATAAAACCTGCGCAACTGACATACAGATCATATAATATTTCCATACACCAAATATAGCTGACTTATAGCATATAGTATTAGATAAAAAGACCAAAACTCAAAAACTTAACTTTAACCACTCAACCATGAAAATGAGGTCAAGGTCAGATGACATCTGCACGCTAGACATGTACACCTTACAATCATTCCATACAACAAATATTGTAGATCTATTGTGTAAAGTATGAGAAAAAGAGACCAAAACACAAAAACTTAACTATAACCACTGAACCATGAAAATAAGGTCAAGGTCAGATTTGGACATGAACACCTTACAGTCCTTCCATACACCGAATATACTTGCCCTATTGCTTATAGTATCTGAGATATTGACTTGACCATCAAAACTTAACCTTGTTCACTGATCCATAAAATGAGGTCGAGGTTAAGTGAAAACTGTCGGACGGGCATCGGGACCTTACAAGGTAGCACATACCAAATATAACTATCCTATTACTTAAAATAAGAGAAAATCCAACATTACAAAAAATCTTAATTTTTTTTCAAGTGTTCACTGAACCATGAAAATGAGGTCAAGGACATTTTACATGTGACTGACAGAAACTTCGTAACATGAGGCATCCATATACAAAGTATGAAGCATCCAGTTCTTCCACCTTCTAAAATATAAAGTTTTTAAAAAGTTAGCTAACACCGCCGCCGCCGTAGCCGCCGTAGCCGCCGCCGCCGGCTCACTATTCCTATGTCAAGCTTTCTGCAACAAAAGTTGCAGGCTCGACAAAAATTAAAAAGGGTGAGGATATCAAAACTCGAATAAGTAACGAATAAGGAATAAGTGAGGAATAGGTAACGAATAGGGAATAGAGAATAAATAACGAATAGGTAACGCATAGGGAATAGGGAATAAGAAACGAATAGGTAACAAATAGGGAATAGGGAATAAGTTACGAATAGGTAACGCATAGGGAAAAGGGAATACGTAACAATTAAGTAACAGGGTATTAACCGAGCGCTGGAACGGGTACATGCACGCAAATAGGGTCATTTTATCTCTAAATACATTGTTACCACCAGAGACATAAACACAATTGAAAATCCTTTTCTAAAAGGTGCAACGTACAACAAACGTTTTATAAGTGAATAGGTAACGAAAAGGTAACGAATATGTAACAGGGTATTAACCGAGCGCTGAAACGGGTACATGCACGTTAATAGGGTCATTTCATCTCTAAGAACACATTGTTACCACTAGAGACATGGACACAATTGAAAAACGATTTATTTCAAGGTGCAACGTATACCCTGCGCATTAAAAGCGAATAAGGAACGAATAAGTAACAGGGTATTATGCCAGCGCTGAAACGGGTACATGCACGCTAATAGGGTCATTTCATCTCTAAGAACACATTGTTACCACCAGAGACATGGACACAATTGAAAAACGATTTATTTCAAGGTGCAACGTATACCCTGCGCATTAAAAACGAATAGGTAACGAATAGGTAACAGGGTATTAACCGAGCGCTGGAACGGGTATATGCGCGCTAATAGGGTCATTTCATCTCTAAGAACACATTGTTACCACCAGAGACATGAACACAATTGAAAATCCTTTTCTAAAAGGTGCAACGTACAACAAACGTATTATAAGTGAATAGGTAACGAATAGTTAACGAATAGGTAACGAATAGGCAACGAATAGGTAACGATTAGGTAACGAACAGGTAACAGGGCATTAACTGAGCGCTGGAACGGGTACATGCGCGCTTATAGGGTCATTTCATCTCTAAGAACACATTGTTACCACCAGAGACATGGACACAATTGAAAATCCTTTTCTAAAAGGTGCAACGTACAACAAACGTATTATACGTAGATGGCATAAACCCGGACAACTTACTAGCACGCACCTGGCTTAAGAAAATAGCAGATCAGGCACAACTAGATTGTTGGTAGTGTTTTGCTGTTCAAGGTCAGTACGGGCTCTTCCGCGCTAAAACACAAACCAAATAATCCACAAGAAAGCTAAAGATACAGTAGAAACCGGGGAGATATAAACAAATTGAACTCAACAAGAACATTTGCCAAGTGCTTACAGTTTTTAGGTCAGTACGGGCTCTTCCGCGCTATACCAAAAAACTGTAACACTTCAAACAACATATATATATACGTATATCTATTAACTATCAACTGCTTAGTAGCTACAATATTGATAGCCAGTTTCTTGTACAACATAGGAACCAGCATTACAACAGGCAAATCATGAGAACACCAACAACTTCTCACAACAACTTTAAACAAAAACATGCTACACACAGGCAGAAGACCACTTTCACTACCAATAAAAGGGAAGAAAAAACATTACCTTGTATTACTCCTAATACTACTTGGAGGCGACCTAGAACAAAATCCAGGTCCTAGAGAAAAACAACAAAGCATCTACCCATGTGGGCTATGTGATCACCCGGTAACATGGAAATGCGAAGGAGTATGCTGCGATGACTGTGACATATGGCATCATAGATCATGCATCGAATTATGCACAGCTGACTATGAACTACTTGCAAGATCTAATGTTCGATGGCTTTGCTGTAAATGTGACAGCATTAATGTATCATCCTTTACATTTCATAACTACGAGCTAAATACTACCAACTATTATGAACCACTTTCACATAACATCACCTTTGAATCCATTTCATCAAGCATATTCAGTCCTTTGAAAGCCAGCAGCCCCAAATTGAGATCAAATTCCAAAACCAGTCAGAACACAACAAATAAGAGCAGAATAGAAAGCAAAAACATCTTCAAACTACCGGAAAGAAGAAACCTACGGATACTTACCATTAACTGTAGGAGCATAAAAGACAAATCATCAGAATTCAAGGCAGCAGTCAATTACATAAAACCCGAAAAAATCCAACAAAAGACGCAATAAAATCAAGCGAAGTTTTCCCAGAAGGTTATATGGCATATAGAAATGACAGAGGAACGCTTGGAGGAGGAGTCTTTATTTTAGTTCATAATGACATCATAACTGTTGAACAAACTGAACTTGTTACAAACTGTGAAATAGAATGGGTTAAAATACAACTTAAAGGAAAAAAAGAACTGCTCATAGGCTCATTCTACATGCCACAAAGGAACATGAAATGTGTAGAAGAATTAGAAAAATCTTTAAACATGGCAATAGCTAGAAATACCAACATCATGCTAACAGGAGACTTTAACTGTCCAGATATTAACTGGGAAACATCAACAGTTAACTCAAATGCAAACGATAAAGAAATTCAAAACAAAAGTATGGAACTTACAACCACATGACAACGCACCCAAATACATGAATTACCAAAAAGAGAAAACAACCTCCTTGATTTAGTATTCACCACCAATCCATCTTTAGTTAAAAACAAAAAATCCACCAGGAATATCAGATCATGAAATGGTGATAACAGACTGCGACACTAAGCCATACTACCAACGCAGCAAACCAAGAACATGCTATATCTACTCAAAAGCAAACTGGGAACACCTAAATGAAGACATCTCCAAAACATCAACAAGAATTAAACAAATGTACAAACAAGGTTCAAGTGTCCAAGAAATGAGTGACACGTTCAAGAAAGAATTATTCCAAAGCATGGACAAACATATCCCAGCCAACGAAATTCGCTCGAAAAACAGCCTCCCCTGGATAACACACAAAATAAGGAAAATGTTCAAAAGAAAAGCCAATTATACCAACAAGCTAAAAGAACAAAAAATTGGTCAAACTACAGGCACTTCCAAAAAGAAATCAAAAGCCAAATAAGGAAAGCTGAATTGTCATATATCAACGACACCATACTAAAAGGCCTAGAATCAAACAATATCAAGCCATTCTGGAAATACATCAAATCCAGAAAAAAATGATAACATTGGAGTAGCTCCATTAAAAAACAAAGGGAAGCTCATCAGCGACAGTAAAGGGAAAGCTGAAATACTAATACAGCAATTTTAAAATCAGTTTTCACAATAGATAAATCCACAACAATACCAGACACAACAAAGCATATTGAGGAAACCATACCAAACCTCATAATAACAGAAAAGGGACTAGAAAAACTGCTAAAAGATGTCAACCCATCAAAAGCTTCTGGACCGGATGGGTTCCCAAACAGAATTTTGAAAGAATGTGCAAGCCAAATTTCACCTTGACTGACAGCAATCTTCCAAAAATCTATAGACACTGGAACCCTTATACAAGATTGGCTCAACGCAAACATATCATGCGTTTTCAAAAAAGGCGACAAACACGCTGTTGAAAATTACAGACCTGTATCGTTAACATCAGTACCATGTAAGATCCTGGAACATATAATATGTAGGCATATAATGAAACATTTAGAAAAGCATAATGTGTTAACATCTTTAAACCATGGTTTTAGATCAGGTTACTCATGCGAAACCCAACTACTTGTCACTATGAACGACTTCATGAAAGCATATGATGCCGGACTTCAAACCGATATTGCCATACTAGACTTCTCAAAGGCTTTTGACACAGTACCCCATAAGAAACTGCTATCAAAAATGAGCAATTATGGTATCCGTGGGCCAATAAATAACTGGTTGAATATGTTTTTGACAAACAGGAAAATGAAAGTGGTAGTGGAAGGAGAACAATCAGAAGAAGTAACGGTAGACTCTGGAGTCCCACAAGGCACAGTCCTAGGACCATTGCTATTCCTCTGCCATATAAACGACCTCCCAGACGCCGTCAAATCTTCGGTCAGATTTTTCGCTGATGACTGCCTTCTTTACAGAACAGTGAAATATCATAAAGACCACGACATACTCCAAGAAGACCCCAAACACCTAGAAGTATGGGCTGAAAACTGGGGAATGCAGTTCAATGCCAAAAATGCTATATCCTAAGCATCAATAACAAGAGCCATAAATTCTACAGCTTAAATGGACTTATATTACAACAAGTCCAGCACAACCCGTACCTAGGCCTACAAATCTTAGAAGTCCTTAAATGGACCACCCACATATCAAACGTGGCCAAGAAAGCTAACTCTACACTAGGCTTTCTAAGAAGAAATTTGAAATACTGTTCACAAGATTGTAAAAAAAACAGCTTACATCTCGCTTGTCAGATCAACGATGAAATATGGAGCCATAGTATGGGACCCCTACACAGTCACCAACATAAATAAGCTTGAACGGATACAACGCCAAGCGGCAAGATTCATCACTAGAGACTACAAGTCAAGAGAGGACGGATGTGTCTCAAACATGCTTGCACAACTGGACCTACAAGACCTCCAGTCAAGACGAACAAGCCAGAAGGTAATATTTATGTACAAAGTGGTTGAGGGGCTGATTCCGGCTATACACCCAGACGAATTTCTCAAAAAATCACGTCCCAAGAGAAATATAACTGCCAAGAAATTTGAAGGATTCCAAGCAACCAATATTGTGGAAAAACAAGTAAAGAACAATTCTAAGTGTTTTGACATTCCACAAAGCAAAACACCACAATATTCAAATTCATTTTTTGTAAAGACAGTGATCGCGTGGGACCAGCTGGACGACACTGTAGTGTGCGCATCAACTGTAGAGAGCTTTAAATCTGCTCTCACGCCCCGTCAATAAATCGGCGGCGCTCTCTCATACCGTTGTATCAAAGCCAGTATTGGTATCGACAACGTACTCATACAGATACAGATAAGTGAATAGGTAACGAATAGGTAACGAATAGGTAACAGGGTATTAACCGAGCGCTGGAACAGTACCATGCGCGCTAATAGGGTCATTTTATCTCCAAGAACACATTGTTACCACCAGAAACATGAACACAATTAAAAAACGATGTATTTCAAGGTGCAACGTATACCCTGCGCATTAAAAGCGAATAAGGAACGAAAAAGTAACAGGGTATTATCCGAGCGCTGAAACGGGTACATACGCGCTAATATGGGTATTTCATCTATAAGAACACATTATTACCACCAGAGATATGAACACAATTGAAAATCCTTTTCTAAAAGGTGCAACGTACAACAAACGTATTAAAAGCGAATAAGTAACGAATATTTAACAGGGTATTATCCGGGCGCTCGAACGGGTACATATGCGCTTATAGAGTTATATCACCTCTAAGAAAACGACCTATACTACGTACCCTTTTCCGAATATTTAGAAAAAATGTCTGAATAAGGGAACTAGGTCTTACACTGACATGTAGATGCAATGATAATGTTAAATGAGTAATGTAAAAAAAGTCTTCTAAATGTAGATTTCCCTTGTGAGCTTTGATGACAGTCTTTGCTCATTGTTGAAGGCCTTACGGTGACCTATTATTGTTAATTTCTGTTATTGTGGTCTCTTGTGGAGTGTTGTCTCTTTGGCAATCATACCACATCTTCTTTTTTATATTTCACATTTGCATAATCCGCTAGGCTTACACTACATTAAACTATTCACTGCTTGTTTATTTTCAAAAAATGTTTGAGAAACTACGTACGCACTTAATTATTCATAAATACATGTTCTCCAATATAATATCTGGTGTAGCTCTTTACCTTCCATAATGAAAAAGAAAAGTCCTCCCTGTTTAGTTTACAATAAAGGAATTGATATAAAATAAGCATCAGCAATGTTCGACTTCACAAGGAGGTAAATTTTCTAATTCCACTATATTTTCAAAATCAGTCTGTTCCTATTATATCCTACAGTTACATCCAAACTATTGCACCTACAGTATAGGACCTTGACTTTTTTACAAATCACGAACCCTCTTACATGTGGCTGTTCAAACTCGCCTTATATTTACAACCCCTTTGGCCATGTTATTAACTGAGAGCTAAACATAATTCATCATAAACATTACCGGAAGATGATTTCTCATGGTCCTTAATTTAGAGAACTGTGTGAATGATCGACACAAATCCGTTAACAGATATTAAAAAGCTGTTCAATATTTATCATCTGTTCACGAAATGTATGTTGATGTTCCTGCAGATATAGAGCATTAAAGAATATCGTTTCTGCATGTAAATACTACGAATGTCTTCTAAAAGAAATAGTAACAAATAAGCACTCAGGAAATCCCACATACAAAAACACAGCATTTGAAAGGATGAAATTTTGACGAATAAAAAGTCCTTCATGGCTTCAATGAACATTCCATTGAACTATAAATCGGAAGACCTACCTTGTATTGTATTGGATACTTTAGTTTCACAAAATTCCATACAAGCACTGTGCATTGCAGCTCATCTGTATCCTCCACCAATGAATTGTCCATTAGATTGACAAATATGTACGCAGCAAAAGATGGTCTTTAGGAATACTACGAAACTGTGAACTCGCATTGTTGTATCATTCATTTGTGGATTCTAGAAGAAAAAAAATTCTGGATAATTTCAAATTCCGATTTTTTGTTTGCATAACTAATGAATGCCAAATTTCCAATATATAAGTAAAATAACTATGACGACGTTGACAGCATTTTATACAGTGTGGAATGAATATAAGACGATGTTGACAATAATAAGACAACGCTAAGGAATAGGTCGATGTTGACAATATTCAAGCAAAGTGAATTGAATAGAGCGATGTTAACAATGCAAACAAAGCAATCAAAAGATAGCAAATTGACATTACCCTTTATAGCTTGTTGTTCGGTGTTTGCCAAGGCTCCGTGTTGAAGGCCGTACATTGACCTATAATGGTTTACTCATTGGCACTCACACCACATCTTCCTATATCTATTCAAACCAGTCGAAGAGAAAATTTACTACACCCCGGCAAAATCTGAAAGCAACGAGCAAACAAGCAACAGTTTTCAATACAATACATATAAAACTAAGGACTGAGCAACGCAAACCCCACCAAAAGCCGGAGTTATGCTGCATTATTCAAATACGGTGATAGATGAGAATAATCCTTTACAGATTTTGTGTTCCATAAATTCATCTATTAGTGGATTGACAAATAAGAAAAAGTCGCTTATTTTAAGAGTTTAATGGACCGGAATACCTTATGGTTGAAAATTCATATGAAAATAGAGTAAACATTATACTTTCATTTTAGCCCTGTCGTAGAGTTTTCCCACGGTGCGTTTTTTTTTTTGTAAAATCGCGTTAGAGTGTAATTTTCGGATTTTTTTTTTCCTTTTAAAATACGGGAACGCTTATTATAAATTCCAGAATGAAGATATCATCCAAAAATTGCCATCAGATGAAATAGTGTTGTATTAGTTTTTATTTGACATCAAACTTTAATATCATATGAACATATAAATTGAGTAAATTAGACGATTTTCAAATGTATGTAACATTTTTTTTTCAATCTTACCGTCTGTCAAAGTATATTACATTTCTTATACATACACGTATCACCAAAAGTCAATGCTCACAAAAAATAGTTGAACAACCAATACCTAAGAAGTATTGATATATAAAATTTTGATAGAAAATACAAATCAATTTTTACAAATGTTTTCATAAAACTCGATCATCACATAGCAGTATTACTACTCAATTTTCACCTCAGCAAGTCATGTAACGTTCCCCGTCCTATTTGCCACTGTCATATGAAATGCAATGAATTAATTGTGCATTTTATTAAGTTTAGAAAAAAGAATATATATGTGTATCAATAGTTGTGTCTGTGTGCTTGAATAAGTAAAGATGCTAAGGTTTAATAATGTTTAAGTGCTTTGATTCTTGTTTTTCGAAAAAAAAACTAATTTTAAACCACATTGGAACACATTCGAAATTTTTTTGTCCGTGCTAATTCTTTTAAATAAGAACGAACAAAGTAGCTTATATCGTGTTTTTTAGCCTTTACATGTCCAAATTTAAACTTTTCAAGCATTTGAATTAGTTAGAGAAAAAACATGCGTGTAACGAGGAATCAACTTTCGTTAAAACAAGCTTCATGGCATTAACATGACTGATAAAAATGTCTAGACATACAACAAACTAAGCAATTAAGGCATGTCGAGTCATTTGAGCCTGTCGATATTGTTTTAAATGACACAAATTATTAGGCAGGCCATCCAGCGGTGGGTTTACTTTTCATAAATAACTTTTAGGACAAGCTGCTTCAATATTCAGCATGCACTGTTAACTACTTGATGAAATTAAAAATAATTTGCTTTTGATATTTGGGGAATGATGTTGATGATGATCTGTTTGCGAAAGAAAGAAAAAATAAACATGTTTGTTGTTGTATAGTTTGCCAGTTACATTTGTTTACAGCTATTGCATTTTGCGAAAGCAGAGTTGTGGTCAATGATAGTAATGGTCAGTCGATTGCGATCTGCCTTAGTGTGGCCAGGGGATCTCAAATGTCGACTAAGAGGGAGGTCTGGCTTGCATTGGTAGTCGCTACGATGACCGTTCATTCGTTTGTGAAACGGCTGTTCTGACTCGCCTACATACTGTTTACCACATTTACACTGTAGGAGATACACAACATTTCTAGTCTTGCAATTAACATTGCAAAATATGGTGTATTCTGTACCAGTGGAGTGACTGTTAAAAGTCTGGGTATTCAGTATTTGTTTGCAAGTCAGACATCGTTGTTTCCACAACCCTTACAAGAGCCCACTGACGAAGAGCCTGCTTGAGAGGATAACTCAGCTCTCACCAGCAAGTCTTTAAGGCTTTTGGGCCTGCGGAAAGCCAGTACAGGTGGCTCGGGAAAGATCTTGGATAGTTTAGGATGTTTTTTGATATCTTTCCAACTTTCGCGGATAAGGTGAGACAAGTTGTCAAATTTTGGATGGTAAGTCAACACAAAATGCACCCTCCTGTTGACCTTTTTGACTTTATATTGTAAAAGTTCATCTCGGCTGATGTTGATAGCACGAGAAAAACCTTTATCAATGTCTTTCCTTTTGTAGCCTCGATGTTTTAGGTGACCGCGAAGTTCTTGTAGTCGTTTTTTGGCAACATCGTTGGTGGAGCAAATCCTTTTTATTCTTATGGCCTGGCTGTAGGGAATGCTCTTGGTGCAATGTTTAGGGTGACAACTTGAAGGAGACAGATATTGATGTTTGTCTGTGGGCTTGCAATACAGATCTGTAAATATGTTTCCATCCCTCACTTGCGTTGTAGTGTCAAGAAATGTGATCTTAGAGTCAGAGATTTCATATGTGAATTTTATTGAGGGATGGGCATCGTTGGCATGTTGAATAAACAAATCTAGTTCGTGGTCAGTATTATCCCACTTCATGTCAACATCGTCAATAAATCGGAACCAAGAGAGGAGTTGATAAAGAAAAGAATTGAGAATTCTCTGTTCTAATTTCCCCATAAAAATATTGGCATAAGACGGGGCCATCTTTGTTCCCATTGCTGTTCCATTAACTTGGAGAAAGTGTTCACTATTGAATGTGAAGTTATTGCATTTTAATACCAAAGTTAGAAGCTGGATGAGACATTCAGTTGGTGGATGTAAGGTGTTACGAGAGTTCCAGACTTCCCTACAGGCGTCAATATATATATATATATATATATATAAACGAGTCTAAATTGAAAACTACGTTCAAACCTATGATTGCGTTGGATAAAAACCGCAATTTTTATACGTGTGCATGTCAAACAAATTTCGTTGTAGAAGGGTCTAAAAACAGCACAAACAACATTTTCCAAAAGACCAAAAAAGTGAAAAAGTATATTTAAACAAAACGCATTTGACTAACAGGTCGAACAACTGATGTTCTTTAACCCTGCTGACTGCCATTGACGATTGCCAAATAAAATTGATCACAAGATGTAACAAACTGGATCTGAATATAAATTTAATACGTCACAGAAAGAAAAAAATTGTTAACTTGTGGCTACGATGTATTGCCACAAACATTCGGTGTCAATATTTCTTTAGTACACCAGATCTAGATTTCGACAATATATGTCTCTTCAGTGATGTTAGGGATCGAAACGGTATTTGGAAGGCATATAATTTACTCTTAATTTAAGATTGACTCTTGAATTTTAAGAGAAATATATAGGATGAACGGATCATATAAACCGGAGGGAAAACATGATACATGCCCAAACAAAAAATATAAACGAGTCTAAATTGAAAACTACGTTCAAACTATGATTGCGTTGGATTAAAAAACCGCAATTTTTATACGTGTGCATGTCAAACAAATTTCGTTGTAGAAGGGTCTAAAAACAGCACAAACAACATTTTCCAAAAGACCAAAAAAGTGAAAAAGTATATTTAAACAAAAACGCATTTGACTAACAGGTCGAACAACTGATTTCTTTAACCCATGACTGCCATGAGAAATTGCCAAATAAAATTTACAAGATGTTAAGACAAAAACTGGATACCCTGAATATAATTTAATACGTACAGGAAGAAAATTTGAAGTGGCTTACGATGTTTATAAAACATTCTTGGTTTCAATATTCTTAGACACAGATCAGTTTCGACAATATATGCTCTCAATGATGTTAGGGATCAAATGTATTTGGAAGGCCATATATTACTCTTATTTAAGAACCGAATTTTTAAGGAGCAATATATTGTGAACGGATCTATATAAACCGGAAGAAAACATGATACAGCCCAAACAAAAAATATAAACGAAAATTGAAAACTACGTTCAAACTATGATTGCGTTGGTAAAAACCGCAATTTTTACGCGTGCATTCAAACAAATTTCGTTGTAGAAGGGTCTTAAAAACAGCACAAACAACATTTCAAAGACAAAAAAGTGAAAAAGTATATTTTAACAACAAACGCATTTGACTTCATAGGTCGAACAATGATGTTTTTAACCTGTGATGCCATTGACGATTGCAAATAAATTGATCAAGATGTAACAAACTGGATCTGAATATAAATTAATACGTCCAGAAAGAAAAAAAATTGTTAACTTGTGGCTACGAATGTATTGCACAACATTCGGTGTCAATATTTCTTTAGTACACCAGATCTAGATTCGACAATAATATTTCCTTCATGATGTAGGGATCGAAACGGTATTTGGAAGGCATATAATTTACTCTTAATTTAGATTGACTCTTGAATTTTAAGAGACAATATATAGGATGACGGATCATATAAACGGAGGAAACATGATACATGCAAAAAAAATAAAACGAGTCTAAATTGAAAACTACGTTCAAACTATGTGCGTTGGATAAAAACCGCAATTTTATACGTGTGCATGTCAAACAAATTTCGTTGTAGAAGGTCTAAACAGCACAACAACTTTTCCAAGACCAAAAAAGTGAAAGTATATTAAACAAAACGCATTTGACTAACAGGTCGAACAATGATGTTCTTTAACCTGCTGACTGCATTGACGATTGCCAAATAAAATTGATCACAAGATGTAACAAACTGGATTGAATATAATTTAAACGTCCAGAAGAAAAATTGTTAACTTGGCTACGATGTATTGCACAACATTCGTGTCATATTTCTTTAGTCACAGATCTAGATTTCGAATATTTCCTTCAGTGATGTTAGGGTCAAACGGTATTTGGAAGCCAATAATTTACCTTAATTTAAGATGATCTTGAATTTAAGAGACATATATAGGATGAACGATCATAACGGAGGGAAACATGATATGCCAAACAAAAAATAAGAGTAATTGAATCTTCAAACCATGTGCGTGATAAACGCATTTTTAACTTGATGTAACAATTGTGTGAAGCTAAAACAGCACAACAATTTCAAAAGACCAAAGTGAAAAAGTATATTAACAAAGCATTTGAAAAGTCGAACAATGATTTACCTGGATGCCATGACGATGCAAATAAAAGATCACAAGTAACAAGGATCGAATAAATTAATACCACAGAAAGAAAAATTGTTAACTTGGCTCTATTGCCACAACATTCGGTTCATATTTAGTACCAATCTAGATTTCGAATATATTTCTTCTATGTTAGGATCGAAGGTATTGAAGGCCTAAATTACTCTTAATTTAAGATGCTCTTGAATTAAGAACAAAAAGGATACGATCTTAACCGGGGAAACATGATACAGCCAAAAAAATATAACGAGTCTAATAAATACGTTCAACCTATGATGCGTTGATAAACGCATTTTATAGTGTGCTGTCAAACAAATTTCTTTAGAAGGCTAAACAGCAAAACATTCAAGACCAAAAGTGAAAGTAATTTAACAAACCATTGATAAAGTCGAACAACTGAGTTCTTTAACCCTCTGACTGCCATTGACGATTGCAATAAATTGATCACAAGATGTAACAAATGGATTGATATAAATTTAATACGTCACAGAAAGAAAAATTGTTAACTTGTGCTACGATGTATTGCAAAACATTCGTGTCAAATTTCTTTAGTACACAGATCTAGATTTCGACAATATATTTCTTCATATTTAGGGTCGAAAGGTATTTGGAAGCATATATTTACTCTTATTTAAGATTGATCTGAATTTTAAGAGACAATATATGGATGAACGGATCATAAAACGGAGGAAAATGATCATGCCCAACAAAAATATAAACGGTCTAATGAAACTACTCAAACTAGATTGCGTTGGATAAAAACCGCAATTTTATACGTGTGCATGTCAACAAATTTCGTTGTAGAAGGGTCTAAAACACACAAACAACATTTCAAGACAAAAAAGTGAAAAGTATATTTAAACAAAACGCATTGAAACAGTCGAACATGATGTTCTTTAACCTGCTGACTGCCATGACGATTGCCAAATAAAATGATCACAAGATGTAACAAACTGGATCTGAATATTTAATATACAGAAAGAAAAAATGTTAACTGTGCTGATTATACCAAATGTGCATATTTCTTAACAATCAGACACAATTTTCCTCAGTGAGTTATAAACGATTTGAAGGCAAACTATTAATTGACTGATTTAAAATATAAGATGAAGGATATATAAACAAAAACTGTACATGCCAAACAAAAAATATAAACGTCTGCTGACTGCCATTGACGATTGCCAAATAAAATTGATCACAAGATGTAACAAACTGGATCTGAATATAAATTTATACGTCACAGAAAGAAAAAAATGTTAACTTGTGGCTACGATGTATTGCCACAAACATTCGGTTCAATATTTCTTTAGTACACCAGATCTAGATTTCGACAATATATGTCTCTTCAGTGATGTTAGGGATCGAAACGGTATTTGGAAGGCCATATAAAATTTACCCTCATTTTTAGACAGACTCTTGAATTTTAGGAGTCAATATAGGATGAACGGATCATATAAACCGGACATATATACAACTCGTCTAAACATCAACCCAACAATGTTAGATCTGTAAATTTGCTTTCGCAAATTTTTGGTTCTTCCCTCGCCGGGATTCGAACCAATGCTACTGTGATATCGTGACACCAAATCGACGTGACACCAAATCGCCAAATATGTGCCATATTCCCATATTTAGAACACGAGCCGCAACATAAATCTGCATTATGTCCCCAGTAACACATCTGTTTATCGTTCTGTGAGGCTAAGTCCCAAGTAACACATCTGTTTATCGTTCTGTGAGGCTATGTCCCCAGTAACACATCTGTTTGTCGATCTGTGAGGCTATTTCCCAAGTAACACATCTGTTTATCGTTCTGTGAATACTCAAGCACATATATTAAAACAACAAACACACATGTACCTTGGTCATTTCGTAAGATAGATTGACAGGTTTTACCACATGTTTTTCTTGTATGGTCGTCATAGCAACGCCAGTGGTGCTCTGGATGTTTGATCTGAGCACAAGTGAGACCATGAGCTGCGATACCAGTCGACTGGTCCCCGAATGGACAGGATTCTAAATATAAACTTAAGTAAATATCGAAAATATTTTTTGAGTGATAACTTCTAGATATTAGTTTTGATGCAGATCATTTAATTAAGATTTATTTTGTGTGCAACCAAACAAGTTATGGCTTAATTCGGACTGTTATAAAGCTAGAAAAGAGCTAAGGAGAGCTAAGCGGCTATATAAACATTATGGTTCAAAATGTATTTAAACATAGAGTTAAAATTTCTGAAATGTATTATAAAAATATTATGGATGAAAATATAATTAAATTTAATCGTGATATGCGTAAAAAGATGAAATATATGAGAGTAAAAAATTCATAAGAATTGTGGAAAATCCATCAAGATAGAAAAAGAGAGAAATCAAAACATTATTCCACTTTTTTAAAGATCTGGACAATAACAAACATGACAAAAGAGAAGATTTTAATATGCCAAATAACATGGATCCAGAAAACTCCAATAAATTTTAAATGGGAAAATTACTAAAGATGAGATAAAAAAAAGCTGTAAAAAATGCCAAAAATAATAAAGCACCAGGAGAGGATAAAATAATTAACGAATATATTTGTTCTTCTTTGGATAGTATGATAGATATTTATGTTTAATTATTTAACTTAGTTTTTGATTCAGGTATTTTGCCTAAAGCATGGCTTATAGGTTACATGATACCAGTATACAAAAACAAAGGAGACAAGATAAATCCTAAAATTTATAGACCTATTACATTGTTATCTTGTTTAGGAAAAGTTTTTACATCCATTTTTAATGATAGATTTAATATTTTTATAGAAGAATATAAATAATTACATGAAAACCAAGCTGGTTTTAGGCATGGTTACTCAACAAATTCTCACATATTTGCATTATTGTATGCATTATTTGAATTACTCTCTCTCAGAAATAAAAAAGCTGCACTGTGCATTTGTCGATTTCGAAAAAGCATTTGACTTTGTTCACCGTAACTCATTATATTTTAAGCTTGTTCATACAAATATAACTGGCAATTTTTTTATTATTTTTTTGTTATACAAAATATGTATGAAAATGTAAAATCATGTATTAAACGATTTTCCGTTCGATTTTCTATTCGACTTGACACCGTCGCACAGGTAACAGCGTTCTGTTCAGACTACAACTGTAGAAAATGTATCGCCTGTATTATTTTCACTATATTTAAATGATTTGCAATCATATTTAGAAACAAAAGATATTAAAGGTTTAGAATCTATAAGCAAAGATGCTGAAAATGAACTTACAGTGTATTTAAAAATATTTTTGCTTTTATATGCAGATGACACCATTTTATTAGCAGAATCGGTTGAGGATCTACAACTTATGCTTGATAATTTTTCACAATATTGTCTGATGTGGAAACTTAAGTAAATGTAGTAGAGAAAACTAAAGGTTTAATTTTTTTCAAAAGGCAGGATGTCAAAAAACACAAAATTTTATTTGAATAATAATGAGCTTGAAATAGTTAAAGAATTATAAATAACTTGGTATATTCTTTTGTAAAAGTGGATCATTCTTGTCTTCAAGAAAGTATTTTTAGTTGTAATCTCTGTCCTGCCTTTTGTATTTTCACTCTATTCGGTCCTGCTTTTTTTTTTTAGTTTATCCTGACTTTTTTTACATAAATTGTCATCCTGACTTTTTTTTTTGCAAGTGCCTCATCCTGCCTTTTTTTTACTCAAAACTCTTGTCCTGCCTATTTTTTTCAAATTTCATCCTAGCCCCCCCCCCCCCATAAAAATTAAATGGTAGCTCCCTAAAACTATGTTTGGATTATTGAAGAAATGTAGAAGAAATAATTTATCTATTGAATGTCAAATCGATTTCTTAAAAAAAATAGTAGAACCTGCAATTTTATATGGATCAGAAATTTGGGGTTTTGAAAATTTAGATGTTCTTGAAAGTAAACAGTTGCGATTTTGTAAAATTATATTGCACTTGAAGCAATCTACACCCAACTATATTGTATATGGTGAGCTAAGAATATTACCTATATCGATACAAATAAAGATATTACGTATGATACATTTCTGGTGTAGACTTTTTAGAGGAAATGAAACAAAATTTTCATCCTTATTATATGAATTGTTACATGTTTACTACACAGATTATGGTTATGAATCTAAGTGGTTAAAGTTTATAAAGAATATTTTAGATGATTGTGGTATGTCAAATGTTTGGCAAAATCAAACTGTTTTTTCGTCATTATGGATTTCAAAGTGTATTGAACACAAACTTAAGGATCAATTTATACAATTTTGGTATTCAGAAATGTTCAAGTCTCCTAAGGCATTGTGTTATAGATTATTTAAAACTCATTTTTGTTTTGAAAAATATATCTCAGAGTTATCACCCTATTATACATGTATGTACATCCTTTGTAAATTTAGATGTGGTAGTCACTGATTACCAGTCGAGACCGGGAGATGGCGCAATTTGCCAAGAAGCGAAAGAGTGTGCTCTCTGTGTGACTCTATGGATATCGGTGATGAATACATTGTGCCACTATATAATGACATGTAGCTACTTTATCAATGAAAGAATAAATCTGCTTCCCCCTTTTTGTCACGAAAATGTTAACATTTATAAGTTTGAACAGCTATTCGCTTCCAACAATGTAATTGTATTAGAAAAACTATGTAAATTTATTAAGAACGTCTAAGAGCAGGTCGTTCCTCCAGGTTAGAACTTCTTAGTATTACTTTATATATGTATATGTATTCACACATGCTATATAAGTTTGTATATTGTTAATATGTATATGTTCTCTGTAACAATTGTTTTAAGAGAATAAAGTATTTATTCATTCATTCATATAAGAAATGGCAATCATTTGTTTACTCTGTGTCATAACACGTTTTAATAATAAATCTTTTTTTTTATTCTTGGAGTGATTATGTTAGCTTTTCCTGTGTTTGAGTGACATTTTTAATTTCAAAGAAAGTAATCTGTGTTGTGTTGCTGTTTATTATAAGTCACAAGTTTGATACTATTACTCTCTAAAAAAATAACAAATGCTTTCATAGATACAAACTTTTGGTATTAAAATGGTTGACTGTACATTTTGATATTTAAATGGATTATTACCTCTAAATTCTCATCATAATATTATTTCATAGAACTATTTAAATAAGATATGATTCGTGTAAATTTATTAGACATTTAAATGCATTTCTTCTTTCTTTCTTTTAGCATTGTATGTTATAACTGTCTTGTAAAAGCAAGAAAGCAACATTATGTAAGCAAAATAAGCAAGAAATGTTTGATTGAACCTCGATGTTTTCTTCACCTTCTATAGACTACTTTCATATTACCGAATTTTGACTCCGCATTATATAATTTTCTATATGTTATTTAGGACATTCGGTACTAGGTTAATTAAGAGCAACCACAAAAAGTTAAATCAAATACATATTCGGTGCAATTTTGGCAGAAGAGTACTGTTTGTATGATTATTGAGTCATTGTAATGTATAGAAAACATCAAACGATTAATTTACCTCAAAATTGTACCTAGTAAAGCTTAAAATTGCTTATTCACGTTGCTCTTTTTTGACCGAGTACTAGGATGACCACACGGAGGGTAATCTGTCAATAACTTTAAGTTGCGGAGTCAAAATTGTTAATATAGAATACTCTATTTACTCTTTTATTACCATGATTACTATAATAGTACATATAGTTATACTTTCAGGTCATTCTTATATTATTATTGAATTAACTAACATCCTTAAAATACATTTCTCGTTAATTGCGAATTTATTTCTACTAAATACCGGTTCAGTTATAAATAAAACTAATTTGACTTCAATGCTATTCATTTATGGTTGTCTTCAATTTCAGACAGCGTACTTGTGTTTGGCTTGATTGACAATGTAGACTAATCTATCATACAGAAGATCAGAACCTTCACACTGTGAAGAGATTTATTTTCCAAAGCTGTTTATAAGCACGCTATTAAATGACAAATTTTGATTGATAAATATATGTTATGTAATATAACGTCACGTACAATGAAGAAAACCTTTCAAATGAATATTTGAACATTTTGAATTCTACAATCCATACAGTTTGTTCCAATCATTATAAAGTTTAAGTTTTTACCACAAAAGCCAAAATCTGTTAATGATGATGTTCGCACCTCTATTTCAAATTTACCAGTTTTTTAAAAGAAAATTATCAGCAAAGAAACGTAAAAAAAAACCAAATGATGTGTTTGAGATATCTTGATTGTTTGTATATTTAACATTGGAACATTTTTCCTTTAAAACTATTTTTTCAAACTTTTTAAACTATTTTCAATTTAACTATGAAAAAGAAATAAAAAGGGTGTGCTACATTAATAAAACTTCAGGATGCTAAATATTTGACATATAGTCATTAACAAGAGAAGCAAACATTTTTATGTAAAAGTTAGACAGACACGTCACAGTATTCGAATGGAAGTATAAACATAGGCTTCAATTTATTTTAACAACCGAATTCGAAAGAAATGCAAAAATGACGCCTTTGATAAGCGAAACAAAATAAAATTGTCAGAAGGTCAGTTGGTAATTGGCAGGGAATATAAAGGATGAAAGACAAGCTAAACAGCTTAACGTAGTACTAAACAGGTCTAAACACTGCGATCCATCTAACTAATTGCTGTGTGTTTGTTTATTCTACATTGACTTAGGGTATAGGGGGAGCTCCCGCTAAGGTTCTTACTAAACATGTTTATCCTGCCGCATGTTTACAACCTGCCCCTAGTAAAGTGAATCTGGCCTTTCTTAGTCTTAAATTTTTTTTTTCATATTTGTTCGTTAAATTTTTCGGAGTTTAGTGTGATAACTATTTTCCCTAAACAAGTACACTTTTGTGTTTAGGGGTTAGAGTTAGCCGGCATCCGGTTACGAGATTTTTACATTCTCAATTAAAAAACATAATAGTTGTATCAATATTTGATCAATTTCAAACAGAAATGAAACATCATTTGGGATAATTAAGCGTAGTAAATACCCGTTGATATTTACGTGAAAGCAGTACGATCTTATCCAGCTTTTTGCAATGTGTTATATATTACATAAAATCTGTATGTTCATGACAGTACCGAAGTACTGGATAGTGGCTTGTGGCAGAGATGCATGAGATTGAAAAAGTTAATGAACGATGTCATTGTTTTTGGTCTGTTAACACAACACAGAAGTCCGTCGGAACATAAAACGATTTTTTTACGTTAAAAAAGGTGCATAGATATTTGTTTAAAGAACACAATAGATAATGTTTGTTCAGATAGTGGAACATGACGTTATTGTACTCGGACGAGCAATATAATCTACACGTAACTTAATGAAATAAGGTTAATGTGGAAATCATCAAGCGATATGATGTAGTAATAATCTTGTTTTATGCTGAGTTGGCATTTTATTGATAAGTAAAGGATCAAATATCTTTGATGGTAGATTCAATCATTTATAACGATTAGTTATAAACGTTTACATTGTTTGTTATGACCCCATTAAATTAAGAAATGTTGGATATGTCTGAGTGAGTCAGCAATCACAAGCGCAGTTAATGAAAATGAATTTTACATCTATTTAAGTCAAACTTTGTTTTTGATATGTCAACATATGCTTTTATTTCACACATTGTGTATAAAAACTATGTGTTTATGTAACAAATAAAATTAATAGAAGATGTGGGTTCACATTTGTGTTTAAAATAGAAAGCAACCCGTCGACAAAACTAAACAAACGACATCTAGTCTAAGATATTAACATACAGTTACAATAAACAAAAGTACATACATAACAAATCCTATGACTGAATGACCAAATAGTATGACATTTGTTATCGTTATATATATGATGTCATTCACGTATTGGTATTTAACCTAGTTTGCGTAATACTTAAAATCTACTGTATTTGTTGTTTTTATTAATAGATAAGAGTGAAAAGTACCCGATTCCATTCTCTAGTCAATCAAAACGATATGTAATATGTTGCAAATTGATAGCGATTGCACATATGCTAACGTTATATTTCAAAAACAAATTCAGTAAAGGAAGTTTAAGTATGTGTCCTGTTTCAAATGGATAGACCGAGTGTAAATGATGTTTTTAGTTTTTTAATGAAAGACAGTTGGAAAAAATAATGTTTATCATGAAAAGGTTTATGTTATTGTCCTTTTTAATTTCAGTGCGGTTTCGAGTGTTTTGCATTTGATCAAAGGAATACTTCTTTGGTCGATAAATAGCAGTAAAGATGAGTTTGTGTTCGTTTGCCAAACTATTGTCCTGTTTTTCCAAAACCTGTGTAACTCTAAGTTCAGTATTTTTGTGATTTTACTTTTTAAGTACCACATTTCGGTTTGTTAGAGTGACTAGATTATCGGAAATAAAATTTCTTTCATTTTTGTCTGAGAAAAATACCTTTAATCGGCACATTTTGACTCAATACGTTGAAGACATATTAGTTTATATGCCTTTTTATGTTTCTTCGTTACATATAGGACGTGGCTTTTTACTTATACATCCCGTTATTGTGCTATTGTGCTATGTTAAATTTGTGTATTCTTATCTTTAATTTTTACTAATATGGTTGGTCTGTAAGCCATTTTGTGCTTCTTTGTTACATGCTTGTATGTTGTTTTGGGGGGATTAAGAATTTAGCACAATGTTGATTGCTGTATTATTGACATTTTAAATGAAAATTAAACATGCTTGGATCTATAAGAACCAGAAAGCATCGCCAGGATCAGAACATGCCTATTCCAAGTCAGGAGTATAACAGTTGTTATCCATTCGTTTAATATGTTTGAGTTTTTGATTTTGTCATTTGATATGAGGCTCTTCGTTTTGAATTTTCCTCAGAGTTCGGTATTTTGTGATTTTATTTTGACTACAATTTATCACAGATATCAATACACAAAATCCCTTTAATTCCATTCTTTAAAACATTTTGTCAGAATTATAGAAGGAATATCATTAAAAATAGTCCGCAATAGATGGAAAGTATCATTCAATTGTTGTCTGCTTTATAAGTAATCCATAAAGAATAATTTTATTTGATTAATCGACAAGACATTATATTGTGTATGTTGACATGAAAATATTACGAGCAATATAAGAAGTGATTACGAATGAGTTTGATGTTTGAGCTAATAACTTTTCATCATTGTAACATTTCAGCCTTTTCCAGTCAAACATTATTTTCTATCAATGTTGAGATGGTAACCACATGGCTCCATTTAATAGAAATTCCCTTTCAGAAACTATTTAATAGCTTTGTTATTGGATTTGGCTAGAGTTAAGATGATAATCTGAGAAAATAAAACATACAGAGGAATTGATAAAAGTAAAAAAATTGAATAATGGATTGCTGTTAAGTAATCATTTGCAACTTTTGCAGGGACTGAAAGATGTAAATGTACTATGAATGTTAACCCTGCTGAGTACTAGTCCGACGCATCGAATTGTCTTTAACAGGCCAAATTTACAAAGTTACGGTTCAAAAGAAATTATTAATTATTATTCAAGGCAAACATAATTCAGTCTTACTGCTAATTACCTTATTCTAATCGTTACAGTATTAATTACCACTTTTCAAAGTTTGATAGTACACGCCCAATGATGAAACTTACGATCCCTACTCTGAGGCAATCGAAACACCACGAGGTCACGATAACAATATGTGTACATTACATTATGAATGTGGTAAGCAAAAATCGTCAAGTGATACAATAAAAGAGGGACGAAAGATACCAAAGGGACAGTCAAACTCATAAATCTAAAACAAACTGACAACGCCATGCTAAAAATAAAAAAGACAAACAAATAAGTTAGAACTGAAAGCGTGATGTAAAATGGATATTTATGTTTTGCATGGGATAACCACAAGATCAGAGAAAACAAAAGTAATAAACATGTTAACATAAAAAGAAAATATAAAACCTAAGAAAAGGATCAGCAAACACAACACCTGATAAGAATGAATGTGCCAAAGGGGCCAGACAAACAAAGCTGCAACCTAAAAAGAAAAAGTAATGTTGTCCCTGAAAAGATAAAAAAACAAATTAAGAATAAAAAACCAGAAAATTATGGTAGGTGTTCCAACGACTTTGATATTACTTTCAGGCGCCATTGGAATTTGTTTTTGGCTGGTAGCTGTTCATGTAATTGTGCTCTGTCTATTTGCCCTTCGTCTTGTTACTGTGTATTTGTCTTGTAGATATATAGAAATATGTTTCGGGGTACTTGTTCTACTTTTTGTAAACGTGTTTGCTCCCGTTGGTTTTTTTTCTTTTTTGAAGATGGAACGATGTTAGTAAATGACCAGTTATATTAACATCATAGTATTTTGAAACCAGGTTTATCCCATCATTTTTTACATATGGTTTTCATACATGTACCAAGAAGGAATATGACAGTTGTTCTGCATTCGTTAAATGTTTTAAGGCTTTTAATTTTTCTGTTTGATAATGGACTTTCCTTGGATTTCGATAGTTTTGTTACTTTTTTTTAATACTGTCGTGTAACACAATGATAATCTCGTGTATAACCACTTCTGTTTTATCAAAACACAACATAATGTTAACCTCAATTCGTGGAGAGGATTGTAATCAAATACCGGGAATAAATAGACTGATGAAAATTGGAACGAAAAATAAATTACAGTCTTTCTTATTAACTTGCAAGATTTTTAACATCTGTTCTTATTCTATAGTACGTATAATGTAGCTATAAAAATGTATTATGCAATGTATAATTTTCGTAATGTAATAATATAAGCATGGTAAGTAGTCTTCGTGTTTATTATAAAGAAAAACATATCCTTTCTTGTCATAAAAAACTTAAACATGCCAGTTATGAACCTAATATAATTATTCTTTTCGTTTTTCTTTCCGTTTTTTGGTTATATATATAGCTTTAAATTGTAAAAACGAATGGACGAAGAAACCATGTCCTAATCAAACTGCAAAATAGGGATTGGGTAAATAATATTTGTCTTTCAAATAATTTAGCATTTTGTATTATCAAACTTACATACTATTACCATATGAAAGATATTCCCTATAAACAACAAAGTGCTGACTACTGAGCTGCTGATATCCCCAGGGACAAGACTGGCCCAACAAAAATGGTATCGACACCACTGGTTGTAAAATTGCACAAAGAATTCCAGTATTTTAAACATTACACGAAGATATCATTATTATAAACAGTACACACAGACACCAGTATTATAAACAGTACACGAAGATACCAGTATTAAAACAGTACACGAAGAACTAGTGGCAGCTCATCTTCACTAGGCAAGGGTTACGACCCACTCCCCTCCCCTGCATCCTAAGCGGATTCAGATAGATTTGCGGAGACACAAGCTAATGATTTTTATTAGTGGCAGCTGTAACTGGCTGCATCCAATCAAAAATATCTTGTAATATGATCACGTGTGAATGTAGCAAATATGGGTAAATAATTGTCACGTTCTGCTTTTAAAACAAGTCTATACCACTCAAAATATATGACGATATTTAGTGACAATTTAAATGATCTTTATCAACTAATAGAAGTTCCTGTGTGTGTTTCTTGCACAAATTTTGGAATGTCAGCGTATATTTTTGTTCCCTGGTTCACCAAGTTTTTATACTCTAGCCGCTACCGTGTTGTCACCTCCATACTGAAGAGTGTTCAAGTACTACCATCAGCCAAGAATAATGTATTCGGAATGTGCGTGAATAAATCAATCGATTGATAGCGTAACGTTGTTATCACAAATGTTGGTTTAATCTACCAAGGGTGGATATGAGGGGAGTGAATAGTAACCATTGGCTAGCGAAGAAGGTGGCAGTCTAAACATAAACATTGTATTTAACAATTAAAGCGGCCTCCCCTAAACTTCCGTAGATTTTATTATTTAATTTTTTCTATTGTTAAATTACTTGGACAATTGAATTGTTTGATACGTCACAGGAATACATAAGAAAATCGGATTAATTTTTGTTTTTGCAATGAAAGTTTTTACATTGATATGTCGCAAGAGATAATAATCCAGCAAAGATTAATATTGAAATGACCAAAAGTGAAAATGTGACCAGACAATCGACCGTTCATAAAAATGATACAGAAAGTTGAATATGTAAATAACGAATCCAGCCAATGCCTGTTTTGTACTCAGATTCTTTGGATTGTTCAGCAGTTCCTGTTCAATGAGGAACACCCCCGTACCAAACATTTTGGTATTTACGTCGTTCGTTGTTTTAAGGTGTACTCGCTTTTAAATGTTCCTATCAATAGTATATTAATTTTGAACTGAAAAATTCTTGAAAAATTGAGCAATACACTATTAGGTCAATTTTTTTTCTATCATTCTTCAGACTTATTTACTGTCAGTGAATTCAGTACTGTTCAGAAAAGTAACTAGCAGCCAACGAACGTATTTTGTATCCATGTTTTAATTTTTAACAGTTTCTATTACCTATGTAAGATATCGTCTTAAAACCTGCAAAACAGTTCTGGGTTAACCGCAAGCAACATGTCTGACTAGAATTGAATTTATAACACAGGTCAAATAACTGAAATTCATAAAAAGATACAACATTTTTAATTATTGTATTCAGATTAGGTGAATATCAAAAAGGCTGTGTACTATATATTTTATTTAACATGTTTAAATAAATATTGTTTTGTGTTTAGTTCGGTGAAAAAAACGAGTCTCAAAAAAAAAAATAACCGTTTTAAACGTTAGTTTTTTTTCATTACAATACATAGAAAATATGTTTTCATGGAACGCTTTACAAAAGTAAATTTAATGCGATCGAAAATTCCAACAAATATCTGACACGGTGAAAGGGGAGTAACTGCACCTGCTTATGCATTATTAAAATATTTCAATGATGAAACAGTTACTTATTTTATATGTTTGACTTTTTTACTATATCTAAAAGGGAATATAAGGATAAAATTTCGAGGGACTTTAAACCTAACGAGACTAACACGATATAAATCGAGTGTTTTTGTTATGGACTATTCGATTGTCACATGACTGGCGGGATGCAAACATTTGTAGTTTTCGCACGTTCTCGTCAATCTCCATATGCTCATTACAACTGACTGTATTAGAAGTTCTTATTTGATTTGTCAGTGTAAACAAAATCTTAATTTATTATCATTCACGATTCAAAACACTAGTTATCATCAGTTTTACTTTAGTATTGAACACAGGTTATTCCACTTTGTTAAGTGAAGATTCGTTTGATACACAATAGGTTGCTCCTAATGCGATGCATGACTATTTGAAAAAGATATATAAAGGTTTTGACCATTTTTTGAAAAATAATAACTTTTGATATAAATGTTTTTAGTATAACATTGTTTAAAAAAAGTTTTTAAGGAATGAAAAGATATGAATAACTTTAAAAGATTACACACATCTCACACCTATAAATTTGGTCTTTCTAATAGCTCTTGGCTGTGAAATTTATGTTTGTATATGGGAAATCAACTTCAAAAACGGAGCTGTTATTACAGGATCAATTACGAAATTGACAATAGGCGATAGTAAAACGTTTTTAAGTGATGATATCAAATGTGCGACTGGCGAACAGCTACTTAAGTCCCCAAAACATTATGTACATGTTTTTCTTATTCGTGGCATCAAACGCAAATATAGTATTTATGAACAAAAAACTAAAACACATAACTATAAGAAATAGCTCACATTTACACTGATGAGTCTTTTGTAGACGAAACGCGTCTGGCGTATATACTAAATTTAGTCCTGGTATCTATGATGAGTTTATTTACAACCACTGGGTCGATGCCACTGCTGGTGGAGATTTATTTCCCCGAGGGTATCACAAGCCCAGTAGTCAGCACTTTTTGTGCTGACATGAATTGTCATTGATATGGTAATATTTATGAATTTACTGTTTACAAATTTTTGAATTTTTTGAAATACTAAGGCTTTTCTACCTCAGGCATAGATTACCTTAGCTGTATTTGGCAACACTTTTAGGAATTTTGGTCTAATGCTCTTCAACTTCGTACTTTATTTGGCCTTTTTAACTTTTTTGAATTCGAGCGTCACTGATGAGTCTTTTGTAGACGAAACGCGTCTGGCGTATATACTAAATTTAGTCCTGGTATCTATGATGAGTTTATTTACAACCACTGGGTCGATGCCACTGCTGGTGGAGATTTATTTCCCCGAGGGTATCACAAGCCCAGTAGTCAGCACTTTTTGTGCTGACATGAATTGTCATTGATATGGTAATATTTATGAATTTACTGTTTACAAATTTTTGAATTATTTGAAATACTAAGGCTTTTCTACCTCAGGCATAGATTACCTTAGCTGTATTTGGCAACACTTTTAGGAATTTTGGTCTAATGCTCTTCAACTTCGTACTTTATTTGACCTTTTTAACTTTTTTGAATTCGAGCGTCACTGATGAGTCTTTTGTAGACGAAACGCGTCTGGCGTATATACTAAATTTAGTCCTGGTATCTATGATGAGTTTATTTACAACCACTGGGTCGATGCCACTGCTGGTGGAGATTTATTTCCCCGAGGGTATCACAAGTCCAGTAGTCAGCACTTTTTGTGCTGACATGAATTGTCATTGATATGGTAATATTTATGAATTTACTGTTTACAAATTTTTTAATTTTTTGAAATACTAAGGCTTTTCTACCTCAGGCATAGATTACCTTAGCTGTATTTGGCAACACTTTTAGGAATTTTGGTCTAATGCTCTTCAACTTCGTACTTTATTTGGCCTTTGTAACTTTTTTGAATTCGAGCGTCACTGATGAGTCTTTTGTAGACGAAACGCGTCTGGCGTATATACTAAATTTAGTCCTGGTATCTATGATGAGTTTATTTACAATTTAAGCCAATTTTATTGTTTAACAAAAAACAACTATCCTTGATCACATTGCCAGCACACTGAGACACTGAAGCATACATGTCTAACAAATATGTCTACAAAGAAAAGTAATGAAAAAGAATTCGTTCAAATCGTAAAACAGTATTTAGATAATGTTCTTTCCAGATCTGCTAAAAAAACGTAATGCGTTTAAGTAAATTATTAATAGTGACTGTACTATGACTGAGATTTAAATGGTCAAACTATGAACATTTAAATATTATTGTAAATACAAATATATGTTCTAATAAAACAACAAACCCATATGCTATTGAAAAGTTGATAAATACATAATTTAAGAAATAATTCATGGAAGTCATACATAGATTGTTGGAAATTTACACATGGCCTGGGCCGTGATATTCGAATTTTATCCTGAGCGTTCCATGAATTATTTCGATTCTAATAGGACAACTATGGTCATTAAAAACTGAAGCGAGACATGGTATGCTGTGAGTGTGGTTGTTCTTTTTTAATCCCCGTTAGATAAAGTTCAATCATGCTAATAAGTCTATAGCTTGCAAGGATTATTTCGTGATTAACCGCTAGAAAAAAATCTGTTTAATTCTTTTAATTCTCCAACCCAACATTTGCCATTTTTAATTTACATGTTTTTCTCGTAGGGTACCGTCAAATCCAAAGTTGACATTTCGTAACTAAGAAGCCGCCATGTTGACTTGCTGAAATCAGTAAATATGCAAATAATGCAATACAATAGAAAGTTAAACAAAACCTACATCAACAATCAATTTAAATACAATATTATACGAACTTAGATGGCTCACGTAACAGAAAACTTTTCAACTCTAGCGTTTTCATTTATATGACGTCATGTTTTGAAATAACTTAAATGCGCTAAAATCCGTAATAGACTTTCGCTGAATTTAAATTTATTTTTATTTTGTTGATTTCTTCGAGCTCTTGTGCATTACTTCTTTTAATTATGCATCCGAATAAGAATACAAGTTATTTTTCTTTTTTTAATTGCAATTTTCAAAACAATAAAATCGGCAAAGGGTTTGCAAATAGATTCCAATACATGTGGATTTACATCGGAAGTATATTGTAACAGCCTATTATGTATATCTCTGAGTCTGCGCTAAGTATAGATATATCGAGAATTTTATCACGGTGTTGTTTACAAAGCGAAAGAAGCACGTCATATAAGAATTAATAATAAAACCAAGGCAAAGCTTCTGAACCAAAAAATAGGTACGGTAATATAATATACCTAAACAGACACCTGAGCAAAAATGACAGAACTAAAGAAAAAATCAATTAAAGATCAAGAAACAGTCTTCGACAATAAAAATGTGTAATATGATGTGTTCTAAATATCTAGGAGTGTTCATAATAGATGAGAGGAAAAATTTACCACATGAATAAATAATTCAAAGACAAACTTACAAAGCCATCACACTAGCGAAAATCGGTCAAACCCAGTATAGAAACTAAAGACTTGACAACATAATTTTTTACCAGAAACCAGAAGTACTCTCAGGTGGTCCGGAAGGCTTAGCTGATGCACCTACGATGATGTTGCTCAAATATTTACAAAATTAATGTAATTACATAACATTCTGGAAAAAGAGAACGGGATTGTGGTAAAGACAGCTGGAAATTATCTGTCGTCATCTATGAACAAGATATTCCATTACAGTCAACTAACTCGTTTTTGCGTCCGTAAAACAATTAGAGGGATTACTACAACTTCACCATCTTGTTGAACAATTGGAATGATAACATCATTTAAAGCAGCAGTCATATATTAGGAAAATCATGATAGAAAATGCAAGCACTGGAATGTCTATCAATTTGAAGTTATATACTTCATATTCAGGCGCTGCTAAAATGTAGCTACATCATAAATGAAGCTGAAATCTTCTCTTTGACGTTTTAATCTCATGTTCTAGATTTAAGCCTTGCCATCTTATTAAAGTAAGAAACGGTTTAATGGTTTAAAAGTGCTAAGTCGACATGGGCGTTTTATTTAGCCGAAACTAAAATTTATCTGAAATGATTTTGAAATAATCAAAAATGTATAATGACTGTGAAGATGTTTACGAACTTTGAATTTATATCGCTCTTTGGTTTATAAGATATCGAAACAAAAATATGTACATTAGCTATTGTGATAGTAAACTAATGGAGAGTTCATTAGCTTTCATTTATGGTTAAAAAAAAGAACACTACAAATTCAAATTTACGCTGAGGTGAAATCTTTCAAAATTATTATGATGTTCAGTTCGGACTATGCTAAAACATAACAGTAAAAGATATAATAAAACATTTCATAATTCAAATTTATATTTTGTTTTCGTTTTCTTAGTAAAAGAGGGGGACAGATATAGAAAGACATTTATCACTCATTTGTTGAAAACAATAGTCGTTGTCATGGCTAAAAAAGAAAAAAACCACAATAGTTCACAAAACAAAACATAGAAAACTAAAGACGGGCAACACGTAACCATACAAAAACTTGGGTGTGATCTTAGGTGCTCCAGAAGGGTAAACAGATCCTGCTCCACAGTTTAGACCAATCGTGTTGGTCATGTTATTACAAATCCGGTAATAAGTCTAATTAGAAGATCACATCTAGAGAAAGGTGCACGGTATTGAATTTCCGACATTAAGAACATATCCGTTATGATCTGTGAAACGAAGTTCCATAACGGTCAAGCAATTCGTGACAGCGTCCTTAAATCTTACAAAGGGATTATTCAACTCCATTATTTGTAAATTTTGGTTTAAAGCTTTTTTTGTCAGCAAAACAAAAACTATCAATGAAATCATGATATGAAATACCAGCCAAGGAATATCGTATCAAGTTGATGATACAATCTCCTTATGCAGGCGATCTTAGTATGCTGCTACATAGAAATGGAATGTTCACATATTGGGAAGCTGAAATCCTCTCTTTTGTCGTAAAGTTTTGGTATCCACTGATCTTCATTGTTTTTTGCCTAGATGTAAGTCAAGATATGAGATATACTTAACTGTATATGTTACATCTTCACCTCAAATTCGATGGGATAGATTCGTTCAACAAAGTTACCAAATTTCAATTATTTCTTGAGATGACATTATCTTTATATTGGAAATTAAGGTTAAAGGGTACTGCTTACGTTTTTCTTTTTCGTAAGAAGTTCAAGTATGAAGTCAGTCTCATATGAATAAAGTTTCAAGTCGGCAAGAAGAGGGCACAGTATGTGTCCATCGTTACACCGATTGTTTGTTAAAAAGCTGTCCCTTTAAATGTAACAAATACATGTAGGAGTTTCCATCCTTAAATCAAGCCTCTTAATAACGTCAGTTTCAGAATATTTTTCTTAGAATCAGAGTGATTTTTTCCAAAGTTGAGTTTTCCCCTTCCTATGACATGATACTTGTATCTACATTGGTCATTCTTTTTTCATGAAGTAAAGCAAGCAAACTCTGTTCATACGTTTTCAGTATATGGAATGGAGAATGCTATAATACTATTGCAAACTTAAAGAGACTAAGATTATATGTACTCTAGAAAGTATCCACATCTGATTCACGTCACCTCGACTCTAGCATACATGTAAGTCGTTTCACAATAACTTGGAATCCCGGCTTTGATTATTGATTAAATTCATGTAAACAACTTAGAAAGATGTTTCATGATGCACTTGTTCTATTGTTAAGGAAATAAATATTAAGCTTCACGAACTAGTTTTTGTCAATCTTCTGTATATCCAATGGTTTTTTTTCCGATAAAGATTGCGGTTCAAGTGTTTGATTTATTTTCTGTATTTTTGTCAAAGGGTCAAGTAAATATTATGTCAAAATTCCATGAAAATAAAACGAGCAAAATCAATTTGAAGTCAAGGAGTTCGGTACCACCATCATGAATTGTATATTTCTTAAACTTCTTTTGTATTGATAAATGTATTTTTTTATTTTATTTCAAATATATCATTGACAAATCAATATATGAAGTTAAACCTGAGCTCGTACATAAAACATTTTCAAGAAAGGCTGTAAAATCACACAAATCAGCTTACTGTGTAAAATAAACTGGCAAATTATTTGAATAATTTAGCAGTAGAAGAGATATATTAGATATCCCGTCACATAAAGTGTATCGGTCATTGATCAACACAGTCTACCGTAGGAGCATAGACAGATATAATTCAATACACTTTCTGACATGGTCATGAACGTGCCATATTATCAAACCAGACTATTACAACCCTATCTAAAAAAATATATTGTTCTAACTCATGCAAGTATGTCGATATAGATTGACCACAAAGGAACAGATAATGTCTAATATCGTGTGTACTTTAAAGTAGTAATTCAATCTGGCGAGGAACATATCGGGCAGAGTAATGTTAAGTAACATAGGATGGTATGTTGCTACATAGAAATAAGATAAAAGTTTTTTTTACAACTGACCCTCATTGCCAATTTCTAGATGTATGTCAAGATATGAGACAGCTTAACTGTGTATGTTGCATCCTTCATCTCAAATTCAATGGGATAAATTCGCTCAACAAAGTTACCAAATTTGAACTGTTCAAACATACCAGGGTTATATATTTGATCGATGGACTATAAAATACCCACCAGTGACTGGAAAATAAATCACAACTTGAACAGCATTGAGGGCTACGAATTATCCCAAAAAGTAACTTTGGTACAAAACATATTTTTAAACAAGGATTCAATTTCCTTCAAGGGCAAAAAGTTTCCAGAATTAGAAGATTATGGTTACTTTACGCAAGCGACAATGCTCCTAATGTATCGCAACACAGTAGCCAGGGATTAGTTTTGGTATATATTAATTGATATTTGAGTTAACTAATCACCAGTTGAGAATAGATCTACTTGTGCTAAAAAATGCCGCTTGTTAAATTGACCAAAATTGCTAAAATGGTTCATTACATTTTATTAATTGTTTATAAAATGCTTAAATATTTGACTGTCAACACTTTGAGTCTTGGCGTCATGATGTAGAAATTGTCCGTTTATTAATACAAAGGATATATATATAATTTCATTGTTCGTATCTCAAAATGTGAATCACGTAGCGCAGTTAGTTGCTGTATTTAGCTTTGGACGTTTTTAAACAAATCAAAATATGTTGGTGTATCCTTTGAAAATATTACATAGAAGGGATTTTATACTGATTCACCTAACTCAAGAAACATGTGTTATGCAGATATAATTGTATCATGTACTTTATATGCATCTACAGCTTACTATGGTTTGAGTACCATCGGTAAATGCTTGTATGACGTACAATACATCTGCCGGTATATTCCCGGTTCACTAATTATTGTAAGTGTATTACATATTAAGCTAAACACTCTGTTGCAAAATTTATGTATTGAAGACTGAAGTATTACATTCTTTTTTTTTCTTTTGTTGTCGGAAATAATATAGTACACCAGGTGACGTTTTTTTTCAATATGTAAAATTTAAGATCGTGTATTTCAGGGTAATTAAATATCATGTAATTTTATTCTCAAATTCTTTCAAAAGTAAAACATGAAAGTCAAACAAGAAATTGCAGCAGATACAATGATTGTAATACACCCTGTAAACTCCGTCAATATATAACCTGACCTTTCGGTTTTGTGTTATCTTATTCACATCTAATCTACCATAGTTTTTAACATTACATATACACCATAATGCAATAATATCTTACGGTTCTTCAACTTCGTTGCATACTTAATTCATCTCACGTTTATCAATGTCAGCATTTTTATTCCATATTTGAAGAAATTTGACGCTACCATCTTCATTGGCCATCCATTTCAATTAAGATGACTTGTTAGGAAAGCGACACTAGAATATCATATCTATAATGGAATTAAATCGTCTTAAATTTGAATGGATAAAAATTAAATCCAATGTTTACGATTAATCGGATTTCGTTCTAATTGAATTTTTGCCGTCAACAATTGAATTGATATGATCATTGATGAGGCTTTGAAGAATTGGTTATGTGTAACTGTCACTCTGCTACGATCTCAAAATATGTCATGTCTAAGATACGATGCATATAGTCTTAACTCATTGGCGACATTTTTTACACTCTAAGACTCTTTAGATACCTCCATTCTCGTCATCTGATTGTTAATTATACCGATTGTGTCCTATTGCAGATAAGATCGTCATAGATACCAGGATTGTAATGGTGTAATTGTACAAGACGCGCGTTTCGTCTACAAAAAACGCATTAGTGACGCTCAAATCTAAAAAAAAGATTAAAAGGCCAAAAAAGAGGTTGAAAAACATTATGGACAGAAAATTCCTAAAAGTTTGGTCAAATACATCTAAGGTAATCTATTGCCGCTCGTGACATTTTGACTACGGGTGACTTCAAATGGTGGGTGATGCATGTATATCAAGAAACATTTACCCTTCCGACGTACCCGGTCGCGTTACTTTGGAGTTCAAACAATTTCCTTTATTTCTGTTTGTTATAGGGGCACTAGCTACGAGATATATAAAAAATTTAAAGTATTATTTTTTTTGTTCAATCAATAATGAAAGTGAAATAGTGAAATAACATATCGCTTTTTGCAGCCAAAGAGGTTAAATTTTGTCAAATTACGCTAAGAAACATTGATAATTAGTTATTCACTTGCAAGTGAATGAGTCGACCTCTTTAAACCTGTATTCATGTGAACTTCAATTTAACATCTATAGCTAGAGATTGACAACGCATGCATTGTACGTGTACTGGTTATTTAAAGAAAAAGAATGTCAACAATGAAAGTGAAACGACGGTAAATAATTTAATTACTAATTCGATGCACATAAAATCTTTTTAATCTATAAAATAAAATCAAACAGACCTATAAAAACCCAATTGCACGTGTTGGTTTAATCTATTCATATCGTTATTTATGTTTACATCGCGTATAAGGTCAAATTGATAGTTAATTAGATGGCGTCTGGAATAAAATACACACGAAACGAACCTATATATTATCTACTACATGCTCTGCAAACTGTTCATTTAGACTTTTGATAGTTTTGATAAATTTTTTTACATTGTTATAAATCAAATATGAGAATTTGAGTCAAATCGGTGACCATGAATTTGACAGCTAGTGCCCCTTTAACATAATTTGCCTCTATCCTAATCAATTGAATACTGTTGTCTCAATCAATATACTATCATTATCCAACTTATATGTTACAGATTAGACTTTGATAATTATAAAACTCCAAAAATGAGGAATTTTACAAAAAGGCTTAAGCAAATTTAAATATAAGTTACTAGTTTTCAAAAAGAAAAACAACTATTCAATTTCCTTTATAACATCTTTCTAAGAAAAACTTTATTACAACATCGTAGACTCGTAGGACAGCCACATGTTGCGTTGCATTAGTCATTGTATTCTAACTAGAAATAAGACATTCACAGCAGTCATATAGTACCTAATCAGAAAGTATTTTACAAAATGTATGTTCTTCCTTGGTTCTGTTGTTGTTCCTGTTGCTTCATCTTTAGTTTTGTGTTTTATGATCTGTGTGTTGTTTTTTTTTTCTTTGAAAAGTAAACGGCATTTCATTTTTTTCTTTGACACAATTTTGAAAAAGAATACTCTTTCCAAATGTAGTAAGGGGTGAGGTCGTTGATACAAATGAAAGGGTCTATCTATTGGAGACTCAGCCAACTAAATTCATCAAGTGATCTTTGGGTACGTAATTTATAATATTCACGCTGCGTCCGCGCAGACTGTATATGGTCAATTAATTTTTGAGTTCTCACTTATTTCGAGTCTTCTGAAATAGATCCGGAAATATCATCCCTCAACTGAAAGCACGTTTTACACAGATCCGTATTTGGTTTCATAAATTGAATATGAGGGACACATGCATTCCAAACTTCTTTAAATACGGTTAGTTGAACATATTGTTGTTCTGAGTTAACGAATGCACTAACATATTTGGAGTGTACATATTTCTTGCTCTCGCTACAAGGTAGAAATTTACCACAACATTAAAAAGGAATGGAATTAATTACAAATTGAACCAAAAGAATTTTTCGATACGACTGGTTGTCGCGCTTTTTGCCATAATACATTTAATAGTTCAACAGTGATTTGTGACATGTAGATCAAAATCCCAAATACTATCTCTTTAAATTATAGTAGTTCAAATTTCAAAATAAACGGGTTTTTTAGATGAAATTTTGGTTTATTATTTATTAATCCGACATCACAGCTTACATCTTTCAAAATTGTTACCTTAATCACGCAGACGGACGGACGGACGCAAAATTGTAAGACCCACCGATGCATAGATCGGGAATTTTATTGCCCGAATACTAATTTTAAAGTTGTCGGGATATGAAAAAGGGGGTTTAAAAGGTTTTATTTTGAAAGTTATTAGTTTTCGAAATACATGTACACATGTATTATGCAAAAGTTTCCCTCTTTCTTTCAATATCTAAATAGAAATGTCATTGAACATAAATTACACGCAACACGTACATTTCTAAATTTCTGAATAGATATGAACAGATAAATTGCACGCACATAGTACAAAATCCACCTAGAGCACGGGTTGATCTTTGTTTAATATTGTATAGTTGTGTTGTTGTTTCTTTTTAGATTGTTCAAAATGCAACGGTACAATGATATGAATAACTTTTGACCTATTTTTGTTTTTGCGTGTCTCACTGTGTGTAGCGAAGTTTTGCAATACAGCACAAATTTTGTTTTATACTACCAGAAATTGTTTTTCAGAATATTACTTAAGTTTAGTTAAGCTTAAGAATTGCATAAGACAGGTGTTACTTTCACTTTGTATAAAATGTAAAAATAGATCGTGAACGTAAACATAGTTCAATAGAATAAGAATAAGAATATTTTATTTCCAATTAAAGGGCCCTATAAAGAGCTTTCATGACATTACATACAAGTACGTAAGATTAGACATAAATTAGAGACATATAATATAGGAAAACAACATTGTTTAATACTATTAAAAATGCTATAAAAGGCCAGGACAGAACCAGATAATACAATTTACATCTTTAAATTATACTATTAAAAATTAATGAATACATGTACAAACAACGCTAATATCTTGTGTGAAATATTACCTGTCAATTTCATGAGTAAAGATAATGAAGATAATTAACAACCGATGTTTTAACAAGAATTTGATTTTAACACTGGTACATATATAAGCATCCGTCAGTGATCTTTTCTTTCATTTTTGTATTCTTTAAAGTTCATAGTATTTTTATTTGTCCTTCTGGAAATAACGAAATGAGGTAAAAAAAAAAAAAGAAATTTCACGGCATAATGTTTTTATAATAAGCAATATGTTTTTCGGTAATTAACAAGGGTTTTCCATGACTTTTTTTATTCAAATATGTTCGGGTTGAATCAGTTGTAAGTGACAAATGGGACATATAATTCAGTGTTCTCCCCAGGATTTTTGGATAGCACCAGGGTAACGCGTGACGAAATGAATTTTACAATATTTTGTGTCACGTTGCGTCGCTTATTTTTTTCTTGTTAGTTTTTGTCATTACCTTTTTGCCTTTGTTTTGTTAACTGTGGTACTGTGTTGTATGGACTTTGGGTCAGAAAATTATTGGTAGAAAAAGTAAATCAATAAACAGTTTGTATACTTTAATATCTTTGAAGAATAAATAAAAGAAAGCACAATTAGTTTTTAAACTAAAGTCACTTCTTATATTTTGATCAAGCCATTTTGTCCTGATACTTGTAGTTACACTACACATTCCCCATGTTAGATTTCACCATAACAATTAACTTAGAACAAGATTAAATTTTGATACAGAACCTTCAGTAGATTAAAAACTATTTTCCATAGTTTTAGACCTGATTCTTTTAAACAACAACAAATTATTTTTATAGTTAATACTTTGTTCCAGACAATACAAGTACTTACAGAAATATATCTGTCCACTATTTCATATTTAGCTATAGTCCTGTTTTGGATTATATTACATTGAAATGATATAATTTTGGCAGTAGGCCTGTCAGCCCTCGCACAGTCATATATATCAAAGGGAGAAAAATCTACTAATTTAATATAATATGTCTGTGCATCAATAAAAGTATGATTCTCAAAAATAATTTTCAAAACATTTTTGTTCGTATGTTCTAAGAAAGTTTTTATCCTTAATGTAACATTCTTATATAATTTTGCATTTAATTTGTAATTTATTTTTATTTTCAATGAGAAATTATATTTGAGGAGCATTTATTTGTGATAAGCAAAATCAGGGGAAGTAACTCCACAATTTAATTTCCAACAGGCAAATTATTTTGACTCAAGACTGGCGTAATAGAGTTCATTAACAAATAAAATTGAGAAAGGAAATGGTGAATATGTCAAAGCGACAACCACCCGACCATAGAGCAAACAACAAATGTCTGCTTGTCCCTCACAAGTCTGTTATTAAAATTATGATCTCTTAATTAATTAAAACACATAAGAATCATGTACATCGATTAAATCCAATCATCAAGGTTAACCTCAAAAGGTAAATGGATCACGTGGTGTAAACAATCTACCTGTCAGATCTGGATTAAACTGGTTAGAACTGGTCAATTTTCATGTAAAATTTTAAACCTCACAGAAAGTTGAACAAGTCGTCTCAATCTTTACCGATTTACGATTTTTTTTTACCAAAAACTTTAGCACCACGGAGAAAAATTATACATCGCGGCAAGAACGATACCACCGCGGTAGAAAATTATGCATCGCGGGCCTGTGGTCCTTTAAGGGCCTGGGGAGAACACTGCATATATTTAAGATTAAACGAATATAGTGAACAGCTGATGACTTGTAAGCACGTGGCAATAACTGCCTTCTAAGAGCACATGTTATTCTATTGAAATAATTCAGGTGGCATCTTGGTTTATTGTATCCACACGGCAATCAGTATTTACGACAAAATTTTAAAATGGCAAATTCACATAATTTCAATTTAAGTTTAGTCATTGGTGTCAAATCAATACAAACTGAACTCTGAACAAAACATTAAGCTAAGGCTTCCTAATTCACGTACAAAACAATGCAAAAATTTCACAATGTTTTATTATAGGATAAATTACTCCATGTACAAAGTGTTACAAGTGCATATCAATACATTTACAAATCAATAAACATATGGCAACCACTGTACCGATATATAACGTTCATGGATCGACTCCGCCCACCCGATCTCCCGTGGACAGCAGTGGGCGTGGATTCCACGCTATACCGTGGACCGGTCGGTGGGCGTGGACCACAGATGTCCACCCAATGCACACGACATTCCGTGGACAAGTGGACACGTGGGCGGGCGTGGACCGAAATGTCCACCCAATTCACACGCCCACCGTGGGCGCGTGGAAATGACAAAGTCCACGTGGGCTGTAGTGTACCACTCAAAATATGTATATTTGTGGCTAATTTGCATTTATTATTTTTGAACTTCTCCTTATCTCTAGATTTTGAGATAAATACTTTCCTAAACATTTATACACATTTAAATTTTCTTGTGTAAATAGCCATAAAAACTTTGAAAAATTGTCTAAAGATTGAAAATTATTACAATTTAGAGAAATTTCAGTAAAAAACTCATTTCTGTTATCAATATATAGTGGACATTCAGTTGCAAAGTGTATCTCATCTTCAACTTTATTTAAAGTACAGTATAAACATTTTCTCAGTGTCCTATTCACATGAAGTTTAGCATATCTATCAGTCTCAATCCTTAATGGATGAGCGCTTATTCTAATTTTACAGATTGATTGTCGTAATCTAAAATCTTTTAGATCCAAATATTTTTCAAAACAAAATAGAGTTTTAAAGGAAAAATAGGTAGTAAGTTTACCTTGATCTGATTGTAAAACTTTATTTCTATTTTCCTTCCAGAAATGGAGATAGTTTTTATATAGCTTATCTTTGATAAATTTTGTGAAAGAGTAGATACTGGTTTTTAAATTACATGTTTGTATGCCCAGCTTTTTTAAAATACAGTCTATACTTGAAAACCATGTATTCACTTTATTATTGTGAAGTTCTTTACTACATAAATATGCATCATATAATAACATGTTCTTAGAATTATCGAGTCTATGGTAATATTTCAACATTGCTAATATAATATAAAAATACATTGGGTATCTCCCTAGTTCAGAAGTCACAGCAAGATTACTGGATTTCTTATTTACACCTAGAACATATTTCATAAATTTGATATGTGATTTTTCAGATGTATCATTTGAAAACACCTTTTCTAAAATATATTGATCATTTTTCTTACATGCAGCTGAGTTTACAGAAAATATGTAGAACGTATTAGGAAATACATACCTTAGCAAAACAATGTATTCCTGTTAGCCAAAACTGATACTAAGGTTGAGAAATATGTTATTTAGAAAAGGACAGGATTCAGGAAGAATTTTTTTATCAGATAATTTGAAAATGTTCATGTCGGACCGGATAAAGCGGTTTCCGTGAAAGATTTATATCGGCATTTTTTACTAAACTTATCAGAAATAATATACTAGTTTTGTCCTATATGTATGGAATACGTAAGCTAAAGGCTCGATTTAATCGGATTAAAATTGTAAGGTTTCCCCGTATATCTTTTTTTTACAAATTTCATATAAAACCCCACTAAAAAAAGGGAAGGCATATATATATTATGTTGGATTTTCACCAGTACAGAGTTAAAAGACGCAGAATCGTCTAAAGTATACTAGTTTAATTTGTCATAGTTTTGTCGACCATAACTTTTGTTTCTCATGTTATGAACATGTATAAACGTTACAGTTTTTACAATTTAATTTCGTTGAAATACATAAGAAATTTTTGAACAAAAACAATACTGGTTATATTACCAAAAATTGAAAACGTTATACAACAAAAATCTATCCAAATAAACAAATATAACTGTGACAATTCTGCTTCTATTGGTACCTAGTACATTAAAATCCGATCAGAAATGTCCCCACAATATTTTTTTGAAAAAACGTAGTTTTGTCAGAAAGCGACATGTTTTTTTTTATAACGTCAGAAACTACCTGTATGAAAACTTGTGAAACTTTATCGTAACGTTACTCGGTTTGACGTCGAATTGCATAAGGTCGATTTCTATCCGACGCGGCTCATTTGTTACGTCTAGAGGGCGAGTTTTTCAACAAAATATCGGCATACCCATTGGAAACATCTTTGACCCTCTTATAGCCGATTGTTTCCATTTATTCTTATGGTGCTGGTTTTATACAGGAACTATAAGGAGGACAGAAAAACAATTATCCTTTAACTTTAAATTCCGGAATATAGATAAGGTTCTCAAACTAAATATTTAAAATTTGGTGACTGTGTTGAATGCATCTTACCGATTGAACTTGTGTTAATTGATACAAAAGATACAGTTAAGTCTGCTTCATATCTTGATTAACATCTAGAAATTGACCATGAGGGTCAGTTAAAAAATAAACTTTAGACAAAGAGAGGATGTCAACTTTAAATATGTGAACTTTCCATTCTTACGTAGTAACATGCCAGCAGCGCCTGATTGAAAGATATTTACCAGAGCTTGTATTTACTATCAGGATTTGTTTTGATAGAGGGTTGCTGCTCACAAGAAAGCTCTAAAACCAAGAGTTTAAATCATTTCTTCGTCAGTTTTACGGATTCCATCACATGTTGATCGACCATTATGAAATATTCGTTTCAAAGATGATAGCACATATTTTCCTCATGTCGCCACTACAATCCTGTCTCTCTTTTACGAATGAGACTTATCGATTTAGATTTGTTACTGGTTTTATACAAACTTGAGCAACACTACATATACGAGTGCAATATATAGAAAATAATACAGGGCAAAATCCGTATCATAAATCGTATCATCCCGAGACATCAATATTAGCCCAAGGGCCTTTAGGCCTGAGGGTTGATATTGGTGGAGGGTGATACGGCATGTGATACGGTTTTTGCCATGTATTATACGCTTTATAATATATTTTAACAGAAGAGTATTATATTATATGAACTGTTTTCTGATCCATAGCACTGGGTTACCTTCAGTTCCACATTTTTCTTGTTTCAAAGGCCTTTAGAAAAAGAACTGCTCAATTACTTATCCGAAGCACCTGGGTTACCTTACAATTTGCGTGCTGTTGTTTTAAAAATTATTGTATTTATATGTGTGTTTTGTATTTTTTATAGTTGCATTTAGTGTGCCTAAAATATTAAAACTTGACGTTCCTGACGTCACATACAATATGAAAACTTGACGTTCGTGACGTCACATACCAAACAATGACGTCATTCAAAAAATTGACCCATCTTGAGGAAAAATTTTCTTGAGCAAAAAAAACCAAAATTGACTTCATGTAAAAAAAAAAGAAAAAAAAAGTAGGGGGGTGATAAAGGGTAGAGGTGTGATAAAGAGTATGCGATAAAGGGTAGGGGTGTGATAAAGGGTATGCGATAAAGGGTGCGGATCAAAGTTGCGCGATATGGATTAAACAGCAGGCTATTTATCAAATATGCAAAACTACTGTATTTACTACTAAACATATGATAAATCTGTTTACCGTCCGGAGCACCCAATATAATCGTTTTGGTATGGATCGTGTTTCTCAGTCTTTAGTTTTTTATGTTGTGTTTTGTGTACTGTTGTTTTTCTGTTTGTCTTTTTCCTTTTTTTACTAATAAGTTTGTATTTTCTTTTGGTATCTTTCATCTTACTGTCATTGCTAAGAACGATTATGCCGTCATTAGGAATGGTAGAGGACACATGTTGCACCCGTCGTGTAGCTCATGTTATAACAAATCCGGGAAATTGTCTAATTCGTCAGGTCACATTCACGAAAGGGAAGGGGATTGTAGTTACGACGTAAGGAACATAATATCTAACATAGGTACTAATTTCTGAAATAATCCATCAGTGTTATCATATCAGAATGATATTTTAGTTTGCTGGTTTTCTATGTTGCCGACGTCATGTATAAACAATGCCGTTGGTTTTTCTCCATATATAAATATATATACTGTATGAGCTTGGTTTGTTGTTGATCGTCTCTGGATGATTGTTAATTGTCTCATTTGAAGCAATATCACTTCATTGACAAAACTGTCATTTGATGCACCAAATCAGCGTCAGTATCTTGTAATGTCATTTTCTTAATTTCAACTTGTTAACATATACCCTGATAATACTGTTTTATTTTAGTTGAAAGTTTGAAGATTCATAAGAAATCATTCGAACATCATAATACATATACTAGCTAGAGATAACTACTAATGAACGCAGAGTCTTCGGAACACAAAATAGCAATATGTTTTAATTACCTGATCAAAAATGTTGTTGAGTTTGTAGAATTACCTGGCTATTTGACTAGCCCGATATAGAAAAACAAATTAAGGAAACGGACAACGTCAGATATGAACAAATTGACCAAAGTAAGATAAACAGACAATCAAACTAAAACATAAACATAAACATAAACACAAATGATAGCGTTTCGGTCGCATTAATTTTTTTCGGGTTTATTTTCATGTATTGCAATACTATTCCATCTTATTAAACAAGTCTAGACGTATTTACAGCGTACATGGAATTCTACGATATTTCGATTAATTTCTGCAGAATACTGTAAGATAATTAATCAATTTTGTAATTATTCGCTGGAAACGTAATATAAAACGATCTATTAGAAGCTAATCTATAAAAGCTTTAAAAGTTCAAAAAGACACTTGTAATCCCGCACTAAATCTTATGTAAAATGTTTAAACAGAAAATTTAATCAACTGTTTACTATACTTAGAAATTGTTCCATGTAGATAATTAGCTAATGGGTCTTATTCACCAATTAAAAGAAGGATATCAAAGCTAGATAAGTTCTGTAAAAACTTGTTTACATCTGGTTTGATAGATGAGGTTAAAAAATTAATGGGAAACTAGATTAAAAAGGTAATTAAAAAAAGTTAACATGCTGTTTTGTAATGATTTTGATTAATTAATTCGATTCAAGGGCAATTATTAGGAAGACCTAGATATTATATAATCTTAAATGTTTTGTGCAATTTTACGAAAACGTGTAAATCCACCCTGAGTTAAAATCAGTTGACTTGTAGTGTAAAAAATCTCTTATTTGTTGTTGATTTGCACTGCATCAGTGTTTTATTTTAAAAAATAATACTGTTTTTGAATGCAAGCACATGATTTTATTTTAAAAGGTGAACTTTTAACTTGTTGTGAGTTCTGGGGTTTTACACTATATTGAAATCAGACTCGGTTGATGCTGTCAGTTTGGGAAGTTTGTGTTTCGAATGTATACACCATGCCTCTGTTTTTAATCCATTAAATATGCAGGATAAAAAAAGAGTAAAATTGTTATTAATTTATAGCTACATTTATTTCATCATATAATTAAAGTTAAGTTTTTGCACGTTATATCTTTAATCAATATGAAAAAAAAACAATGTCAACAATAATAAGATGATTAGATCTATATACACTGATCTGCGTCCTTACTTTTACCTTTAATCAGTATGATTTGAAATCATTGACGCAGTTAACTCAATACGAGCCTCAAAAGAAGTAGCAAAATGTGAAATGTTAATATATGTTTGGGTACTTTTAGGTGCTGACAATAATGTTACCATAGATGTCAAAAAAAGAGAGACAAAAGATACCAGAGGGACATCAAAACTTATCAGTAAAAAAAAATGACAACGCCATGCCTAAATAGAAAAGACAAACAGACAAACAGACAAGCAATAGTACACACATCACAATAAGAAATATAAATACTGATCAGCACCAACACCACCACTAGGAGTGATCTCTGTTAATCTTTTTAAAAATCATTGTTTTGTTTCATTTTCAAATATTTGAGATTAAGAAATTTTCGAACAAAGAAGATGTGGTATGACTTTCATTGAGTCCAAAGACTCTATCCACTAAAGTTCAATATAGCAGATGTAAAATATTGTAGGTAACCGTATGATCCTCAACAACGAACATTAACCCAAATCACATAAACTCTCTAACATGTCTGCCCGATTTATGCATAAGCAATATACAAAAACTGTATACTAAAAACAGCAACAAACAACCACTGAATTACATGCATCAGACTTGGAACATGTTTATACAGAAAGCAACACATTTTTTCCCGCTCAATCCTCACCTTACCTATATAACTGAGACAGTGATGTAACAGCACAACATTAAACAAAATAAAATAATGAGTTGAGAAGCTCTCTATTTATCAGATCGGCACAAAGTACAGTTTTGAGTACTCATAGTTTCTGAAAGCTAGTTCAAAGCCATTAACAACACATATTAGATGATGTTTCTAATATCAAAATATTAATCAACACACATTTGGGGAACACTACACCATTAGGAACAAAAAAATTGTCCAGTTTGTTGAATATTTTAGTATAGAGATTCCCGTGAGAAACTGGGTTGCGTTCAATATCGCAATAGCTACATATGGCTACGTAGATTTTTGACTACTGAATGTGTAGCTAGCCTGGCTGCTAACTAGATCTTTTTAGCAGCTAGGCTTGCTACACGTTTAGTAGCCAAAACTCAAAGTAGCCATATAAAGCTGCTATGATATTGAACGCAACCCTGATATATAAATCTAGACTGTTTAAATAACGTTAATTTAAAGTACATGTTAGTCCTTTTGTGCCATTCAGCAGTACATTTAAATACTTCGTGATAATTTAACAAAAACATTATCATCATGATTAACGGCAGGGGATCAACTTAAAGACATTCATGCTAGTCTTTACCAACAATAGGACTGAATTGCCGAAACGTAAAAAGATGCTCAGTAGCTTACCGCTGTTTAAAACGTGTATCTCCATTCTTACATTACAATGTACAAAATAGAACATGAACCCCAGTAAAGTCGTATGAACTTTAAAACACCTTAGACAAGAAAAAAATGTCTCTACTGAGTTGAAACTCCGAAACAGCGTTGATATAGCTTTACTTACTGCTCACAATAGTGTTACAATGAGAACGTTCATTGTTTCGGATTTTGCTTAATTAAATCATTGGGAAATTCAAATAGTTAACGTTCCCCTTTGTTATTTTCTTTCAGTTTATTCAAGTAGAGTACTATTGTTATACAGAGGTCAATGACATCGATCATAAATTACAAATCTGAAGGGATCAGCATGATTATAATTCTGCTAACTGCACTTTTCTGTCTGTATACATCAATAATATGTCAATTGAATATCCTTGATTGTACAGAAAACCTGGTCAAACGCCTTTATGACATATTTAGGCATAACTAGAACTGACATTCGTGAATGAAAACCGGATTATAGCAACTATTATATAGTAAATGGTTTTTGTTTTTAGTCAACAGATAGACGTATGATTACTGGTGGGTCTCGATGGGGATAGCACATTTCTTTATTCTTTAAAAAGCAGTTATACCATATATGTTGCTTTTATGTGTTTGTTTGTGCCTGCTATTCCATATACTTTATATTTGTGCAGCCCATTATTCACTATTTTTTTCTGTTTTTGTTATTTCTTTCATTTTATTTTCCTCTTTTGTCCATTATCTCCGTTCATGTCCTCTTATTGGAACAATAATATTTTAGTCTGTTCACGTAACATTGAAACCAGTGAAAATAAGCATTCAGCAGTTTTGAAAGTAAACATTAAAGGAGAAGGCTAAGGAGCGAGGAACAAAATTCCCAGAATAAACGTGTACCATAAGAAAAGCACATAAATACACCTCCGTATACAACAATGTACAAATGAACTTTTCTTATTTCGCCATTCAATTTGATTGGAATCGGTGTCTAAATTTTAAATTCTTTTGTTACATTTTAAGTAATTAGACATGTGTAAATCCTGATGCAAATAATGAAATGTACATCAATTAAAAGACACAAAATTAACTAGAAAATTATAAATGTATATGTACTAATAGGGTATGTCATCAAATTGAGAGTACGGAAGCTACACGCATCTGTATGGCAGGGCAGTGGTCAGCTTAAATAATTACAAGATTACGAAATCTTTGTGTATATCAGAATCCCGAAGAATGCATGTGTTATCATCGTGCCTTGGCATATCCCAACTCATAAACAATATCGGTAATTAGGAAGTATAGGTACATGTAGGTGTCTGACTGATCTGAAAAGTGCACACGCATTACAGTAATACACTGTTGGGCTGTTGAGTTACTGTACTTAATGTCATTCTGTAAAGTGCTAAATATTTGAAAAAAATGTGACGAAGTTCATTGAAAAAAATGAAACTATAAACAATCAGGAAGCAAGACTCTGACATCCGAAAAGTACTTAAACTGTTAAAGTACTGATCAGTTTCAATCCGGTTTCTAAATAAGAATTCATTCGTTTGGAAGTTTCTTAAAAAAGTGTGTGAAAAGATATGGTTGAACGTTTTGATTGACGAATAGTGAATTGACGAACCGATGGCATGCGAACTCATGGTACAGATGATTACTGTAAATTCAGAAATTATTGCGAGGTTTTTATTATTGCGAATAATGCGACTGAGTTGTAAACGCAATAATTAAAACTCGCATTTTGTAACATTCTAACTGAATGAAGCATGACTTTTCTCAAAATCGTAAAAAATAAATCGCATTCAAATGTAAAATGACAAAATCGCAATAATAAATGCACGCAATAATTTCTGAATTTACAGTACCTTAAAGCATCACTCTCAAATATTGTTGTTGTTTTTGATTTTTTACTTTAATGCAAATTGGATTTAGACTATTTACCGGATTTGTAATCACATAAGCAACACGACGGGTGCCACATGTGGAGCAGTATCTGCTTACCCTTCCGGAGCACCTGAGATCACCCCTAGTTTTTGGTGGGGTTCGTGTTGTTTATTCTTTAGTTTTCTATGTTGTGTCATGTGTACTATTTTTTTTCTGTTTGTCTTTTTCATTTTTAGCCATGGCGTTGTCAGTTTGTTTTAGATTTATGAGTTTGACTGTCCCTTTGGTATCTTTCGTCCCTGTTTTATGCTTTAACTTAGAAATACACTTTATTTGTCTTACTGTCAATACATTTGTTGCGCCAAAAGTTGTATTAATGACTAACAAGAGTAAATATATCTATACTATTAAACGAGAAGACCTCATTTTGTGTGTCGCTTCTCTTCCTTCCACAACAAATCAATCATCATGCCTCTGTGTCCTATAGGTAACATGCATAGTCGCATTTGTCATCCATTCTTACGATTATTCAGATTAAGTTATTTTGGGAGAAAAACGAAAAAAAAAGTCCGGATATGATTCCGTCATCGGACTGACTTTAAGTCATAAATAAGACTTCCGGTTTACAACATGCACAAATACAACCAATCGTATGATAGATAACAAAAATGAAAAATAAATAAGCCAATCAGAGCGTTCTCCATATCATGGTGTTTAGATCGCAGGAACCACAACCAGAGGACAATTATTTCTCGCCTTTATCTACATGTAAACTACAATTATACTACTTTAATATATAGAGACTCTCTGTATTCTGTCTACTGTTTTCATTGAAATGTTTACTATTTAAGATTAAATATACCAGTTGCATATATATTAAAATAAATAAAACCTGTGACACAAGTACAACCAATCGAATGATGGATAACAAAAATGAAAAATAAATAAGCCATTCAGAGCGTTCTTTATATCATGGTGTTTAGATCTCAAGAATCACAACTATTATACATCCTTAGAGAGGACAATTATTTTTCGCGTTTATCTACATGTTAACTACGATTATATTACTTCAATATATAGAGACTCTCGGTATTCTGTCAGGGACTTTCTATGTTAGTATAGAGTATAGAAAGGTCCCTGATTCTGTCTACTGTTTCCATTGAAATGTTTACTATTTAAGGGGTCATACAACTTGCATACCTATCAAAATAACGGTAAAACATGCTCAATTTCATCTAAAACTACCTCGACCAAAAACTTTAACCTGAAGCGGGACAGACTAGAAAACATAATGCCCATAAATGGGGCATAAACATTTATTGTTGAAAGGGAAAATAGTGATATGGTAAAAATGAAAGTAACGGGTAGAGATGAGAGGGAGGCATGACCTTTTTCGCGACGTCGGGTTCGGGTGTTTTTAAGCTCGGGATTTAGGGATTGATCCTTACGGGATCCGGGAATATATTTTTAGATTTCGGGATTTCGGGATATGAATTTCTTTAAATTCTGCATCTCGTGATTTCATGGTTATAAGCCCGGGATTTCGGGAGCAGGACCCATTCGACCACCCCTCAAATTAGCCTTAGTCGGTCTTAGTCATTTATACATGATTCATATCATACCATTGGCATGTTAATAAGGCTCTAAAAAGAAAAAAAAGCACTGATGGATTGACCTAGAAGCATATTTTATTAAGACTTATAATGATCTTTATAAAAGCAGTTGCATCTATTTCATGTTTAAAACAGTGCAAATTTTTAATTTGATTTGACTTTTACCAAAAAGAAGCATTGTAGCAAAGGAAAATAATAATTGTGGTCTGAGGCCAGACACACGAAAATAATAATTGATTTAACAGAAAGGAAACAAATATCGGACTTAAGGGAGAGGGCTTTTGATACCTTTTGTGAAATTCTCCATACATAATAGCTTTTACAAAAAATCATCCTACAACAGTTCACAAGCTGTATATGCCCGCGATTTCGCGGGTGTGTTCTAGTATTTATTAATTCAATGAAAATCTCATTCTTATTGATAGAGGAAGATCGGAGTGTCGGGTGAGAACCACCGATAATCATTAGGAAAATAACAACCCTAGTCATTTGAGATTGGTGTCGAACGTACCTGCCACTTGCCGGATTCGAAATCCCAAATTCAGTTTTGACAAGCAATATAGTTGTTCGACTACCTTAGAACACTCGACCACCGAGGCCCCAAAACATGCATCGAAAGTAATAACTAAATAATCAAAAAGTGTTACTAATTTCTATGAGACCTATTTACTAAGCATGTCAGTATCAAATTGTCTCTCAACTCCTAAAATAGAACCAAGGACTGCTTACAGAATATTACAATTATATTTAAATAATGAGTTCAACGAAGGATTCACCAAACTTGTACAATGTAAGAAGGTATCAATTGTAATCATCTTTTGGCGGCAACTGTTATCGGATGTTGTTTCTTTTCATTTGGAAATGAACCGCTGTGTAATAATTGTGTTTATTGCGAAATATTAAATGCAAAATAAGACGAGATCATGCCAATAATGATAGCCTTCATTTAAGATTTTTTTCCCATTAATTTCCGCATATTTGACTAAACGAAATGCCAATAAATATAGTGGATAGTTCAGATGCCAATAAATATAGTGGATAGTTCAGATGCCAATAAATATAGTGGATAGTTCATATGCCAATACATATAGTGGATAGTTCAGATGCCAATTAATATAGTGGATAGTTCAGATGCCAATAAATATAGTGGATAGTTCAGATGCCAATAAATATAGTGGATAGTTCAGATGCCAATTAATATAGTGGATAGTTCAGATGCCAATAAATATAGTGGATAGTTCAGATGCCAATAAATATAGTGGATAGTTCAGATGCCAATTAATATAGTGGATAGTTCAGATGCCAATAAATATAGTGGATAGTTCAGATGCCAATGAATATAGTGGATAGTTCAGATGCCAATGAATATAGTGGATAGTTCAGATGCCAATAAATATAGTGGATAGTTCAGATGCCAATAAATATAGTGGATAGTTCAAATACCAATAAAGATAGTAGATAGTTCAGATGCCAATAAAGATAGTGGATAGTTCAGATGCCAATAAAAAATGAAGATATGCTTTTGCCTAATGTTAAGGTTATTTGGTGTACTTTCTCAACAATTTAAAAATATGTAGTGACCTAGTGTTGTAATTAAGAATAAAAACTGTTGTCACTTTGTACTTGTTTGGCTTTATAAATATTTTGATATGAGCGTTACTGATGAGTCTTATGTAGACGAAAAGCGCGTCTGGCGTACTAAATTATAATCCTGGTACTTTTGATAACTTTTTTTGTCCTAAGTCTAATCTGATATCCGTAAAAATAACTAGCTGTATAAATAATTAAATAAAAACAGTAATAATGAAATAAGTTGAATAATTTATAACAATGAGTCAACATTGATCAAACAAATTTGATTAATTTGATACAATAATTGTGTTTAAACCTGCAATCGATTTCTTAAGCATACGTTAATGACTTTCACCCATGAAAACGTATTTTGATGTACAGCTTATATTCATAATATCAAATTAAATATATACAGAACAATAATGTAGATGTCTGTCTGAGCATTAGAGACAATTAATTTTGAATAAAGGGCTTCGTGTTCTCAGAGGTCTTCTTCATATGAAACAATTCAACAAAGTATATACTTTGTTTATCTTAAGGGACACAGAGTGTCATGCTGTTATAACCGATATAACAAAACACGTAAAATGGTCATAGTGTGTTAATTTACGTTTTTTGATTGAGTTAAGCCTTCCAATTGATATCTTATCGTGTTGTTTTCTATGTTGTGATGTTATGCTATTGTTTCAGAAAAAGGGAGAAGGTTTGGTACCATTAAAACGTTTAATCCCGCTGCAAATGTTTGCACTTGTCCTAAGTCAGGAATCTGATGTACAGTAGTTGTCGTTTGTTTATGTAATTTATACGTGTTTCTCGTTTCTCGTGTTTTATATATACTGAGCCAAAAAAGTTTAGCAACAAACATGTGAAATTTTATCACAAATTCATCACAACATATAATTTTAATAATAACAAAATGGAATTATGACATGTCAGAAGCAACATTAATGTTTATCTCTCTTATTCATAAGGATTTTCTTTGTATAAAGCGCGGGAGGGTCAATCTGCGGAAAAAAAGTATAGTGTTATTCAAAATTAAATTTCTCAGCCATGTCCTAAGTGCACAAATGAAGGATTGGCAGGCACACCAGCAGCTGCCCTTAGTCATGCACGACTTTTGTGGCCGGAAAAAAACTTGTCACGTGTTGACTTAAAGCGAAGGTAGCGCTCCTCCCCTGACGACAGTTTTTTTGGTCTACGAGATATCGACCTATTCTGTGCAGTTGCAATTTGTCGATATCTGTTTGTTAGTCTCTAAACTGTTGCCTTATGCACAATAAATCGAGCCACGATGTCAGCAACACTCATTCCGACATCAACCATTCCAAGAGCTGTTTGACAGTCATGTTCGGAGAGACCTGGTTGACGCCGCATGCATTTTTTTCAGAAGTGTATGTGTTTTTCTTACCAATAGTGTGTTTCTGAACGTTAGTGAAAAAGAAATTTTTACTATCGTTTTAAAAGTACAGGTACAGAAGGTAAAACATCAGTTACACGTGCAATGCTGAAATGGCGCGAAATCATTCACCAGGAAAAAAGTGCGATTGTTTAAGATTATAGGTAAAACTAAGGATTGTATCAATGATGTCTTATATTTTTTTTTCCAGAAACACCAAAAAAAAAAAAAAAATTAAAAAAAAAAAATGTTGCTAAACTTTTTTGGCTCAGTATAGATTAGACCGTTGGTTCACCCGTTTGAATGGTTTTACACTAGTAATTATGGGACCATTTATGGCTTTTTGTTCGATGTGAGCCAAGGCTCCGTGTTAAAGGCCGTACATTAACCTACAATGGTTTACTTTTATAAATTGTTATTTAAATGGAGAGTTGTCTCATTGGCACTCACACCACATCTTCCTATATCTAATAGTTGTTTTTTTTCCTTTGGACAAAAAAATTCTATGTTAAGTATCTTTCTCGGGCGTACATTGCTTGAGTTATCTTTTTCATTGCTATATTTGGTGATAGTCAATTTATATCCAGCGAATAGCTAATATACTTTACACAGTTTTCACAATAAAACTTTCATTCAACATTACCTGAATTGTTTAACATTTTTCTTTTCGGGACCTTTTATAGCTGGCTATGCAATATGGGCTTTGCTTTTACTGAAGGCCGTACGGTGATCCAGAGCTGTTAATTTCTGTGTCATTTGGGTTCTTGTGGGGAGTTGTCTCATTGGCAATACCACATCTTCCTTTTTATATTCACCGTGACTTCCAAATTATATTCGCTCTATTTGATCATCACCATGAAATTCTATAAGCACGATCGAATGTATATATTTTGCTTTGGACCAAATCTATATAAAATTGAGAATGGAAATGGGGAATGTGTAAAAGAGACAACAACCTGACAAAAGAGCAGAAAACATTTCAAGCTTTAATAATGGGAAATTCTATGCTATGCTAATGGGAATTAGTAAACATTTAAAGTGACATTTCAGTCGTGTTCAGTTTATTATATCAAATATTCTTTAATTTATTTTTTTTGTTAAATTTTCTATGCAGGTACAAAATATTTGTCTCATTTATTAGAAAGGCTATAGATATGTATACTTAACGATACACGATATCACAGTAACTTCAGAGCATACTCGAAAAATAGTCCTGGAAACTTAAATTGTTACCGGCATGACTCAGATAATTTTCCATATCTTTCTGTTTTCTGTGTTTCCAGGTTATGAGTTGATTTTTACAATCTGAATCGAAGATGACAACAAAAACATATCAATACTTGTGCTTTCTTTGATTGGTTGTTGTATACCCCCATCTACACCTTTTTTGCATTTTTGTATTTACATGGTGTCATAGATCATATTAATTAGTTCAATGTATGTTTACTTGTTTTCGCTAATGTCTTTTATTTGAGTTTCAATATATATTTCATAGTGTGTCTTTCTATGTTACAATGTATGATGTTATACACTGTTAACTTAGTTTAGGGTGACACAACAATGCATTGACAACAACAAATAGATGATATTTAGCGGGAACTATATTTATAAATAAAGGCAACAGTAGTATACCGTTGTTCGAATCTTTAATAAATCGATTAAGAAAAAGACAAATCCGGGTTACAAACTAAAACTGAGGAAAACACATCAAATATAAGAGGAGAACAACGACACAACAGAAAAACAACATAAAAATGTAACACACACAGAAACGAACTATAATATAACAATGGCCATTTTCCTGACTTGGTACAGGACATTTTAAGAACAAAATGGTGGGTTGAACCTGGTTTTGTGGCATGCCAAACCTCCCGCTTTTATGGCAATGTTAAAAAAACATTAAAATGACAACATTAGAGGACTAAAATACAAATAAATGGGAGAACATATAGGACAGGGAAACGCACGAATAATAGCTAACAAAAGATACCAGGCTTAAAAGTCAGCACGCCTGACGCGCGCCTTGTCCACCCAATACTTACCATAAAAGAGTATATTTATTCTTGGAGCATGATAATCGAAAAAATATTAAAAGATTCACGTAGTTTACTTAAAACTAAGGCAAATTGTCTTATAATATTAAGTCATCGATTGAGTGCGGGGACCTTCTTTTATTTTAGAGCAATTCTCTGTAACCAAAAAACATCTTGTATAGAGAGGTCGACACACAAAGTCACCGATTTTTTCTGAAACTGAGCTAAAACAAGTTATTATGTAAAAAAGTAAGAAAAATGCCGACCAAATTGTTGATAGGCTACGGTTGCCATGGCAACCAAGTAAATATGCTTTTCCCGTATATTCTAAGAAAGTTAGCATAGAAAAAAAACCAAGTGCAATGTACTTTGAAGTCATTCAAAATCAAAACTTGATTTTATTTCATGATATTTGTAATATTTTCAGAAACATGAAACTTAAAGAACAAAACGGCAATGATATATATCCAAAAAAAAAATTGCTGAATATTACTACAACCATATAAAAAAAATGGTAGTGCTAAGAGGTTCATAAGGGGTAATTCTATATTTTTATTTCCTGACAACGTTTAAGGGCATACGATCGATTACATGGGAAGTAATGACGTTGCTAACGTAAAAAGTTATTTTCGCGACGTCAAACTATGACATATCGGGAAAAGATGCATTTTTCGACTGATTTTTATCATTCAAACTGATTTAATTTGAAAACGAGTGCATGGACCCCTATTTTTTAAAAAGACATTTTGTTTCATTTTGCAGGGACATTATGTGGACCAAATTTGATAAAACTGTAAATGGTGCAATTTTTTTTATTTTGATAAATATACAATAAATGACGTTTTTTTCTCAATTCATGACCATTTGATAAATATGAGTTATTTCTCAATAAAAAATGCATAATGTTTTATGATGCGTATAAAATACAGAAATTACAAATTGTTTAACAAAAAATAATTTGTGTTTATCTTTTAAAACAAAAAAGTTAAGGCTTTCTTTAAAAAGTAAATATACGACCACAAATCCGAATTTTGAGCAAATATACAAAATGTCTACCTCATTTAACTCAAAAAGTAGCACATGAAGGTATATTTTTTTATTACATAATTATTTGATTTAATCAGGCAAAAAATAGCCTATATGGAAATTTTCATCAAACTGTAAATACGGGATCAAAACTGTATCGTATGCCCTTAATTTAAACTACGACCTCTTATGGAGATTTACCTGTTATCTACAAACCAGTATACTTTATACAGAAAACGATGTTAGGATTAAATATCTCGATTATATTTAAACATGTACAGTAAATTAAGTGATATATAATACGGATATCATAAAAGTGTATACAGTTTGTTATCACCTTGAACTGTCACAGTATCTTACCAAAATGACGACTGAGCATAACTTTGGTAAACATTTCGCATTGAATGATGGAAATTTCATCCCTCTGGCAGGACTTGGTACCTCTAGGGTAAGTTGCTTAATGGTTAGATTTGTTTGTTCCATTAAATATATAGTTTGACTTCGAAATATTGTCAAACTTGTTCAAAGCTGCCGGGTACAGTTTACTTAATGGTAACATGTTCACTACACGTCTTGTTTCCGCTGACTTTGTAGAAAAAGAAGAGCTAATCACGATTTATATAAATGGAATAGTAAAGTACAGTTATTAAAGTGTGTATCAATTGTACTCCATAACCTATATTTACCTAATCAGAGGGTGATATCATTTGGTATATCATTTAGTTAACCATTTAAAGTATTATCATGATTATAAATGACCACATATATAAATAACAAAGATGTGGTATGATTTCCAATGAGACATCTATTCCCAAAAGATCAAAATGACACAGAAATTTGCAACTATAGGTTACATGCACTGTACGTCAATAAAGAATGATTAAAACTCATACCAAAAAGTCAACTTTATAAGGTCCCGAAATGACAAATGATAATCTACTTGTAACCTAGATATAAAATAATGAACGAAAGGCAAATTTGATATACAGCTACAATTTACCCCCACTGAATTACATGCTCCTGACTTGGGACAAGCACATACATAGTTTGACGGGGTTAATGTATTTTATGAACATTAACATTCTTTGTTTCCTTTGATTTGTATGTTTTTTTCATTACTTTATTTTATTTCTTTGTATTGAATTGGGTAAGTTTGGCTTTGCTTTTTGTGTATAATACCGATAAAAATAGAAAAAAATAGATTCATAAGGATTGATGATTGTGTCACTTCTTCATTATATTTGTAACAGATGCACAATTTATACAACAGGAACTTCGACATCTTTGATTAAGGGTTTTCTTGAGAGTAAGACAAAATTATTCTTATTAACATTTTATCAACTCATGCAATTAATTTTACTGGCCCTATGTTTGTCTGAAATTTGTTTATTGTCAAGAGACATATGTAGCGTTGCCTTGTTGACACACAGAACATATTTTCACTGATTTAGGTATCAGCACTGTTTTAAACACGAACATTGGATTTAAGCTATAACCTCGTGCTAATGTACACTTTGGATTAAGAACTGCAACAAATAAATTGATAATTGCTTTGGGTCTATTAAGTGTGTGTTCTGACTTGGATCTGGAATCGATACATGCAAAGCATATTTGTACTATTAGATAACAAACTTATAAACTACATTACATGTATGTTTTGATATGGTGACAACACTCGAGCGGCATTTAAAAATTAGATTTCATTTTCAATAGAATGCAACATTCATGACAAGTCTGTCCTTTCTTTAAAAGAAAACAAACGAACAAGATTATAAAATATATCACCATTGTACGGTTTTAGCATAACAATAAAATTGAGAATGGAAATGTGAAATGTGTCAAAGAAACAACAACCCGACCATAGAGAAGACAACAGTCATGTATTTATAAGAACAGAATGTAATTTTATAGGGTTGCTCGTGTGCACACATGAAGTGCTGCCATATATACTAAATATGCTTCGGTCAACTATAGATATAATAGTCATGTGGTCAACTTTTAAAGTTTTTTTTCCCTTTATAAAATCACAAACTGAAGCATTAAATTCTGAATTTTAAATTTATGTGTATTTTCAAGATTTTACCAAATGAAACGATTTCTGTGATCACTACTGCTATTGATATTGGTTACCGTCACTTTGATACGTCAGAATTCTACAAAAATACAACAAAGTTAGGCGACGGTCTACGACAAGCTCTACTTTCAGGAAAGGTCAACAGAGAGGAACTTTTCATCACAGCAAAGGTAATATAAGTTTAGAAGTAACAATTAAAATCATGAAGATATTGAACTCCGAGGAAAATTCAAAACGGAAAGTTCATTATCAAATGGCAAAATCAAATCTCAAACACATCAAACGAATGGATAACAAATGGTCATATTCCTAACAGAAAAAAGTTAACAAACATCCTGAATAAAATCTAACCAATAATTTTTTTTTATACCGTAGCTAATACAAAAATATCTTACGCTATGTGAGATTGAGGCCCTAAACTCCTGTCAGGGCACTAATCGTCTGAAAGAAATATTTGCAGTGAAACATTTTCTGTGATTTAGTAATCAAGCAAAACTTGTTGAAGGCCGTATAATAACATATGCTTGTTTACTAGCACGTCATTTGGATTAAGGTTGATAGATATCTCATTGCAAATCAAACCTCATCTCCCTGTTTCATTAAAAAAAATCTGCAATTAGGGAGCAAATATATAATGGAGTACTTTTGATTTGTAAGCTGCGAGAAAGTATTCTAATTAAATAAATTAGATGATGATGTGTTTATATATGACTATGGGAAAAACGCAGCCAAGGCTAGTGCACTGATTAATCAACGTTTGCTTCTTTTTCATAGCGTTAAACACAACGTTACATTTGTCTAAATATAGATTGTTTTTAACAATCATTTCTGAAAATGATCACTACATATCCATAATTTATACAATTGGATTAACCTTTAAAATCATTTTTTTTTTAAATAGCTTGCGGTATGTGTTTTGTTACATTAAGATGCATTTTTTTATTACTTCCAAATTTTCTCAAAGGCTTTGTAGGATGAAAAAAACCTCCTCCTTCCGACACGAATATACTTGATTAGCCGTTGGAACATATTCTAAACGTGTGTGAGGTGGGCTTAATTGTGCCTACCCACGTAAACATGTTATTGACTGGAATATTTTTAATACCCAATCGATTGACACATCTAAAATTGAGAATGGAAATGGGGAATGTGCCAAAGAGACAACAACCCGACCATAGAAAAAAATAACAGCAGAAGGTCACCAACAGGTCTTCAATGTAGCGAAAAATTCCCGCATTCGGAGGCGTCCTTCAGCTGGCCCTTAAACAAATATATACTAGTTCAGTGATAATGAACACCATACTAATTTCCAAATTGTACACAAGTAACTAAAATTGAAATAATACAAGACTAATAAAGGCCAGAGGCTCCTGACTTGGGACAGGCGCAAAAATGCGGCGGGGTTAAACATGTTTGTGAGATCTCAACCCTCCCTCTATACCTCTAGCCAATGTAGAAAAGTAAACGCTTAACAATACGCACATTAAAATTCAGTTCAAGAGAAGTCCGAGTCTGATGTCAGAAGATGTAACCAAAGAAAATAAACAAAATGCCAATAATACATAAATAACAACAGACTACTAGCAGTTAACTGACATTCCAGCTCCAGACTTCAATTAAACTGACTGAAAGACTAAGACTAAGACTAAGAATACTGACACCTTTGTGCTTTATAAAGAATATTTCCATAAAAAATTGGATGTGAAATACCTGAACGTATAAGAAGTCTACATGTTGAGCTATATTTACGAATGATGTCCTTATGCCGATGATAAAATTTAGTAAATGTTTTGACTAGTTTGTGATATCGAAAACCCTGGTGTAATAATTTTTCAGTAATACATTAATTTCTCTCGTTAAAATCTAAAACATTGTTACATACACGAGCGAATCGTACAAGTGTATAAGACACAAATATACTTTAATTGATCGAATATTTAAGAATTAAAACTATTTTTCTGCTCCATCAAAGTATAATGCTTTATTTATCAATTTTACTACCCTGAAAACGTATTTACCGTTTAAATTGTTTCACACTAGTAATTTGTGTGGCCCTTTATAGCTTGCTGTTCGGTGTAAATAAACTCATCATCATAGATACCAAGACTAAATTTAGTATATACGCCAGACGCGCGTTTCGTCTACAAAAGACTCATCAGTGACGCTCAATTAAAAAAAAAGTTAAAAAGGCCAAATAAAGTACGAAGTTGAAGAGCATTGAGAACCAAAATTCCTAAAAGTTTTGCCAAATACAGCTAAGGTAATGTATGCCTGAGGTAGAAAAACCTTAGTATTTAAAAACAAATCACAAATTTCTAAACAGTTAATTTATAAATATAACCATATCAATGACAATTCATGTCAGCACAAAAAAAGTGCTGACTACTGGGCTTGTGATACCCTCGGGGAAATAAATCTCCACCAGCAGTGGCATCGACCCAATGGTTGTAAATAAACTCATCATAGATACCAGGACTAAATTTAGTATATACGCCAGACTCGCGTTTCTAAGCCAAAGCTCGGTGTTGAAAACCGTACTTTTATTTATAATGGATATAGGAAGATGTGGTGTGAGTGCCAATGAGACAACTCTCCATCCAAATAACAATTTATAAAAGTAAACCTTTATAGGTCAATGTACGGCCTTCAACACGGAGCCTTGGCATTACTTATAATGGTTTACTTTTATATATTGTTACCTGGATAGAGAGTTGTCTCATTGGCAGTCATACCACATCTTCCTATATCTATTTACATCAAACAATTTCAACAACGATTGATGTCATTGGTTGTTTTGTAAGAAAGTACAAACACAAAATATAATGTATGGTACAAATACAAATTGAAGAATACATTTTTATAAAAAAAAAATACCTAACATTGATAATAAATTGTGTGTTCTTTAATTTAGCTAGCTCCATGTTATGAGACCTTTGGAGACATAGAAACTTCACTGAAAGAGTTTTTATCACTTTTACAGCTAGAATATGTTGACCTGTGTCTTCTGCACTTTCCAATACAGTTTAAGGTAAATGTAAGGTTATCTTGAAAAAAGTAACGTTAGTCATGCACGATAAGTAGAATGATACAGTTCTAACCCTTGTACAAAATGTCATTCACTATGTCTACCTTAAGTTATATCATAAACATGTTGATATTCACAATTTTAGATACTGTAAGTATCTAATATCAGCAAATAATCAGTCGAAACCTTTACAAATGAAAAGATATTGAACACAGTTGTATACAAGATTTACCGAATTACTGCTTGTAACGCTCACATAGTTTTTTGTGCAAATTGTACACGACTCTCGCTGAGAGATCTAATATTGATTTTGCCCGTGAGTACAGATATGACTCTTCCATTGAAATGCACATTAAGCTAATGTCCCGTCGAAATAACTGGGTTTTTTTAACTGTTGTTACTGCCGTCCCAAATGTTCCTAACAACGATTGCGTACGACGTAGCTGCTTTACTGATAAATAACGGGATCCCTCTTAATTGTTTCGTTGTTGAAGGTTTCACCTTATTGTCAGTAAAACTCGAAACATTTAAAATATATTACAAATAAAGGCAACAGAAGTATACCCTGTTCGAAATTCATAAATCGATTGAGAAAAAAAATCCGAGTTTCAAACTAAAACTGCGGAAAACCCATCAAATATAAGAGAACAACGACACAACAGAATCACTTAAAAACAACACACACAGAAACGAACTATAAGATAACAACTACCATTTTCCTGACTTGGTATAGGTCATTATAAGAATAAATGGTGAACCTTGTTTTATGGCAAGCGATTCTTAATTTCAGCAATCCGTTTGATTATTAACATCATTTACCAAAATTCTTTACTAAAATTATTTCAATTCAACTTATAATATCCCACACGCCACAATTTTTATGCAGAAAAGGGCTACAAAGTGTAACGACCACACAAAGCTTGGAGAATATATAAATGGAATGTGTGACCATGTTCAGCTGTGGAAGGTAGGTACAAAAATGTATTAAAAAACATTGGTGATCTAGATCAGTTTAATACTTACTTTTAATTGGCTGTTTGTTTATTTTATATTCTTTCAATGTTCCCATAGTTTGTATTGTAGGCCAACTTAAGCCTTTGACGAAGTCAATTATTGTTTCACGTGTTGCTGCTGATCAATAAACGTATAATTATGTTTTACTAAAATTGAACATAGTAGAAGTTGAATCCAGACAAATATAAAAAAAAAACCCAACATATTTTAAATTGATGTTGCTACCAATCTACAGTGGCAAATATTTCTTGATTATTTATGATAAAAAACTTGGTTTGCAAAGTAACTAGACCGAGAATAGAGGTGGCAAATGTAAACCTGTACGAAAAAAGGGAGAGATTCAGAAAGAAAAAAAATGCTTTGTATATAAATCTTATTTTCCAAAATTGAAAAATATCAATATGTTTATTTTTCAATAAACCATTTACAGAGGAATATTACAGAGATCACATGAAATTAGTAAAAAATCAACAAGCCAATATATATGAGAGAGATGTCAGCCTGGATCACACAACCCTTTTTTATCAATTTCAATAAATTTTCAGAGTTTCGAAAGTATGAATTTTCTTTTGCAATACGCTTTGTTTTAATTTTCAGGAAATGGAAGACGTTGTTGATAAGGGGTTAGCAATGTCTATTGGAGTCTCTAATTTTAATCAACAACAAATAAAAAATATAATTCAGACATGTAAAATACCTCCAGCTGTTCTTCAGGTATTTACAGTTGTTTCTCAGTTTTGGGTTTTGAAAATACAGAAATGGGTTGTCATTAAAACACATATAATTTCCCCATAATATCAATGATACAATGCTTGTTCCTTTCCGAAGTGTGTCCATTGCTTTTATTTCTAAGTAGTATCTAAACATTCTCCTTCGTTATTGTACGATGAATTGCATCGTATTGTGTCTAAATCCATGCTGTACCTTAACGTTCGGATAATACTCAAGTTACCCAATCGAAGAACTTAATATCACGCTTGGTTTCGGGGTGAGTTCGTGTTTGTCAGTCTTGCGTTTTCTATTTTTTGTCTAGAGACTGGTGTTTGTCTGTGTCGTATTTCCTTTTAATACCACAAACATTGTCAATATTTGTAAATACATTTCTAATGTACAATTAGTATCCCCCGCTTCCCTTTTCTACACCATGTCATCTATAGTCACCATCTCTCATATTTATTCCCAACGATTGGTGAAACACATATTGTTTTTAACAATGTACATGTATTATAAAATAAGAAGCTGTGGTATGATTGCCAATGAAACAACTCTTTACCAGAGACAAAATGACAAAGTGCAGTTTTTAACTATAGTCCATAGGTCACCGTACAGCCTTCGGCAATCAGCTAAACACATACCGCAAAGTCAGCTTTAAATGGTATCGAAATGACAAATGTTAACAATTCAAACGAAAAAAATTAATGTCCGCCTTTTTAATGTACAACACAATGTATGAACAAACAAAAAAAACAATATTATGCATTGCAACAATCCGCAACCTTTTATCATTTCATTTTTTTAGACAGAATGTCATGCATATCTACAAATAAAAGATCTTGTAAAATTTTGCCAAGATGAAGGAATCTTTATAACTGCATTTGCGCCATTTGGATCGCCTGGACTATCGAAGTATAAACCTTGGTAAGGATTTAACAAATTATATATAACTTTTAATAGATGTTTATGCTTTCATGTTTTTAAGATTTTAAAATGTGTTTGTTTCGTTCACCAATATTTTCATAATTTGATTATTTCTTATCTGTCAACTTTAATTTTTGCTGATGACAGTTATATTCACTTGTGACAGTTTGTCAAAGATGCAGTAAAGATATCATATATCCATTACAATTTATTAAAATGTGCTTTAAATACAGAAAATAAATGAAATGTTTCAGAAAAAAACTTTTTTGAACTGAAGAAGTACATGATCAGGACAACAACCTGTTAAACATGTTAAGTATTGATTTAGTTGTTTTGCGTATTTTTTTTATCCATTAAAATAAAACATTTGTGAAGGAACCAGCTTACGTCGGGAATATGACAGTTGTAATCCATTCGTTTGATGTGTTTGAGGTTTTTATTTTGCCATTTGATTGAGGACATTCCGTTTTGAATTTTCCTCGGAGTTCAGTATTTTTATGATTTTACTTTTTAAGCCCGCATCCGGGGGCGGGATTTTCTATCTGTGTTGCAGATCTGTTGGTGGCCTTGGGCTGTTTTTCGCTCTTATGATGATTGCTATCTCTTTCACTCATTCCCTGTTTACATTCTTAATTTTATGAATATTACATTTTGAGTAATAAAGGCAAAGTAGTATACCGCTGTTCGAAAATCAAAAATGGATTGAGAGATAACAAATCCGGGTTACAAACTAAAACTGAGGGAAACACATCAAGTATGAGAGAAACTCAACGAAACAACAGAAACACTAAATTTTAACAAAAATCCAAACGACAATGCAGCACACACATTAATGAACTATAAGATAACAATTGCCAGTTCCTGACTTGGTTTAGGACTTTTATTTTAGAAAAAAAATTATGGGTTGAACCTGGCAGTTTGGCTAGTCAAACTGCCCGCTTTTATGCGTGGTTAAATTATAGCAATGAAATAACAACACTACATGACATAACTACAATACACATAAATGGAAGAACATCTGGGCAAAGAAATACACAAATAAACAATACAGTAGAACATTACGACATGCTAATAGTTATCAAAGGTATCATTTAATACGCCAGACGCGTGTGTTATCTGCTTAAGACTCATCAGTGACTCTTAGGTGAAGAGCAAAGAAATCCAAACAAAGATGACGAGCATTGAAGACCCAAGATTAAAAAAAATGTGTCAAATACGGCTAAGTTATCTGCCTTGGATAAGAAAATCCTTAGTATTTACATGTAAAATAATTTATACTTTTGCAAACAGTAAATTTATAAATTTGAACATATAATTGATTTGCATGTCAATGTCAACACCGAAGTGACGATTAACCAGAAAATAAAAACAAACGAGTAAAACAACCTAGGTCAGCACATAAAACAGCACAACTGAACCATGCTTTGTATTTCACACGATTTGATCGACGTCACAGGTAAATTAAAAAAAAATGTGAATATCACAGACATTTTAACCCAATACACATGTCATATTATACAACAGCTACAAGGAATGCGATATTCTCAAAGACGAAGTGGTATTAGATCTTGTTAGAAAGTATGAACGGACACCTGCACAGGTTTGTCTTCTTCTAATTGATATGTTTTGTTTTAAACAGCATTAAGCTTATGCATTGCTGTGATAATAAAAATGAAACAATGCTACTGAAGGACGCCTCTGGGTGCGGGAATTTCTCGCTACATTGAAGACCTGTTGGTGACCCTCTGCTGTTGTTTTTTTTTTTTGGTCGGGTCGTTGTCTCTTTGACACATTCCCCATTTCCATTCTCAATTTTACGAAACAACGACTGACAATAAACCGAATTATATTAATTGTTGGCAATACGTTTTATAGAAATCAAATAAACAAATCAATGGCAACAACAAAAAGGAATATTTCCTTTTTTTTTTTAAAACAGGCGGCCAAGAAAACCACGGAATGTCTTTCAACGCAATAGTTATATAAGAGGTTTTACTCGATGAACATTTTGTTTTCTTACAATTTTTTATGGGTTGAACTTATTGCGTTCTTTTAGAGAAAACAATTTTTTTTTTATTAATATTTATTCCTATTCTAAAATATAACTAAATGTACTAGTAAGCCATCGGCGTACTAAAAAGTTCAACCTTCAAACATACACCGAAATCATAACATTTCAAAAAGCTTATGAAGATTAGAAGTTTACAGTTAAATTCATTATAAGTTTAAAATATTCTACTAGTAATTTTACAAATTGTATTTAAAAGATTTGCTTTCAGATTCTTTTACGGTACCTCATTCAGCGTAGTATTGGAGTGATTCCAAAGAGTTCCAATGCTGTTCGATTGACAGAGAATATAAATGTGAGATATGTTCAAGGGAATATAAAGATAATTATGTCATGTATTCAGGGCACAAATTTAATTTGAAAAATAAAATCAATTGAGGTCAACTTTGTCGTTTTTATAGCTTTTAGGAGTAGCATATGATTTTCCGACTGTTGAAATAAAAAAAATGAAAAAAAATACAAATGTAACATACAAATTAAATTGACTTAGAGATGAAACGGAGAACTCGTACCTTACTGTTGTCCGAACTTAAGTAATATAACGAATTTAATGATACATTTTAGCTGTAAGTAATTATATATTCAACGTAATTAAAATTGAACTTTCAACGCAGGCAAAGCTATCATTAGACTGGCTGCTCTTTTAAGAAAGTAAGTTCAGGCGTTAACGATTTGTTTGTATTTACTATGTCAAACTAATGATTTCCAGCATTCTATGGTGACGTCTATTCCAGACAAACCTGTCGAACACACTGAAATGTCAATTTGACATGTATATTATTACAAGCATAGTGAAACTAAATACTTCTGTTTAAATCCTATTAATATCTCGACTTACATAAAATGTTACCATTTAGTAGCAAAAAGTTCAGAATTTGCCAAATGAATTATATATTAAAAAATCCAAGATAGTACAGAGACTCACATTGCTATACAAAAGCAGTAATACTTATCTATTTGACCGCAGAAAAAAAAATCATTCTAAACTACAAAGCATCTTATAAAAATGTTACTGCATCTATAAAATTTTAAATAGTGACAAATTTCTTATTTTATCAAAATTTATTTCTCTTTGTAGAGCAAGAAATACAAATGATTTATTGGTTCTATGCAAACAGACGTAATCGTCTTATATCTACGGAGCTCACGCCCCTCAAATATGAAATGTTAAGGCTTACATCGAATACTTATGTTTAATATTTCAGATATTTGATTTTAGTTTAACAGATGATGATATGAAAATGATGACCAAGTTAGACAAAAGTAGTCGTATTTTTTCTTTTCCATTGTAAGTTGTTTAGTATCTTTACTGTTATTTAAGCTAATCGAGTGTTCATGTTATCTATTTGCTGTATAAAATAACTGGGTTGCTGATGCATTGATGTATATCTTGGGACCAATAGACAAAAGAACATATTAACTTATACGTCATTGCATGGTCTCTAGTGTAGAGTGTTATCATTACACTTTTTTTTATTTTGATATATGAAATCACTGGTGTGGTTCTCCTACATAGGAGCTTAAAGATACAAAGATTAGATTATATTAGATTAGATAAGATATATAACTAAGAATATTGCTCAACTAAATGACTGACAGAATTTACCTGTAATTGACTGTTTTTGTTTTTTTGTGTGTGTCGTTTCTCTGTCGGAACATTGGTCTATTATTTGTATAACTTCTTAAAAAAATTGTTTTCATTATGTTAAAACACATAAATTGTTTTAAACGTGTTAAAGATGAATTTTTTAAGGTTTTATCATTTTTATTATTTCTTAATGAATATAAAAAAAGAAGATGTGGTACAATTGTTAATGAGACGAATCTCCACAAAAGACCAAATGACACAGAAATTAACAATTATAGGTCACTGTACGGCCTTCAACAATGAGCAAAGTCCATACCGTTTAGTCGGCTATAAAAGGGCTAGAAATGACATATGTCAAACAAATACATACAGAATGTGGCGGCGTAAAACATATATACGGAATCTCAAATCTCTACCTAACCTGGGACAGTGGTGTAACACTACAACATAAAAAAGAACTATAAATTAGTTGAAAAAGGCTTTAAGTTAACTCATCAGATGGATAATAATAGAAATACTACACACAGTTTTTGATTTGTATATGGAAATAATTAACAATTTTCATATAGTTGGAAGATATTTCAGGCACTGGTTTGTACGTTTATACATAATAAGTATTAAGATTTACAGTTACAACTGATCAATGCAGAAAATTATCTGATTCCTTATAAACATATATTTTGAAAAAAATACTAGAATTGTTAGCATTTTAAAACCATTGTTAAATCAGGCAAATCTTGTATAGCTTAAATAACTTCTGTGCACACTGCCTGTATTGATGTTATCATATAACTATAGTCTATTGTTGTTGCTTTATTTGTTTCGGTCATGAAGTCGTATATCACACTGCTCTATTATTGTATCATTGAACTAACAGTAACAGTTTTTGCAAGAATATTCTGAATGTGCCAAATTCCAAGTTATAATATGGAGATATGATTTGATGAATTAAAAATCGCCGTTCATGACGGGGCTATACTTGATTAATGATAATAAAAAATATAAAAAAAATGATAATATGCCTGACGTGACACAATTGACGTCAAAGCGGTTAGTTAAATTCGGTTTTACTGTGCAAAGTTTACCTGTCAATTATATGAAAAAGGTCAAATACCAAAAAAACATAACTCCAAGGAAAATTCGTAACTAAAACGTCCTTTATCTAATGGCAAAATCCAAAGTTAAAACCACTTAAACGAATGCTCAACAACTTTCATAATTCTAAATTGGTACAGATGTAGAAAATGATGGATTACACATAGCTATCTTAACCTATCCCAAGTATAATAGTCTCATAGAGTTCCACAACACCAACAACAAATGTTTGAAAAATTAATGCATTAGTAGTATACCGCTGTTCAAACTCATAAATCCATGGACAAAAAACAAAATCGGGGTAACAAATTACTAAAACTGACGGAAACGCATAAATATAAGAGGAGAACAACGACACAACACTACAATGTAACTAACACACACAGAAACGGACCAAGCATCAGACAAAATCCCACGAGAATAACAAATACAACATCAAAACCGAATACATGAATTTGGGATAGACAAGTACCGTGACACGTCTTATCGCAATGTCAATTTACACTCAAAAATAAGAGAAAACAAACGACGCAACGTTAAATTGTAACACAAACAGAAACGAACTATAATATAACAATGGCCATATTCCTGACTTGGTACAGGACATTTTTAAAGGAAAAAATTGTGGGTTGAACCTGGTTTTGTGGCATGCCAAACCTCGCACTTTAATGGCAATGTTAAATATAACATAGAAATGACAACATAATATTACAGGACTACAATACAAATAAATAAGTAAAAAAGTATTAGACAAAGAAACACATGATTAATGAATAACAAAAAGCATCAGGTTTAAAATTTAATACGCCAAAAACGCGCCTCGTCCACACAAGACTCACCAGTGACGCCCAGATATAAAAGATCGAAAGCGAAAAAAAGTTCAAAGTGAAAAAACAGATTATTTCAAAGACAAACGTACATAATCATATCGGGCCGTTAGTTTTCTCGGTTGAATAATTTTATTTTTTTAATTCCGGAGTCTTTAATATCTGAATATGCGGTTTTGGATTTGCTCATTGTTGAATGTTTCTGTATCATTTGGTCTCTGGTGGAGAGTTGCCGCATTGGCATTTATACCACAACGTCTCATTCTACCTATTCTAACACCGTAAACATTAATACGCATCAATCTCGTATCCTTAACATCTTGAAAAAATGGTTATCAGTCCGATTTTCAATAAACGATACATAGAATGAAATTCACTTTTGCTGTAATATATAAACGTATTGCAATAGTCTATCAAATTAAAATCTAGCTTTCGAACAACTTCTTCAGACATTTTGTCAATCTTATAAAGACTAAAGATTTTATTGACTATTACATATTGTTTATGACATACTCATGTTTACCCTCAATCAACTAACATTCCAGAACCTTCAGTGTGTGTAAAGTGTTTGTTGTTTTAATTACGTACACCCCACAATTTTTTGCATTTATACATTCGACAGTAATTTTTTAATAATTGAAACGTCTTACAAGTGCTTTCTTAGCAGTTGGTATGGTTTATAGGCTTAATAACGACAGTTAAATTATAAGTGTTAATTAGATATGTTGTATTTGTTAATGATTTAATTAACACTTTACATTTAACAACGTTTGACTAACCTGACTTTAAATCTTTTTGTAACTTGAATGAATCCAGTTCAGACCAATAAAATGTTCAGTACATCAATACTGTTTAACTTAAATAATACTCATGTCAATGTACTCCTTCTTTTCTTTCAGTTTCAAAGAACATCCGCAATATCCGTACTGTGAAGAATTAAATTAGCATGACAAACATCGAATTCCGTACATTGATCGATTCCGTTCCGGAGTTATTTTCTATACTACATCAGTATGCGGATGGGAGCTGAAACTGACGGGGAGTTTAGACAAACATAAAGGGACGAAAGAGATTAAAATATGATTTCAAGTTCATAAAAGAAAGATTAATAACAGTACACATTTCTTTTTGTGAAATGTTTTTTTCCTCTTGAATACTTTAAAACTCATGTAAATCATATAATCGAAAGTGAAAATCCCGTTGAAACATCGGGTATTTACAAGAGACCAATAACTTTACTTTTGGAGTTCGTGTTGTTTATTCTTTAGTTTTCTATGTTGTGTCATGTGTACTTTTGTTTTTCTGTTGTTGTTTTTTTTTTCATTTTTAGCCATGGCGTTGTCAGTTTGTTTTGGATTTATGAGTTTGACTGTCCCTTTGGTATCTTTCGTCCCTCTTTTACTTTAGTATTGATGATTGATATATGTTGGTTAATCGTTGAAATCATTGTTGCATATTCTGACGAAATGCACGATAACAAAGCATTTAACAATTGTTAATTTGATGTAGTAACGTCATTGTTTTGTAGATTTCATATTGATGGTAACGTCATTTGAGAGGGACAGTAACGAACGTTAGAATGCTTACATATTCCTTCACTGCATGCGTGTTTAGTTTATTTGTTGATAATCGCAGCATAGCTATACAGGCACGTTCGTTTAATATTTACAGTAGAGCTTTAATTGATACGAAAGCTGTTCCTTCTTTAACTGAAAGACGAATCATTGAAAATTAGACGTGTCACGGTACTTTCCTATTCAAAATCCATGTATTTAGTTTGATTTAAGGTAGATAGGGTGTCTTCCTCCATCTTGGATTTTGAAATACTAGAAAACAAGGTCTAGATCTTTGATGAAATGTGCAAATTTTTATAGTAGTAGGTAATTCATGTGAGAGAATTTTCATTATGATATAGAAAATGCCATGTTTGATCATATTTATGTTTGTATTTTACAAAAATAAGAATTCTTTTGTTTGATTCATTTTTTTCCAACTTTGTCAAATAAGGGGAGGCAACTCAAATGCAAGGGCAGATAATCCAGATAGTGTTACTTTTACAATAGAATGTGTTAGGAATTTACCCATTTTTACATATAGCAAGAAAACGAGTCCGGTGACCCAATTTTTTCTTTTTCTTATCTGAAAGCATAATATTGAAGCTATCTTCTCATATTTTATCTCTAAATTCTATGGTGTGGTTTGCGTTTTATGGCGGAAAAATGGGTTTTCCATGCATAATACTAAATCTTAACAATTTTGAACAACCTGTAGCGTGAAAATAAGTCCGGTGACCAATTCTTTTTATTAATGTTTTTAAACAAGGAGGATATGAACTACATTTTGGCAAATTATTAAAAGATTCTATGGATTATAATTTAGACACCCCATCTACCTTAATATTGGTAATTCTCATCGGATTTTGTCAAATGTGTTATCGTTTGTAGTTGGAAATCTTATGTTTTTTGTGTTGTATTCATGTGTTATGGTAAAGAAAATTATTCGCCCAGTTCTCTAAATTTATACGATATATTTGGTTTACAGTTTCATTTAAAAGAAACACCGACATAACTAGATACTACAATTAATTACCTAATTCCTACCACAGTTTGATATTAAATAATATTGTAATTTTCATTGTTATTAATAAATGTTATTATCAGTATTACAAACCTAATCTTGAACTCTATCATAATTCAATCCTATTTTGGGGATTTTTTTAGAAATTCAAATGTGACGTCACTTTGCGCGTTCATCGCTTTGGTCGCTAACTCGGCTGTGAATTTGTATGTGCTGATTTATGTTGTTTCATGTATCCGATTTTATTCTGTAGTTAGTCAGCACTTCGGTTTTATCATGTATATCTATTATATAGTCATTTTATTGAAATTTACTGTTTGCAAAAGTATAAATTATTCTAAATAATAAGGATGTTATTATGCCAGGCAGAAAACCCTAGCCGTATTAGGCACAACTTTTTTTTTTAACGTTTGTTCCTTAATGCTCTTCACCTTTGTACCTGTTTTGGCTTTCGAGCTTTTATCATCTGAGCGTCACTGTTTAGTCTTGTGTGAACGAAACGCGCGTCTCTTTTAGAACTTGACATGTCATACTTTCCACGTTTGACATATTTACCACAGGACATTAAACAAACAGGAAGCAAACTGTGGAGTTATTATATTATTAATCGCATATATACGAGGATTTGTGATAAATAATCCCTATACCTCTATCCAATTTAGAAGTACATAAGATTAAACCCATGATACCTTTGGGAACAGTCAGTTAACCTGCATTGATATCGACTTCGTGCTGACAAAAATAATTTCATACTAAGTGGTAAATAGTGATTTACATTGTATGTATTACCCTGTGAGAAGATAACAGTACGTCGAAATAACATAGAATCAAATATTATTTGATCTACATACATTGTCTTTATCGTCATATAGTTTCATTACTTTATTAAGATGTGATATAATACTTTCATAAACATATTGTGGTGAGTTATCACTGAAATATGAATTATTTTGTATGTCCTTGAATCAGTATCGTATATATGTTTGCAAATTTTTTGTTGAAACTATATTATTTGTACAAAAATAGTATTATCAGACTTTCTAAAACATGATGTATGAAAGAACGTAAAACATATTAGCGGATCATTTAACATCCAAATGTCAAAGATAGCGCGATATATACAATGGTAAAAAAGAAACATGAAGATAAACCATAGTCTCCAAAACAGCGTTTTTTTGGGGTTCGAGTTGATTTGATTTTTGCTTTATATGCCTCGCGTATTTTGTAGCCTTTTTTTACTCTTCGTTAGTCTATTGTCCGTTGCAATTCCGTTCGTTGTCCGTTTATTTTCTTGGAATTATAAGTTTAAAGTGTCATTGGTATTGTCAGCCTCTCTTTAAAGTAATGGCGAATTGGTGAATGCATCTTGTGTACTCTAAGACATATCAAATTGATTCACCATCGATATATGGTAATACTTTCGACTATAAAATTAATATGACTGACTGCGAAAGTTTCAAATCAAAAAAGATTTCCTCAGGATCATATATAAAACAGAAACGCAGCAATTTTGTGGAGTAAATATACAACACAGGAAACTAGATAAAACGTAAACCAATTAAAACAAAGGTGCACAATTTTCAAAGGCATGACCTCAACTTTGGATGTCATTCCTTGTTAGCGGCAACCCTCTATCTTCTATCCAGGAAATCAGGATAACTTTTTTTCTTTACAACATTTTAAATACCTAAAGTATATTTTATCTTAAATCACCCACCAGTCGTTCGGCATCTTTACTTCCACGCTTGACATTAACAACGTGGTTAATGAGAGATCGTACGACTGCTGGGTGATTTATAAAAAAATACTTAAGGTATTTAGAATGCTGTAAAGGAAAGAAGCTATCAATATCCCATAACTTTACGTTCCGCTATATACAGATGATTCATTAATTAATTGGTTATTCGATGTTTTGAAATAATTTGCATATTTTCTATAGATGTAAGAAAGTGTGGTATAAGGCCGTTGAGACAATTCTCCACCCAAGTCACAATTTGTTCGATTGAAATCTTGTCGTATGAGAAAGACACGTGTTTATATTCGAAAATTGTCTATTATGTTCAAATTATCTATCTCATTGGCAACCATAACACATCTTCTCTTTTATATTTTTTACCGTAAAGCGGGATATTTTCACGGGTGTAAAATTTCGCCATTTTCATTAAATAATGTATACGAAATATTATGGCGGTTATAATTTTGACGGATTCAAAACTTTATCAATACCTTTGCATGTGCCACATCTTTTTTTTTATATTTTCTAGGTTTTTGTATACTGAACATGTTATTTCACATATTAAGATTGGTATAATAATTTCAATGAACTACCCTTTTAGCATTTGTTTGAAAAAATATGAAATCTAACTAGTTAATAATAAATGAAATGATAAGTTTGAGGACAAATAGAATCAGATGCTTGATAATGGAAAAACTGCTGTAAGAGAACAGGTTAACAACTATTAAGTTTGTTCACGATGTATTTATGCATAGACGAACTTGATGTAGTAGCATTCTTAACAGATAACAGCCATAAAGATGTATGAACGTGATATTACATGTATTAAATTGACTGATATTACGGGATGCATATGCATACTTGTATACGTTGTAATTTGTATACAGTGATTTATAAATGTGAGTCAAGCATTGTATCACAAGTACCCGTAAAAGGAAATTTTCATATTAGGAGAATTAAACTTCAATTCGTAAGTACATGTTGATTGTTAGTTAGTGCTCCTGAAAAAATGTTCTTCTCCTATTATGATATTTACAAAAGTATTCTTGGTGATGTAGTAAAAAGTAAAATCCTAAACATTCCGAGGATAACTCAAAACGGAAAGTCCCTAATCAAATGGCAACATCAAAAGCTAAAACACTTCAAACGAATAGACAACAACTGTCATACTACTGACTTGGTACAGACATTTTTTTATGTAGAAAATGGAAGATGAAAAATGGTTTTATAACTAACTAAACCTCTCACTTTTAGGACAGTCGTATAATATTCAGTTGTATTGATAGTGACGTATGAACAAAACAAGCAGACACAAGAGGTAAAATGTGAAAATAGGGATAAAACATTAAATTTATATAGGGTTAAACTAATATTTGATGTGGCCTTTGATGTAGTTTTTATTCTAGTACTTAATTTACATTTATAGTTATATATCTGGTAAGAAAACTAATTAGTGGAGAAATTACATAGTATACTGTAGCATTTATATTGATAAATGACATTAATGTTTATCTGAAAAATCTGTATATTTACAGCTTAACCTTATTTCAATAAATTATGTGTTGCTTCAAACTACAATAATCAAAAGCCTAATTCAATTTAACAATTATCGTGATTTTACCTGTATCAAGGCTGGACATTTTTCTATTGTTTTTCATCGACTGTTCAATATTGAAGTTTTTTATGTATCTTAACTAAAGATTGGTATGACAATCCATGATACTGGGCGATCTTTAAACTATAAATACATATGTGTCCTGCTTTTACTTAACGAATAGGTTGTCATTTACCGGTCAAAGATACTGAGCAGCAATGAATGGTGAACACGTGCTATGTGAGCAGCATACCTTAAATGATGGGAATTTGATCCCTGTTGTAGCACTAGGAACTTCGAGAGTAAGAAAAAATCCAATCTTATGCATCAACTCTTGATTCATTTGTTTATATGATATATATCTGAAATTGGGATACGTGATAATGTCTTTTTATTTTCATAAACAAATGATAAATAAGTTAATTATTACTTTATCAACGGCTTTTTTTATGGAATTTTGTTTTAAATGAAAACAGATTAAAAAGTTTAGGTATAAGTAATTTCTTATCCACCATCAGTAAAATGGCTTCCATGTCTTGCAAAAGCCAAACTAGATCAGTTTATTGGAAGCAGTTAACTTTGTATTGTTAAGATTACTTTCTCTTTGTTTACAATTATACTGAACTCCGAGGCAAATTCAAAACGGAAAGTCCCTAATCAAATGACAAAATCAAATGATTAAACACATCAAACGAATTAAAAATATAAAAAATGGTGGATTGAACCTTGCTGTAAAGCGCTAAACCTCTCAATTGTATGATGAAAATAGGTAAGAGGCGTAAAATTATTTGAGAGTGTGCGTGTTAAGAACTTTTTATTGCTTTTAAGATTCAAATCAGTGAAGCTATTGATGTGATTACTACTGCTGCGAACATCGGTTATCGTCATTTCGATACATCGGAGGTCTATGAGAATACTGCCCAAATAGGCGAAGGAATACGGAAAGTTTTACTTTTAGGGAAAGTAAAAAGGAAAGATCTCTTTATAACAGCTAAGGTAAACATATCACTAGTATTGTTAATTGAAGTTGATTATGACCATTTCAGTTTGAATTAAAGTCGAATTTAACAAGTGGTCTTCTACAGTTGAATATTGAAAAGTAAAAAGCAACAATAAAAAAAAATGATAATAATAATTTTCTCTTCAATATTGAGTATTGGAAAGCAGAATATTTGACCGTTATCCAAAGATCTTTTATATACCAAGCTGTGCATGATCTTAATGTCTAGTTTACAAACACGTCTTCATAAACTTAAAAAAAAAATAATAACATTAAAAAACGTAAGAGAGTGCATATCAAAAGCATATACTATCCTGCTTTTAGCTTGGTCCTTGTTATGAGCAACGTGGAGACATTGACACTTCATTGAGAGAGCTTTTGGCAATTCTACAGCTAGATTATGTTGATGCGTGTCTCCTTCATTTTCCAGTACAATTCAAGGTAAATTTACTCACATACATGTAACATCATTCGATTAAAAAAAATGAATTATAGTTTCGCAATGGAGCATTAACTTTTAAGTTCTTTTTCTCCGTTTTTTTATGTATACCTTACTGAAACGTCTATCCAAATTGCATAAAGCCGTAAATAACCAGTTAACAACATTGAACAATACATCATAACAAAAGTCAAGAAGTCTGAAAAGACCATTTTTTTTCTTGATTTGCATAACCATTTACTCGATATTCTCAAAAGTATGAATGGTGTCTTAATTTGTGGATGACATATTCTGACTTATATGTAATGTTCACTGGCTTCACCTTAGATTTGTTCACATCTATACACCTTGTTTAATAACCTGTACATAAGATTTGTTCACACTTGTAAACTATATGTCATTTAAATGTTTATTACGTAGAACCGAATGCAAAATTTTCGGACAACTTTTCTAGCAATTAGAGAACGACCATTTGACTTTACAAAGGAGAGAAATGGATTTTTCCTTGAAAAGTATTATGATCCCCAATTTAATAAAAACAAAATATGCAGGTCATACAAATGATAAAAAAATATTTCCACAGCATTGGAAAACAAATTGATTGCAAGCATAAATAAAACTTAATAAAAACGTTCGCGCGAACAAAATTCTGACTCAGAAAACGAAAACATACCCTCAATCTTTGAAGTTAAGAGGTTGCTCCTTATGGGAGCTATTTTGATGATTTGCAGTAGTTTACAGATCCTAAAGATGTTTCGATTACGCATTAGTAAACATAGGCTGCAGCAGCGTGCTGACAGACGAAGAAAAAAGAATGGAGATGTTAAGGATTAAAACATTTCTTTTCTGCTTGTTTTAAATGGTATTTCTTCTCTAATCTAAGGAGCATTTGGCAAAAGGAGGTGGTAATGTTTTTTTTGTTTTTGTTTTTTGTTTTTTTTTTTTATTTCTGAATATATTTTAACGGATCTGAGATACTAGACAAACAATACAATTTTCCTCACACTTTTTTTTAGTGATGGATTTATAAGTGAATCGTTCTTTCAGTATAAAAGGCCAGTGGCAAATATTTCTGTGTACGTCTAATCGATTCGGGAAGACCTTTTCAAATGATTTATGTGTTCGGCAATGATGATGCTTTGAGTCTTGATAAGGGGTTAATAAAGCTACGCAAAGTTGTCTTGATAAAAAGTTTAGAAAAATATTTCTGTACAGAACTTTATTAATTATTGTAATAAATATCAATTTTATTCCAAAATCGTTTCTTCCTTAAATATACATGGTTAAATAATGTTCTAAATGCCTAGTTTTGTGTACACTTAACCTACACAAGGCCTACATTGACTATCGACTGCATGTAGACAAAACATGATTTACACTACATGTAAACATTGAGTTTTATTAATTAGTTTACGTGTGAGTTACACTAACACAACACCGAGTTTTGGTCAATGTGAACACGGCCTTAAACTTTATCAGTTTGAAATTTACTCGACATATCCTCGATATTATTGATACTATTTCCATTTTTTTCTCAGTATGGCCTGACATATACTGAACATTTTGAATTATGTCTTGAATTTACTTGACAATTCAGAAGTTTAAAAACCCCGACTTATATACATTGTTTATATTTTGCTTGAATATACTGTTATTTCAGATACTCTTACTACAACAAAGTTGAGCATGTTAATATTTTTATTATTACAAAATTTAATGTAAATATATATTGGTTTTATGAATACAAAAATGAAAATGAAAATATCATCAAATACAAATGTGAGTAATACTTTATGACCAATTATATGTTGGTTTTTAAATAAATACGTGTGAGTTACACTAACACAACACCGAGTTTTGGTCAATGTGAACACGGCCTTAAACTTTATCAGTTTGAAATTTACTCGACATATTGTCAATGTTGAAATGGTTGATAAGCAATGAGTGGTCATGTACCAGCATGTTGGTTTGTTTCAAAATAAGCAATGTAAATGTGATAAAACGTTTGTCATGAATGTGTAAATACACTATTCAGAAGAACTTTATACGGTCTAGATAGTGTCGAAACATACTAAGACATTTTTACGACCATCACAAATGTGTCATAAAAATATAAATAAAAAGAATTTTGTTCATACACAGCTGTATTTCTGACTTGTTGTTTTGATAATGTGATGCGAGCTGTCTGTTGGTTTTGTATACAAACTTAAATATATAGCGCAAAAAAAAGAAAATAACAGTACACCCATTTTAATAAAACAATTTACAAATGGCCAAGAATGGGCTAGAGCAGAGCAAGACCTAGGGTTATCCAAGGGTTACAACGATACTTTCGATTTATTTTATTTAATTGATAAAGTGTTATATTCATTTATATAATAAAAGTGCAAATACATATATAGTGATGCTTTTACTCTATAGTCTAATTTAGATGATAATAATTACTGATGTTTTTATTCTCAGAAAACAGTAAAACAACGTGACGCTACGATAAACTGGGGTGAATATTTAAATGGAATATGTGATCATGAGCAAGTATGGAAAGTATGTATCAAAATGTACACTATCTTTTTCTGTGTTCATACTAGGTTGCTTACAGTTGTTGTCAAATTAAAAAAAAACTCCAATTTATTGAAACGTTAGAGGGTTGTCTCCGTATATTTCTCATCATTTAATTATGATAAAATTCTTCAGGCGAAAATTAATGACTGCAGAATGGCATCGGCTAATTGTTACTAAATTAACCTGACAGGAAGTTCGGTAGATCCAGTTATTTTAAGATACTTTTATACAAAAAAAGTATACGGAATTGTATATTGAAATGGAGCACATTTGACACTTTTTTCACTAAAAATGAATTACAAAATACAAATATTTTCTCTGATATGAATTACAAAATACAAAACATTTTCTCTGAAATGAATTACAAAATACAAAATATTTTCTCATCTGTTTTCTCCTTTTCTCTTATCCATGCTGTTAATGCTTATTCGAGACAAAAACAGATGTCAGATGTTTTTTAATAAATCATTTTTGTCTAATGCATTTTAAATTTTTTGTACATGTATTTACTATTGTTTACTGACTTCATAATGTGTAAGCATGTTATGTCGAATTTCATATCAAAGAAGATTTAAGGTGCACTATCTTTACGATTGTCTACTGACCGTTTAATTTATATCCGTTAGGTATTTGATAATTTCAGAACTAAGAAAACTTTCTTAGAAGTAATTAATTAATTATCTTATTTAACTTTATACATGCATCTTTTTTATTTTTGTTTCTGTTTTTGTTGTCTTTTTGTTTTTTTCAATAAATATAGGTATGATTTTTTGTTCTAAAAAAGGAAATGGAAGGTGCAGTTAAAATTGGTCTAACACGTTCTATAGGGTTGTCTAACTTTAATCAACAACAAATAGAGAATATATTACAGAAGTGTACAATACCTCCTGCTGTTCTACAGGTATTATATTGTTTTTTATTTTCTGTTTCTGTTTTCAATATATGTGTCTAAATCAAGTACTACATTTATACACTTCATGACAGAACAGACGAGAGTTATAAATACAAATGCAATAAAATATCAATATGATTCAATAAAGCAAAGATAGGTTACAATTAACTCGAGGTAATATTTGTTGTAATAAAATGAACAGTAACTTCTATCTGTGATTGCTCTGAATATGAAGTTTTACATCTCGTTAAAAGTACCAGTGCTTTGAAAATATAATTGTAAAAGTGTATCAATTTTGGATTGTTGATCTTTTTTATTAAACTATACGTTATTATAGCTTTGATTGCTCTTTTATGTAAAACTTTTTGTAGAGTAATTATTATGATGCCATTTATAATTATAAATTTCATAGAAATATTGACTTAATTAATTGTCGGCATTCACTTTATGCGTAGTACATTTCCAACATGCCCCATTTCAAGTAGTTGATACATTGTGATATCTGACTATTATATGTTCTTCGGGATATTATTCAGAAAAACTGATCAAGTTCTATGGTAACTTATTGCCTCAATCACACTTTCAAATTTAATTACTATTTGAATTAGGAGGATTAAGAGTAAAGAAACAAACGTCGAAGTACTTAGTCACCTTTTTATTTTTTAATGCTTGGAAATTTGTTTGTTAGCGTCGATGCTCTAATCTTGAACATTATATCTTGTTTCTATACAAATCGCATTGGCAACAAAGTAATAAAAACATGAAACCGGCCGTTCCATGTGCTTTCTATTAAAAGATTATCTATTAGTCTAATATCAAAGTATAACATTACAATATTGTATTAATTTCAGACAGAATGTCATGCTCATTTACAAATGACAGACCTTGTCAAATTTTGCCAGGATAAGGACATATTTGTTACAGCCTTCGCACCACTGGGATCTCCTGGTCTTTCCAAATATGGATCAAACTACAAATATTTTACAAGCCTAGGAAACAGGTACAGACTCATATCTCTTTAAATTGAAATGTAGTGTGCGTATTGCTGTGTGTGATCATTCTTCAATTGCTATAGGTATAGGGGAGAGCTGAGTTATAAAGACAAAGGTTAATTTCCGCCACATTTTTGCGCCTGTCCTAAGTCAGGAGCCTTTGGCTTTTGCAAGTCTTCTATGTTTTTCATTTTAGTTCATTGATATGTTTTTAAGTTTGATGGACGTCCATTTGCATTGAACTTAAACACATTTTTTTAAGGGGTCAATTGAAGCCCGACTTCAGGTGTAGGATTTCATGCTGTGTTGAAGACCCATTGAAGGCAGTGGGCCGTTTGCTGCTCTTAGGGTGGAGTTGTTGTCTCTTTTACACATTCCCTAATTTCGTTCTCAAACTTACAAATCGAATAAATTTATTTCGTTTACTTACGTACAAACCACCCATTTTTTTATTTTCTTTTGTGTTACCGAGTTTATTTGCATGATTTGCAATTAAAGATACAAAGTACATAGGATTTATTTGTTTTTACACAATTTGATTTGAAAAGCGACCGACATAGTTAGTGGAACAATTATTAACACAATACTTCATTAATTCAAATAATGATAATTTTGTATTTGTTACTAAATACATCAAATGAAATAATTAGAAACCTTATCTTAATTTGTATCCAATTTTTAAAAATATATATGTCTATTTTTTGTGACGTCGATACATTCGTTTGACAGACACATAGTTCGTAATTCTATAAACAAAAGCTAATCTTGTGTACCGTCCTAAATCAATTTTATTTATTCGTTGTTGTTCTGTGGTTAACATGTCGAAATGGACTATTACATTATTTTTTTATGTTTGTCTCTGTCTTGTGTCTCCTCGCATTTATTCATACTGTATTCCCATAATGTAGTGTTGTCATTGTAGCGGTATATTTAACAATACCATAAAAATGCGAGCTTTGGCTAGCCACAAAACAAGGTTCAACCCACCATTGTTTCTTATAATATCCTGTACCAAGTGCGGAATATTGCAGTGCTATATATTATTTCGTTTTCATGTATTTTGCATAGTCGTTAGTTTTTTTGTTCTCACTGTTTTCCTAGTTGGTGTGTTTCCCTCGGTTTTAGTTTGTAACCCGGATTGATATTCTCCCAATTGATCTATGAACTTTGAACAGCGGTATACTACTGGAGTCGATTTCACAACAAAAACTTACGGCTAGGACTGATTGTAAGTATACTGAATTGTCACTCAATCTTGATCGTAAGTTTTTTTGTGAAACCGACTCCTGTTGCCTTTATTAATCGTTGAAAGAGACTAAGAAAGTTAACTATAATTACATGCAATAAAAGAGTACATAATGTCTACAACTAAAGGATATCATTCACGGAAAATAATATTTGGCGTAACAAACAAGTCGACTTAATTCCCTAGCAAAACATGTTTGCTTAATCCTTCCTTTTTGTTTAGTGTTTACATGGATAATTACAATTAGTAAATAGGAATTTCTGAACAACATGTCATTTTTACATATTAATAATGAAAGAGGTATTTCACTGGTAGTTGACCATTTTATTTCCATTCTTAAAAGTACGATATTTTTTTCTACCTATTCCTTGCATATAATACGTTTAATATAAATCAAAACAATATAAAAGAAAAGCTAAACATATAGCATATAGTACTTCAGTAAAGAAATTCTTATGGCATGGCATCGGTTTTAAATGTTATTTATACTAAAAACAGGCCCAGGTTACAACTGACCTACACCGAAATGACAATTCATAATGGTAATTACTGTTATACTAATAATGAGTACATTTTGCTTAATTAAAACATATGAAATGTCATTACATATACTTTTTGTAGCAACCAGCCGTGTGACATATACGATGAAAGTATAGTGCTTGATTTAGCAAACCAGCGTGAGAGAACACCAGCGCAGGTTAGTGTACTTGTTTTAACATTATACACACCCTGGAGTACTTATATATAGAGATCGTTGGTATGATTTAATTGATTGTGTGATGATGTAAAACGCCACCATCTTGCTCGCTTTGCCTGTGGTAAATTCAAATTTTAAGTATTGACAGGCGAGTATTCGTTGTAAATGGAATATTTAAACTATTCGACCACATACAACCCTACAAAGGCAATTAATATATCTGGAACAAAATAAATCTTGTATATAAATGATATATTTAAACCATTCGACCACATACAACCTTAGATCTACAATAATGGTATCTGGAACACAATGAATGTTGTGTATATAGCAGACAGTATTATGATACTAAAAAAGTTACGATAATTTACGTTTGAAGTTGGATTCAAAACAAACTGGACATATATATATATTATAGTTAATTGCTATTAATACGTATTGCAATGTGCATTGTGTTTAAATGTAAAATCAGTATTTAGTTCTATTATAATCTTAAATCAATCCTAATTCTATTTTACTTTTGAGATATAGTTTTTCAAATGTGACCGAATTTTTGTGATGTTTCAGAAATTCAAATGTGACGTAATTTTTGTGCCTTTTCACCACTTCGTGTGTGACGTCATTTTTATGATTTTTTGCGTTGAGGCCTGGACTAAGTCGGGTGTGTCTATTTTTGTGCGTTGGTTTTTGCATTATGTATTCGGGTTTTGTTTTCTGTAATTAGTCATACTTCAGTTTCATTATGTATATCTTTTATATTCATTTGATAAAATTTACTGTTTGCATAGCATAAATTGTTCTAAATAATAAGGATGTTCTTATCCCAAGCATAAAAACGTAGCCGTATTTGACACAACCTTTTTCAACTTTTGATCTTCAGTGCTGTACAACTTTGTTCTTTTTTTCACTTTCGATCTTTTATATCTGGGCGTCACTGGTGAGTCTTGTGTGGACGAGGCGCGTTTTTGGCGTATTGAATTTTAAACCTGATGCCTTTTGTTATCTATTAATCATGTGTTTCTTTGTCTAATACGTTCTCCTATTTATTTGTATTGTAGTCCTGTAATATTATGTTGTCATTTCAATGTTATATTTAACATTGCCATTAAAGTGCGAGGTTTGGAATGCCACAAAACCAGGTTCAACCCACCATTTTTATCTTTAAAAATGTCCTGTACCAAGTCTGGAAAAATGGGCATTGTTATCTTATAGTTCGTTTCTGTGTGTGTAACATTTTAACGTTGTTTTTCTGTTGTGTCGTTTGTTTTCTCTTATATTTGAGTGTGAATTCACATTACTATAAGACGTGTCACGGTACTTTTCTATCCCAAATTCATGTATAAAGTTTTGATGTTATATTTGTTATTCTCATCGGATTTTGTTTAATGCTTAGCGTTTCTGTGTATGTTACATTTTAATGTTGTGTCGATGACACGGGTTATGTTCTTCTCATATATGTTATGATGGTATGATACTTAACCCCTAACGGGAAGGATTGTGCCTGATGTTCATATGATGAAATCATAATCTTTCAGTCAGTTTACTTGAAGTCTGGAGCTGGAATGTCAGTTAACTGCTAGTAGTCTGTTGTTATTTATGTATTATTGTCATTTTGTTTATTTTCTTTGGTTACATCTTCTAACATCAGACTCGGACTTCTCTTGAACTGAATTTTAATGTGCGTATTGTCATGTGTTTACTTTTCTACATTGGCTAGAGGTATAGGTGGAGGGTTGAGATCTCACAAACATGTTTAACCCCGCCGCATTTTTGCGCCTGTCCCAAGTCAGGAGCCTCTGGCCTTTGTTAGTCTTGTATCATTTTAATTTTAGTTTCTTGTGTACAATTTGGAAATTAGTATGGCGTTCATTATCACTGAACTAGTATATATTTGTTTAGGGGCCAGTTGAAGGACGCATCCGGGTGCGGGAATTTCTCGCTACATTGAAGACCTGTTGGTGACCTTCTGCTGTTGTTTTTTTCTATGGTCGGATTGTTGTCTCTTTGGCACATTCCACATTTCCATTCTCAATTTTATCTCTGATATTTAATGCGTTTCCCTCAGTTTTAGTTTGTTACCCCAATTTTGTTTTTAGTCCATATATTTAGTAGTTTTGAACAGCGGTATACTACTGTTGCCTTTATTTATCTTAATCAATAAAGTAAACATTTTTCATCTAGAAAATTAAGTAAATGGATGATTTAGATAAATTCTCAAGGGTTTTCTATTCTGACACATTGATTGCATACATATGATTTTATGAATCTATCAACTTATATCCTTTCATAAATACATCAATCGAAAGAAAAAATGATTTTGATTATGACACGAATGACTAAATTTCATACCAAAGATTGAGTGATTTCAAATTGTAAATCGGCTAAGGAAAATATAGTATTCTACCTTTTGTATAATGCAGAGTGCTCTTAGAATCTCGTGATAGAAATACTGGCTGCACACATAGATAAATCAAGATAAGCCATACTCGTCATTAACCATGAAACCATGTTATCTTTATAAAATGGCTGAGTCCATAATTTCTAACGATTGTTTGTAACCTTCATGACACAGCTAGACGAATTTAGAATTTCAGATTAATTGATGAACGAAATAAAAGGGTTGACCATATTGTCAATGCATCTGTATTCATTTCTCCAAAATTAAAAAATTACTTGATCACCAATTAGATTCCTTTCAGTTAAGTAGGATGTTGAATATGACATATTTTCTATTTAATTATTTACCATATTTCTAGACATGTTTTTCTACATCTATACTTGTATCACGTATTACTATGATTTCTTGTAGATTCTTTTACGGCATCTCATCCAACGTGGTATAGGAGTTCTCCCAAAAAGTTCTAATCCTGAAAGATTAAAGGAAAATATAAATGTAAGAATTAAATGGAATATGTGAAATCTTAAAAATACCGAACTTTAAGGAAAATCTTAAATTCATTTAAAAAAAGGGACGAAATATGCCAAAGGGACAGTCAAACTCATAGATTGAAAATAAACTGACAACGCCTTAGCTTAAAATAAACAAATGGCAAAATTAAACACACCAAACAAATGAAAAACAACCACATAGTCATGATTAAGTATGAAATGCATATGTATCGCATTGTTTCCCTTTCTATAAACAAGGATATATCTGTAAAATGAAAATAAAAATACTTTGATCTGTCAATACTCAGTGGAGAAAAATTAATAATTCACATGGTTTTATTAAGAATTTGATATTGCTTTTGGTGGAAAAAAAATATTGAGTTGATTAATAAAGAATTATTTATTTTGTAAAATTTTAAACATACAACATAGGACTACTTACTTGAACATAATAACTTCAATTTTTATATCCCTTGTTCTGCCAAAAACAATTGTAAAATTTTGGAGACAGGGCAATAATCAAAATAACTTCTACGGACGCCATCATGATTTGTTTGACAGTTATGGAATAAATATGTCACCAAGCATATCTTGCACCATTATAGCAATAGTCACGTTCCCACAGAGCAAGTAAAAACAACTATCATATTCAGAGGAAATGGTAACGATTCTGATTCATCAGCCAAAAATGCATAAACTTGCATCACAGACATACAACACAAATAACTAACAAATGGGGGAAAACGTATATAACTAAATCTAACGAAGATGCCTACAGTTGATAGTAAACAAACTCATCTTAATTACCAGGATTAAAATATTTTACAGTAGACACTCGCATCGTGTTCAAAAGACATATCAGTGACGCTTGAGTCAATAAGAGTAAAAATTATGTACGAAGTTTATGAGTATTTAGGGCTCAAATTCGTAAATGGTTTTTTTTCAAAATACAACAAAGATGTCAACAAAAATATTTTGTAAATGATGGTAGATTGCCAAAAACTTCGATAACCATTTTTATTGTTGATAGCAGATCTAGATAACATATAAAGTATATTCTCGATAAAGTACAAATTAAGTAAAATGTAAATACATGTACAATGTAAACACATTTAAAAAGCATCGAATCCTTCAAAATTGAATATTGTGTGGCTGTCAGTTATATAATGCACGCAAAAACAATTTCAAAATTTATTTTATTTCAAAGATCTTCGATTTTAAACTGACAAAATGTGACATGGATTCAATGGAGAAGTTGGAAAAAGGACGACGAATATTTTCCTTTGGTTTGTGAGTAACTTATTGTTTCTTGTTAATGTTTTCCAAACACATTATAACTTTTTTCAAATTCAAATATTTATTGTCATAGAAACTGTGAACAATAAGTTTGTGATAAATAATATAAACATACACAAAATACATTTAACAAACAAATTACGGTTTCTAAAATACAAATTTAAGTATTGAATAATCCCATAGTTGTAAATAATAGTTTTTCTAATTTATGTGCTTTTTTCATATTTTTTTACCGTTGTGAGAAAAAAAATTCTCTTGACTAGTGATCTCCTCTCGAAATTCAGATCTATACAAACATTTAATAACTCCAACGTTTTATTTTTACCGTTTTCTGCTCTTCAAGAAAAACCAAAAACAAACAGGTAACAATTTCATAGAATAGAATTCATTTCAGTTCCATTGCATACAGGCTTTTTTATTCATAGTTGATATAAAAAAGAAGATGTGGTATGATTGCCAATGAGGCAACTATCCACAAAAGACCAAAATGACACAGGCATTAACAACTATAGGTCACCGTACGGCCTTCAACAATGAGAAAAAAAAACACCGCATAGTCAGCTATAAAAGGCCCCGATAGGACAATGTAAAACAATTCAAATGAGAAAACTAACGGCCTTATTTATGTAAAAATAAAGGAACGAAAATCAAATATGTAGCACATTAACAAACGACAACCACTGAATTACAGGCTCCTGACTTGGGACAGGCACAAACATAAATAATGTGGCGGGGTTAAACATGTTAGAGGGATCCCAACTCTCCCCCTAACCTGGGACAGTGGTATAACAGTACAACATAAGAACGAACTATAAAAATCAGTTGAAAAAGGCTTAACTCATCAGATGGACAAACATTATCTGTTAGGCAGATTAAAGATATTGTATCATATACTGCATGTCAATCATTAATACGAATACCCTAATACATTTAGCGATAGCTATTTAATTATAAAAAATGTAGCACTATTTAGTTTCTGGATAGGTTGCAATTGTTCAACTTGATTAAAGGTTTTAATACCAATACCCCTGTTACAGGGGTACTGTTAAGAATGTTGGCGACAGGGGTATGGGTTAGAATGTTGGCAAACAGGGGTACTGTTCAGAATGTTAGCGACGTTGGCGACGTTGCCGAACAGGGATACTGGTACGAATGTTGGCGACGTTGGCGACGTTGGCGAACAGGGGTACTGGTTAAAATGTTGGCGACGTTGGCGACGTTGGCGAACAGGGTTCTGGTTAGAATGTTGGCGACGTTGGCGACGTTGGCGAACAGGGGTACTGGTTAGAATGTTGGCGACGTTGGCGACGTTGGCGAACAGGGGTACTGGTTAGAATGTTGGCGACGTTGGCGACGTTGGCGAACAGGGATACTGGTAAGAATGTTGGCGACGTTGGCGATGTTGGCGAACAGGGGTACTGGTTAAAATGTTGATTTACTATATTATATATGAATGAAATAACATACACGAAGATCTAGATATTGTCAACTTTCTAATTATAATTCTATTTCGATCGTTTTTTATAACTTTTTTGTTCTTTTTTTTCAGTCTGAAAGAACATCCACAGTATCCGTTTACAGAAACATAAAATAACTGCGTGTTGCTAAAAGGGAAAATAAGTCAAAAAGATAAACTTTTCACAAAAAGTTATATTAAGGTTACATGTTTATTCTCTTATAGTTTTTGTTGTATAAATATACTTAAATATATTTATAGACTGAACTACATGGAAATGATTTTTGTTCAAACTGATAAACTTATAAATGAATTTCTATATCTTATATTGTATCTTTTTTTTTATAAATTTAACTTTTTAATATAATATCAAAAGAGGTAATTTTGAGTCAATTGATTCAAAAGCAAAGAACTTATCAACATCGGGGTCTTCGTATGCTGCGTCGTGAAAACTTTTTTTTATAATGAACTCCTCTTCCAATTCTTCATTGTTCATAAACATTCTGTGTAAATTTGTCATTTGTCAATTTCTTCCATGTTAGATTAACCTGACTAAAAAGGCAAATAAGGGATATTGCCGTTTTTTATAATTTGTTATCGCTTTCCGTTGTAAGTTGTTCGTCGTCGTAGTCGTTCGTTATGCATTTGCTTTTATAAAACTAAGTAAGAGTTTGTTATTAAATTCTTTGACCTCTGGTCTAGGTATATAAAAAGTTTAAGTTGCGCTTGCCAAACTACTTAAACTCACAAAGCTTAATTCTCGTGTGATGTTTATTGTCATAAAAAACGAAATTAGGAACTACAGATGATCATGTGATCTTCAACAATGAGCAAAACCCATGCCTTGTTTGATTTTTGGTTTCTGGTTTTTATGGAGAAGTCGATAGTTGGTGGTTTATATCCCAAATTCATGTATTTGGTTTTCATGTTATATTTGTTATTCTCGTGGTGTTTTGTCTGATGCTTGGTCCGTTTCTGTGTGTGTTACGTTTCGGTGTTACGTCGTTGTAAACCTCTTATATTTAATGCGTTTCCCTCGGTTTTAGTTTGTTACCCCAATTTTGTTTTTTGTCCATGGATTTATGAGTTTTGAACAGCGGTATACTACTGTTGCCTTTATTTATGTATTCTTTTGACCTGTGTGTTATTTATGGTTTATTCGTTGTATTGTATGCACCCTGACAGAAGGGATGGCGCAGCAAAATCTAAGGTCAAAGTATGATAGTTAAGACATTAAAACACATGCATTTCAATTAGGTTACTTTTATCTCTATGATCATTCTACGGTTTTTTTTACACTTAAATCGGATTTCAATAACAAAATTTTGACTAATTCGAGATTTCAGATTTTGAAATATTTTAATTTTTCATTTCAAAATCGCCGTATAATACGACAATACGTATTAGAAGCATTACATAAGATATTATCACAAGTAATACAAAGTAAAGATATGGTGTTATTACTTATATTGCTTAGACAATCATCCATCAGAGATCCAGAGGTCGAGGACGTAATCAAATAGCAATACAATCTTCAATCATAAACCAATATCATAGAACAAAAAAACTTTCCACACAAATATTAATAAACGTAAATGTAGTTGAGGGAATTTGTGACGAATTGCTAACTATATTTATTATTAAAACGCTGTGTTTAACAAAAACACGTGGTAGTTAAAATAACTCGTTATCTATAACATTTAAGGTACCAATAAACGTCTCTCACGTTCGACTATTTCTGCACACATGTCTATAATGCATCTCACAACTTTATAGCATGTTTTATTGATTTTTCCCCTTTTTCTATTTTACACGTAATAAAAGAAAATGTGCTTTTGGCGTAAATACTTTAGACGTCATCAACATTTATATTTTTATAATTACATTATCTAACTCAATTTGCGCTATTAACGTTAACAATTAAATAAGAACAACATATATTATTAGTTCAACTCCGTACTAATGTCAGTATGATACAATTTATCAAACCAATGACATTGTAAAATGGGTTTGGTATCAATCATTGTTCCCCGAAAGTATTGATAGAAAAAAGCATTGTTTTTTTTGTTTTTTTTTTTGTAGACACCATTTTTGTAAGAACAATATCTTTATAGTCTGTATATTGTAAAATCAGATTTTCGAGAATAAAAAAAACCTAAATATGTATTTGTATGTATTTTATGTATTTATTTGTCTTTAGATGCACAATCAATATCTTTTTTCTACTTATGCTTATGTTACTGGTATGAAATACTATTTCTTAAACGTCATTTATATGTTGCTATTGATACGTAAACGATTGCTGGAATATTCACCTTACATTTTTATAAGACTTTCTTTTCATTACATTTAGGTTTGAGTAGTGTGCCTGTTTTATGTAGAACTAATGTAGTACTTCTAAACTATTCTACTTGAGTGTCCTATGTACATAATGAGTATAATAAATTTAAGCACTTTAAATACAAGTGAATCACGAAAACCTCAAATAAATATAAGGGTGATCTACTGTGCACTGGAATAGTAAGCAGGTCCTGCTCCACCACAGTTTGCACTCGTCGTCTTGATCATATAAATTTTATGTTCAATGACGTCATATTAGACAAATGATCTGGAATATTGTATCAACTGGCAGATATAATCCCAATAAATAGATAAGTCCAACAGTCTTATCTCGTTAATACAATCCTTAAAATTGTATATTAAGAGGAGCTTACTCCGTATTTACTATCGTACTCACTTAAAGTTGATTGAATTACCAAACACGCAGAAACAAAAGACCTAGTCTTTCTAACTAAGGATGAAGTAACTGCGAAATAGGATGGTTAGGTCGGTGTCATTTTTTTACCATGCATTGATTTTTTTTAATTGCCGAACTCTTACTAAAACTGACACATAAGTAAAATAATGAGAGGAATATTGCAATTGTATTGATATTCGATTTTATTATTTATGCGACAAACTAGGCTGTACATATTTTTGTGTTATGATGTTTAATGTCATGGTGTTTTTATAAAAGGACTTCAACTCAAAAGCGACAGTTTCTGTTCAAAACACTGGTAAATGTTAGCAAAATGTTTTTGTATTTGACCATCATGTCCATGGCAATAATAATATTTACAAAATCCGAATATTAATAATAAAATTGCTGTTGCCATTTTCAGTTCCTGGACTATTACAGGATATTCTTTAGTTCGAAAAAATGTACCCCAAGCCTGTCGATCAATCACGAAAATTAAGCGAATTGTTCTCAATATATCATTTCAAATGTTTCATTTAATAGTTCTGATCTACATTAACGTAATTGTCTGGCTTCATATACAACAAGTAACTCCACATTTTAATAATTTGTCTATAAAGGAGAGTTTAATTACGATAAAGCTTACTGTGATTGATAACGTAAGAGATTTAATTCAATAGGAAACACTCCCTTGATTCAATATCATTTCAAAGTTCAGAAGTGTAAGGCAACGGTGCTGGTAAACAGGCTGGTGATTGAAATATCAAGATTACTCGGATTTAATATTTTGTAAAGACCAAACAATACTATAAAAAAAGTAACTCGCTTAACGGATGTTTCACATATTTGTATGTAAAAGTTTTAGTGTGGTATTGTATTTGTTTACATTTTGCCGAATTGCCCGAATTTGTACATAATAGGAATAGTGACACTTCTACACCTTTGTCAATATAAACCAACTATATCAACTAGTTATAATCCAAGTAAAACTTACCATTTACTTCTCTTAATGTCTGTATTATAAAACCAGGAACATAACAGTTTGACCCTTTTTCTTTAAATTACCGTGGTTTCTGTATTCTTGTTTTACTTTATTTATAAAATTTAATGAGAAAAAATCACTCGGGATCCTATTTCTGTGCACAATGTTCAAGAGTATAATAATGATTAATTAATCCTCCTGTCTGTTTTCGAACTTTTTGGGGTTATTCGACAATGCTGACGTAGCGACAACAATCGTTGATTGAAATGATGTTCTTTTGTTGCAGAAATTTTAAACAATGCTTAACAGTTATTGAGTATTGGTAGACTGTAAATGGTAAAATATGAAAAAAGGGTAATCGGCAATCGCTTGACACTCGGACGACATCATTCCAAACAAAAGACGAACAAACAAAGCCTAAGCATAACAAACCCCACAAAAACACGAAATGAAAGTAGGTTTTGTGAGACGTCTTCTAAATATTTTCAAAATTACTTAATGTTGTGAAACGAAAGTGAATTATTTTATACATAACTTTCAATTTAGAATATAATATTTACTGATTAATATGATAACCAAATGTTATGACTAAACATAACACTTCATAAGTATGGTGAGTGTTTTTCTAGATTTTCGGACATCAGATTAACCAATCCTAAACACTTTAAAGCCAATTTACGACGTGCTTACACATACAAAAATGTCCTAGATGATTGTACTGTCTAATAGTAGTATGTTTTAAATACAAATTAATATTTAGGAGATGTCTCAAAACGCCTACTTTAGTTCCGTGTTTCCGTAAGGAAGACGTGATTGTCTTAAATATATAGTTTATACTTATCTCATAAAACCATACAAGGACAAATGTAACAGAGAAGGAAAAATAGAAATGAATGTTATTAATATACATAAAAAAGTAATTACACAAACAAATCAAATAAAAAGACATTTCAAATGAATATCTATTATATGGTCATTTTTATAAATTTTTTGTTTACAAAACCTTGAATTTTTCGAAAAACTAAGGATTTTCTTACCCCAGGAGTAGATTACCTTAGCCGTATTTGGCACAACTTTTTGGAATTTTAGATCCTCAATGCTCTTCAACTTTGTATTGATTTGGCTTTTTAACTATTTTGATCTGAGCGTCACTGATGAGTCTTATGTAGACGAAACACGCGTCTGGCGTATAAAATTATAATCCTGGTACTTTCGATAACTATTCAAACACATAAATCAAATTTATTAATATATTAAAATCATGATTGTGTACAAAAAGGTATTTTACTTTGTTATATTGGATGGAATTACTAAGCTCTCTTAGTGATTTTGAGGTTGCAATTCTATCAATATCGACAATGCTATTTCCCTTAGGAACTCATTTTACGGATGAAACTGTACCACTGCTACTATGACGTTTCGTAAAAGGTTAAATTATTTTCTCAAATATCAAAATACAGGGCTGTGTGTCCTGTTTTCAAAATTATATGCCCCGACCTTCTCGGAGTTTAATCTTATACTACACTCTTTTACTACCTCTCAATTCGCCTTTGGTGTGGCTACGTTGCAAGATTATGTCTCAACTAGATGAGTAATACAGAACATGTCTGGGAACTTGTGGATAAACAAAACAAAATATCTATGATTATATTATATAATTCCTCGAAAGAGTCGTGGTTTTCAAACAGCTCTATTTACAAAAAATATAAAACAACACGTTTAATAATTTATTGCGTCCGAAGCGCTTTTCTTGATTTACCTTCATCAGGAACGCTCAAAGCCAAACATTTGAAATCCGAAAGTGCGACTTATAGTTTTTGTCCCAAGTTATGTCTCATCGAGATAAAAATACAAATCATGTCTGGGAACCAGTAGGAAAACAAATCAAAACATCTATGAATATTATATATTTCCCCAAATAAGGAGTGTTTTTTTTAAACATCTATATATACAATGTGCAACCTCCAGTTTTATTTAATAAAGAACGGAAACTCCTGAATATTGTTATTGTTGTTAGGTTTCGCAATTTCACAAAGATTTCAAGATAACTATCAAGAAAAGGATTTTTGAAATTGTAATAACAACCATAAATGCAAGAGGAGTGTGTACGTATCAACACTGAACTCACTATGTTTTGAATATTTGTAAACGTAATGTATCATTCCTTATAGCATCGGACTTTTTAGCTCTACATCATTGATAAATAAAGAGTACCAGCCGTACGAATTGTGTACGCTGAATTGATATATTTTCTCATTTAAAAGTTTGGTGCATTAATTTAATGTTTTAAAATATTCAAAAACATATAATCATCAGATTGGATTTTCTTATAAGGGCAATCACTACAAAGTAATATACTCTATAAAAAGTAGTTCGTCTGCAATTTTAACATCGTTTCTAAATGCGGAAAGCCGCCATTTACCATTGGATACCACTTGTGGAATTAATAACTGAAAGCTTCCTTAGTTGTCCGTATTTTTTTTTCAGTGGAGCAAAGGAATCAAACATTTAAGAAAAGAAAATGTTACACAGTACTGCCAATATAATGGAATTTTACTCGACTATCATACAAGTGAGAGGTTTAGCTAGCTATAAAACCAGGGTTAATGCACCATTAAGAAAATGATTGTATGAAGTCAGAAATATGACAGTTTGATGTATTTTATATTTTGATTTTGACATTTGGTTAAAAAAAAACAAATGTTACAAAAACAAAATATTTTTTATGAAAAAAAAACAAGACCTATTTCGAGCAAATCTCACAAAACGGGTAAACTCAAGTGTTCTGTGCTTAAATAATATTATGCAGAATGCGATCATGCATTAGAAGTTTATCAAATATATCAAAAGATCTGAAACATAATAAAATATACAAAGGTGTATACCACGTAATTACATCCCAGCAATGAAATCGAATAAAAGCATGCTTAAGGAAAACAGAGAAATTAATAATGTTATATAGACATCTACCATTCTTCTGTGTTTTCGATATAAAATATTTTTGCCTTGTGCATCACAAATATAAAAATAGTCGAAATGCGTTTCTGTTGCAACAAAAATGGTAATAATGGCACCAAAATGTTTAGTTCAAGATTTTTTTTTTGTTAGCAATATTTGATCTGATATGTAATTAATTTTGTACAATGTTGACAAAAAGATTGAGTTTGTTTAAGTTTCCTACAAACCGAAATTTGGACACATAATGGCTCAAAAACTTACAAAACGCATTAAAATTGTACTAATCTTGACACTTTTGTAACTCCTTAAGATCTTAATCTGAAACCTCAATTATCAATGATGATCGAAATATGAAGAGTTTGTGCCTCGATGTTGGTTAACTCGATTATAGATGATAACACTATTTCATTAAGTATAAATATGATTGCCTTGATTTCCTTGTGATAATATTGCATGTACGTCCAAAGATGCTGTTCTGTTCACCTAGTTATAAAAAAGGCGTACATTAGATACCTCTCACTAAAACTTTTTTTTAACTTATAAATCTTTATGTTATCCGCAAACGTTATTGTGAAAGTAACTATTATGGAGATAATTGGATGTCGATACTTAATACGTATAACGATCTGCTAGGTAACAAACAATCTAAGACTCTTCCGTCTAACAATAGTGTTAAAACATTAAACTTCTCCTCACTTTGTATTCCGCGTTATAAATTATAAAATAAATGACAAATTATTAAAAGTTGTGTCCTGTTTTGATTCGTTAAAAAGAGATTGACAAACGTAGAAATATGTATCTTTTCTTATTGTGAAATATGTCGTATTTCATCTTTGTAAACCATCAATTTGATCCACAAAAATACCAAATAGCACCTTAAACAGAAATTATGACGATACTTTCATTTTTTTTTATTGATCAAAATAGTTGTTAGTTTGTAGAGAATACTTCATTTTTATACAAATAAAATTGGAATCCCATGGTAATCATATTGCTCCTTTTTCATTCGACTTGTTCTTTTGTTCATATTATGCTGTTTTTATACAAGAGCGTCTTAGTATCATAAGCCCAGTAGTCTTTTTGTGCTGACATGAATTATCATTGATATTGTTATATTTATAAATTAACTGTTTACAAAATTTAGAATTTTTTGAAATACTAAGGCTTTTTCTACCTCAGGCATAAATTACCTTAGCTGTATTTGGCAACACTTTTAGGAATTTCGGATCTCAATGCTCTTCAACTTCGTACTTTATTTGGCTTTTGTTTTTACCTTTTTTGGATTCAAGCGTCACTGATGAGTCTTTTGTAGACGAAAAGCGCGTCTGGTGTTTATATAAAATTTAGTCCTGGTATCTATGATAAGTTTATTTAGGAAGAAAAAACAAGCTAGCACTAACCTAAAACATCCTTTTCCGTTATAAAGATGATGACCTCTTACTAAATAATCAACGTTTGGTGATTAGGTTGAACGTATATATCCCATCGAACTTGAAATAAAAGATTCAACTGATACAGTTAAGTTTGTTTTATATCTTAACTTAAATTTAGAAATTGACAAAGAAGGTCGGTAGAGAAATAAACTGTACAAAGAAATACATGATTTCAGCTTCCACAATTTCAAAGATACCAACATTCAAATTCATAAGTCAAAAATCAACTGACAACGCCATGGCCAAAAAAAGGATCAACAAACAAACAACAGTACACAGAACACAACATAAAAAACTCAAAATAATCTCTGACATAACGAGTTAGATTTATCACTGGATGTTAACTTACATGAGTAACCTGACAAATACAATATGTGAAGCAGTATCTGCTGACCCTGCTGAAACCCTGAGATCATGGTGGGTTCGTGTTAATCAGTCTTTGTTTGTTTTTTTTGGTCAGTTTTTTATTAATTTTCTTTTGTCCGTTTATTTTCTACTTATAAGCTTGATTGTCTTTTTGGTATCTTTCGTCTCTCTTTAACATGTTTAACAGATCAAATTATCGTTCTCATGGTGTAGAATGGTAACCGACTTATTGGTATTTTGTCGGCGTTTCCGCACTAATCGGGATCGGAAACGGACTTATCGGGTTATGATTCACTATGAGCAACATAGACGATAAGAAGTCATAAGTGTTTGTGTTTATATGATAACGGAAGGCATAAAAGATCTAATTGTGCAATATTTTCCATGTTGCTTCGGTACCACTCTTGGTTTTCTCATACAGCTCCACACTAAACAGAACAACTGGCCGAACAAAGTTACTAATGGTATTGGTTGTCCTGTTTAGTGTGAAGGCGTATGAATACGCAATAAGTGGTACCAAAATAAAAATGAAGTATATAACAAACTTAGATCATTGGTGCCTTCTGTAATTATAAAATCCGAATAGTGCGGAAACGCCAACAAAAACCTAAAAAAAAGCGTAAACGATTCTTCATTTTTTCGATTTTTTTAACCTGTTGATCTAATTAGAATCATATTCAAAACAGTGTAGCTGTGGCCATTGATTGACAACCTTAAATTATCCCATTGACTGGGGCAGATTATGTGAACGTTCGCTGTAACAACCGCTGCTCACTATGTACTTGTTAAAGGCACTTAAACTGTGAGGTCACAAAAGGTTCTCAACATCTAAATAAAGAAATTAGAAAAACAAATCAGGAATAACACGATGTTTTGATTTATATCAATAATATAAATCAAAACATAAAGTTATTCCTGATTAATTTTTCGAACTATTTTAATATTAAAGGCGTTAAGAACCTTTGGTGACCCCCACAGTTTAAATTCTATAATAAGTAAGTATTGAGCAGTTGTCGTTACAGACACACGTTCACCTAATCTGCCCCAGTCAATATGATTCTATCAGTAAATTAGTTTATAAAGATTAAAAATGGGGTGTAGAATTCATTAATGATTACCGACTCGATAGTTGTCTCATACCATCATACCATATCTCATATCTTTATATTTTTTTAAAGCTTCAGGCTTTGATTTTTTTATTGTAAAAAAGAGTTAATTTTATTTAACATTCCGGTCTACCAACATTTCCAATTCAACGAATGAATAAATAAATTTCGTTATATAATCGAATTGTTGCAATTGCCGTGTCAAAAGTACACCTCCCACTCAATGTGTAGAAATGTACTGGAACTCGTGTCAACTCTGCAAATGTAGTTGTTATTTAACATGCAGTGTTCCCTACAGAGACCACATGTGGTTATTGAAATAATTCGTTATTTATGTTCTTTTTCTGCACACTTATCAGCAATGAATCTCATCAATTTCATCTTTTGATAGCAAGCTTAATTGTAAATGTTTACCACTTCACAAGTAATAAACAAAATTGTGCTATTGACGTGAATACTTTAAATGTGATACACATTTCAGTGTTATAATTGAATTATCTAACTAGATTTGCGCTAACAGAGAAACAATCAAATTAGAACAACTATTATACATATTAATTTAACTCTGTACAAAAGTCACAATGATACAATTTATCAAACCTATGACATTGTGCAATAGGTTTTGTATCGATCATTGTGTTTTGTACGGTGAGTATACATGTTTGAAATGACGATATCGTAATACGTCTTCATTTAAAATATTCCTTATTACAAAATAAAACAACCTGATATAGGCATTTATATTCAATTTTGTGATATTTGTTCAAGACACAAGATATTTTATTTATTCTAATGGTATTATATAAGACACCTTATTTTTCTATAATGAGGAATTAGTTTCTTTCAGATGCTGGTCCACATCTGGCACCCATCAATCTGGCACCCATCATATATGCTAGCATATGTATTTCCGGTCATTTCACATTCGACAGAATCTCTGGAATATCGTAGCATCTAAGTAAAAAACCGACTAAATTCCAATGTCTATTTGTTAGTCAAGATATATAATAGAATTATCCGAATCTTTTAAACATCTGATTTCTACTGCTAATGGAGTAGGTATTGTCATAAAAACTCAGAAGTCAACCCTTGATTGGTACCACATGAATCTACATTATTTAGAAAGAGCTTTTGTGGAGCAACTATTAGAGCAATCAACACAACTTCAGGACACTTATGTAATGTATGTTTCCGGATTTCGAAAGGAATAAAGGTTTACATTTTCAACCAGCAAAATGAAGTTCACCGGAGAAGAATAACTTTATTGAAAAAAAACCTGTTGTTAATAATTCAAGAATCGAATCATGTATTGCTTTATACGCAGGCGTAAAAGCCGATAATTTGGTTTTTAAATAGAATAAATTAAAACAGGTCATATCCATGGTGGTCAATACTTGTGATTTCCATTTTTCATCTTTGATTTTTTAATGTTGACCTCTTCTGAAACCAATTTCAAAGCTGTCAAAATGTTGGAATAATTCAAATACTTCATCGTTCAAGGACAAACAGAAAAACACATTTAATGGATCAACTAAAGCAAATATATTTTTAACGGTATCTATCTATGTTTAAATTTATCACAATTCGTTCAAGGCAAGTAGCGAATTTTGCTGAAGAAACATAATACAAAATAGCACACTTCAAGATCTAAATAAAATAATGAAGGATTGTAAAAATATCAGAATTGATTATTCATGTATCAAACTAGGCAGTTAATGCTATGTTATTAAATAATATGACGTTAATTTAAAATCCTCGTTTTCTTTCCGTACCATAGTAATATAAGAAAAGACAATTGTGTAAGGAACTAGACTATGAAAGGAGCATCCAAATCGAAAAAAGTGTTATTTCAAGCCTACAGGTACATTTGTATGACGGTCTATTCATTTTTGGAAATTGGTTATACCACTTGGCAGCATATTTCTTATTTTCATTCAGTACGTTTCCGACTATATTATAGTTTTGAAACCTAAAGCAAGTAAATTAACATTTTGATAATAAATATATAATAGACAATCTGATCCGATTGAGCTAACTTTGGATATTTCAATACAAAGGAGACACTCCTAAGCTTGAATAACGCTTAATAGTTCAGTAGTGCACAGATACAGTTTTGATATCCAAGCTGTTGACTGCAACATTATGATGTCGTGCATAAACTCATTAACCAAATTTTACCGAGACTGATTCAAGGTCAAAGTTTGCATGACAAGATGTCTTAGGGGATTTGATGTTTTATAGACCAAACAATCCTATTGATAAATGAGTCCTACAATGGAAGAAAATTACATATTAGTTTATCAGAAAATGTTTTGCACGATAGTGTACGAGTGTGTGATTCTTTTAGAGAAGGTCTTTGTTTGCGAAATAACGTCCTTGAAAACTAGGAAATTTTATGAAAATCAAGTCTAGCTCTGGATCGGATTTCCTTGATCACAAATGTATAAAGTATAACCGAAGTTTAGAATTCGTTTCTGATGTCAAATTTTCACGATTAGGCTGCTGTTAGGGCATTGACGTATCGAAACCAGTCGTAAGTCAAAATGTTGTTCGTTTTTTGCATAGACAGAATTTAAGAAAATGTTAAATGTTATTGACTTTCAATTCTCTGTAGCAACATTCCAATAGCGCTTGTCTACAGAGTATTTGTCCCCTAGTCGATATCATACTCCCGGACTTGTATTTCGAATAATAATTTGTTTGGTAGATGATTGCATCTCACAAGGATGATATTGTCCAAGTGTTACAAATGGTACAGTTGAAATCATTCCTTCGTAAATTTGGCAGACTACATCACGACTTTGTTGACCGTACTTTTCGATGTAGACAATCAGAATGACGAATCAGCGCAAAAATACATAAAAAAAACATAATAAGGAAGTAATTTATTCTACCTGTCTTCTTCTCGCTTGTATTAAAACTATGAAGATGATTAGTTCGTATGTTTTGTCGCTGCGTTAGTTTAAAAGTCATTATCAAAGTGCCACGCCAATAACTTTCAAATAGTGTTTTATCGATGCATTGGATTTTCATCTAACTTTTTTAATGTTTCGAAAAGATTAAGCGCCATTCGTGTATTTATTATCATTTTGCTTTTAACAGCACATCAAAATAAAGATGAATATTCCTCTTTTAATTGGAATCCAACTTAAGTGGGATGGCAATACATTTTGTTCTATTATCAACTTATTTCAAACAGTTCTGTACAACCACTTAGACAAGTTTTGAGTTGTGTATAACTATGTTCAGACAATACGTATTAAACTATTTTTATTTCATAGCGTTCTTATCAACAATATAACGAAATGTTCTTGCATAAGTGTTGATGGTTAAGGAACATCGTTTTTCATGTTAGCTATTTAACAAAGAGTAATTTGCATCTTTGTAAAAATATATTTGAAATAAACCATATCCCTTATATTCCTGATGACCTCATATGTTCAATAGTATGTTTTAACTCATAACATGGTCCCCCTCTACAATTTCAAAGGTGGACAACACAAATATTTAAATGTTAAATTATACATTTTTTTTTTGTTCTGGGACAGTTAATATATACTTATTAGTTTCGTCATTTATTACAAAATAGTTTATATACTCAATTCCTTTTTTTTGGTTACGGATTCATTTATGCCGAAAATCGACTATGCAGATTAAAATTAAAACGAAACGCAAACGATTTATTATGTGTTGTTCTAGGATAAAATGAAACTTTTAGCATTTCTTCATATTTCATAAGAAATAATAAATCAACAACTAAAAGACCGACCAGCAATAAACAAAGTGAATTTATTACAATGTACAACTTGTTACCAGTCAACAATTGATCTCTAGGATTACTTTAACAAACTATTTGTCCTCGCTGGGAAGTAGATTATTGATGACGTAGGCGAGTGTTGTCATATTTTTTCTTACGTAGAAGCCTAAGTTAAACGTTTTATGGACAGAATCTTCCGTCCAAATAATTTTGACATTATAATTATGTCTCTGAATCGTAAAGTAAATTGCCAGTCATAATTATCTATCAAAATAATATGTGGTCTTTTTTACTCAATAGACAGCTTGATAGACACAGCGAAAAGCTTTACTATGGTTAATAACCTTGGAAGCTTTAATACTGTAGGAAACACTCATTAGCTTCATTACCATTTAATAGTTCGACAACAGATAAAATGTTGGTAAACAAGTTGATGATCCGAACGAGAAAGGTTTTTAGCATAATGTCATACGGTGTTATCCTCATAAAAGTTCAATGATCCAGAATATTTATGACTAGACTGAATATATTTTGCATGACTTGTTTCCTTATATAACTGTCAGTAACTGCGAGTACGTGTACTCTCAGATCTCTATTTAGTGTCCTTTTGTTATAAAAATATATAAGTAACCGGCCACGTCCACTCTGTGTAGTATTCCTATTTGTATTCATCTGATAAATAAGGCCTTTTCAACTTGTTTTTTATAGTTCAGTGTTATGTTGTATGTTACATCACTGTCCCAGATGAGCGGAGGGTTGTCCAAGTCAGGAGCTGTAATTCAGTACTTGTCGTTTGTTGGTGTGTTACACATTTTTTTTCGTTATTTTTTTGTACTTAAATAAGGCCGTTGGTTTTCTTATTTGAATTGTTTTACATTTGTCTTTCGGGGCCTTTTATAGCTGACTATGTGGTATGGGCTTTGCTCATTGTTGAAGGCCGTACGGTGACCTATTATAGATTTTAATTTCTATTTCATTTGGTTTCTTGTGGAGGGTTGTCTTATTGGCAATCATACCACATCTTCCATTTTATATAATCACTAGATTTAAAAATTAATTCCTAAAAAAGAACTTTTGTTCACAAATTTCAGACAGAAGAAAAAACAAACTACATAACAGACGGACAAACTGCATCATCACTTTTATTATTACTCTTTTTAGAAACCGGATATAAAAAAACAGATAAACCAAATCAAGACAACAAAAAATAATATAAGAACATCATGTTATGTTTTGGAGGTAATTTAAACAATTAAAAACAAACTTAGACCGTTGGTTTTCCCGTTGGAATGATTTTACACTAGTAATTTTGGGGCCCTTTATAGCTTGTTGTTCGGTGTGAGCCAAAGCTCCGTGTTGAAGGCCGTATATTGACCTATAATCATGATAATGGTTTACTTTCTTTAAAATTGTTATTTGGATGGAGAGTTGTCTCATTGGCACTCACACCACATCTTCCCATATCTATTGTCCTTAACTAGTTTTATTCAAATTGTTTTCGAGTATGCATGAGAATTTATTAAAATCTATCAGTAGATTTAAAACATACTTAAATATAGTTGTTTATTTATGTGTCATTATGGAGAGTTGTCTCATTGGCAATCATACCACATCTTCTTTTTAATATTAAATATGCATACTTTTATACCAAGTAATGACACTTCAACACAGAAATTAAGTGAGGGCATACCTTAAGTAATGAGACCTATTTGCAAAAACAGAAATTAATACTGTCGTATTGAAATTAATCGTTCTTCGGCATTTTCAATATCAAATAAATTTGCCTTTAGCATGACTTAGATAAAATGAGTCGAAGTGCCTTCATTATGCATTAAAATGTAACCGCAAATGTTAAAGGTCAAGATGATTTCTTATATAACTGAAATTATTGATCTGAATCTCATTCATTATTGCATAATTTTGTATTAACTTCCTATTAACAAACGCTTGCTTACATTATGGTTGTAAAAATCACATGAAAACTCATAAAAAAAATGTATCTTGACCTTTTTCTTACGAATTAAACTATAGACCTGATACATTAGTTGTAAATGATCATCCATAAATAAAATGTGTGTGCTTCGTTTAAGTCTTTTACTCGGTTACACTACTTTTACTTGATTTGTCTATATGCCTTTTTGTGTTTCTTTTTTACATATAACTTGGCTCTGTACTTATACTTCCCGTCAATGTGTTATTGTTTCTATGATAACTTTTCTTTTCTTGTCTTTCATTTTTGCTACTATGCTTTGTTTTTATGACTTTCTGTGTTTCGTTGTTACATATGAATTGGCTCTGTACTTATATATTCCGTCATTGTGTTATTGTGCTGTGCTAAATGTTTGTTTACATATTTGTTAATTTTGTAGTGATTAAGATAACAAATTTTTGACTGTTGTACCCTTTCGTCACGTTATTTTCCTATTATGTCTGTTTGTTTTGTTCACACATCGTTGTCTATATAATGGAATTGTATGCGTCTGTCATACAACTGAGAGGTTAAGTTACTTTAAATCCAGGTTAGCTCTACCATTCTCTACATCAGAAAATGCCTGTACTAGGTCAGGAATATCACAATTGTTGTCCGGTTGTTTGATATGCTTGAAGATTTGAGTTTGTAATTTGATTAGGGACTTTCCGTTTTGAATTTTCCTCGGAGTTTAGTTTTTTTATTATTTTACTTTTCATTAAGACTAATTCAAGGATATTATGGTTGTCGTCATTCTATTGTTACAACATTGCATGTGAACCCAGACATGCTGTTCCTTACACCAACTTGGAGGTATAACGAAGACTTACATTGGGTACATAAATAACATAAATAATGTCCTTATAAAGAACGTCATATTTCTTGTTCTTTCAAGTGTATCACGTAACCTCTTTTTTCTAAATTATTGATACCAATTGTATTAGCAAACAAAGTGGGGCGTCACAGTCAAAATGCAACAACAAGAGCTTAACAATTGCAAATATCTTTGTTAGAGAAGACATAATCTTAGAATATCTCATGTTGCAATTGTATAAAACATTTGACTTCTTCTCACTTTTCACAAGCATTTCCCGTTTCAAACAATTTGGTTCTTCTTTGTGTCATGAGAAATTATAGACAAGGTATAAACAAGTACCTTGTCTCAGTGAGGGAATGTGAGGGTCAAAAGTGTCAACAGTTTAACAGCTTTCATATCCTTGTAGCAAAACTCCAGTTGTCTGGAGTATATATCCCCCAGTTAAAAAGAAAGATTCCAGTGGTTGCATTTCTTATCACTTTTTCTGGATTGAAAGTTTTTGCTCTCAATGGACCTATCAAACCAAGCAATTGAAATCTAAGTGGTAAGGTTGAAATCGTCTCTCACTTTTGCAGATAAAATTACCAATTTGTAAAAGTCTACCATGTAATGTGGTATAGTTACAGTCTAAAGACCTATTAATTTTTAAAATCTGTTTTTTAGCTTGTTGGTCTAATCCTGTTTGTTAGTATGTTAGTGTATAATGCTGACTATAAGATTGAGTGCAGATTTCATCAGTGTCGACCGACTTGATAATTCTTAAGTGGGAATCATACATCTCTTTATTTTATATTTAGTGTAAAATTTTCAACTAAAATTGTATATCTGATTATTAGCATTTAACTTCACCTACATTTCAAATTCCATAAATGAATATTTAACTTTCGTTATATAATCGAACAGTTTATTGCGGACCTGTTTTTGTATTGTTATGAGTTACAATTTATGACTAAAATTAGCAAAGACCCATCAAAACAACATTTGATACAAAAATTTAACAATACTTTTAGATATTTGGATGATATATTGGCTCTAAATAATGACGACTTCAGTATGTATACTAAAGAAATTTATCCTGTAGAACTTACTTTAAATAAAGCTAATGATAACAATGACCACTGCCCTTTCCTCGATCTTGATATCTATATCATAAACGGGAAGCTTAATACAAAAATTTATGATAAAAGAGATGATTTTTCATTTCCTATTGTTAATTATCCATTTTTAGATGGTGACGTTCCCTTGTCACCATCTTATGGTGTTTATATATCTCAACTTGTACGATTCGCTCGTGTATGTAACAATGTATTAGATTTTAGCGAGAGAAATTTATGTATTACTGAAAAATTATTACACCAGGGTTTTCGATATCACAAACTGGTCAAAACATTTACTAAATTTTATCACCGGTATAAGGAAATAATTCGTAAATATAACTCAACATGCAGACATCTTATACGTTCAGGTATTTCACATCCAAAATTTTATGGAAATATTCTTTATAAAGCACAAAAATGTCAGTATTCTCCTCAGAAACTAACAAAACCTTTAAATAGACTTATTAAAAGGGGATATAGTTACGATACTGTTGTCAGGTCATTAAAGATTGCATATTTTGGCTTTAACATTGATTCACTGATAGGGTCTTTGCATCGGAACTAAACACATTTATTTCTAAAAAAACAGTTGTTGGCATGACACGGGTTATGTTCTTCTCATATATTTTATGATAGTATGATACTAAACCCCTAACGGGAGGGATTGTACCTGATATTCATATGATGAAGACATAATCTTTCAATCAGTTTAATTGAGGTCTGGAGCTGGCATGTCAGTTAACTGCTAGTAGTCTGTTGTTATTTATGTATTATTGTCATTTTATTTATTTTCTTTTGTTACATCTTTTGACATCAGACTCGGACTTCTCTTGAACTGAATTTTAATGTGCGTATTGTTATTGTTTTACTTTTCTACATTGGCTAGAGGTATAGGGGGAGGGTTGAGATCTCATAAACATGTTTAACCCCGCCGCAATTTTGCGCCTGTCCCAAGTCAGGAGCCTCTGGCCTTTGTTAGTCTTGTATGATTTTAAATTTTAGTTTCTTGTGTATAATTCGGAGTTTAGTATGACGTCCATTATCACTGTACTATTATGCATATTTTAGGGGCCAGCTGAAGGACACCTACGGGTGCGGGAATTCTCGCTACATTGAAGACCCATTGGTTGCCTTCGGCTGTTGTTTGCTCTATGGTCGGGTGGTTGTCGCTTTGACATATTCACCATTTCCTTTCTCAATTTTAGTTCAATGTCCAAAGTACACCTTCCACATAAATGAAAATCAATGTGGTTGTATTTCATGCAATACGTATAAAATCGTCAAATAAAGTCGTGGTGTTTTTACACAGCAAACATATGTGGTATTTTAAATGATTTGTTATTTATGTTCTTTTTCTGCGCACCTATCAGCAATGAATCCCATCAACTTCATCTTTTGACAGCATGCTTTATAGGAAATGTTTACCACTTTACACGTTATAAACAAAATTGTGCATTTGACGTGAATACTTTAAATGTCATAAACATGTCTGTTTTATAATTGAATTATCTTACAAGATTTGCGCTTACAGAGGAACAATTATACATATTAGTTTAAATCTGTACAAAAGTCAGCAAGAGCCAATTTATCAAACCAATGACATGGTGATTTGCGCTTACAGAGGAACAATTATACATATTAGTTTAAATCTGTACAAAAGTCAGCAAGAGCCAATTTATCAAACCAATGACATCGTGAAATAGGTTTTGCATCAATCAATGTGGTGTCGTATTGATAGAAAAAACAATAACAGCAATGTGTATATACATGTTTAAATGGACGGTATCATAAAACGTATACATGACACACTACACATATTCTTTATTACAAAAAAATCAATAAATTGAGAATTGTATTAGTATGGCTGATTTTGTATGTATTTAAAGACACAAGTAATGTCTTCTATGTCTCCTTACGTCGTAGCTACAATCCCCTTCCTTTTCAAGAATGTGACCTTCCAAATAAGACTATTTACCGGATTTGTTATCTCATAAGCAACACGATGGGTGCCACATGTGTATATATCTCCCAATTGATACGATATTCCCGAACTTGCATTTCCTATCATGATTTTCTTGATAGAGGGGTGTTGCTCACAAGGAAGCTATTAAATCAAGAGTTCCAAATTGTGAAGTTGAAATCATCTCTTCGTAAATTTCACGGACGCCATCACGAGTTGGTTGACCGTTATGGACTAACCGTTTCACAAATGATATCGGATATGTTCCTTACGTCGTAACTACAATCCCTTTCCCTTTCATAAATGTGACCTACCGAATTTATTTACCGGATTTGTTATCTCATAAGCAACACGACGGGTGCCACATGTGGAGCAGGATCTGCTTACCCTTCCGGAGCACCTGAGATCACACCTAGTTTTTGGTGGGGTTCGCATTGTTTATTCCTTAGTTTTCTATGGTGTGTCATGTGTATGATTAATGATTTTGACTGTCCTTCTGGTATCTTTCGTCCCTCTTCTATATTACTAATATTATAATTGAAGACACCTTCTTGCATATAATGAGTAAGAAGTTTCTTTCATATCCTGATCCACATTAAACACCAATCATGTAACTTTCTATTTGGTCTTGTAACATTCGACAGAAATTCTTGAAATTCATATCATCTGGGAGATATGTACTCATTATGAAGGCATTGCGTATATGTTGCTACATAAAAGGAACATAATTTAAAAGCTGAAATTGTCGTTTAAATTTGTGTTTTGAAACGAAATAATTATCAATGGCTAGTTGCTAGTCAAAATATATAACAATCGGTATCTTTAACTTCAAATTTAATTGAAAAGATGATTTGCTGGATTGGAATCAACTTTGAAAAAAAGAAGTCATCGTCCATATAAACTTTTTCTATGTTGTGGTGTTATTCTATTGTTTCAGAAAAAGGGAGAAGGTTTGGTACCATTAAAACGTTCAATCCCGCTGCAAATGTTTGCACCTGTCCTAAGTCAGGAATCTGGGCCCGGTTGTTCAAAAGTGTCGTTAAGCTAACGCAGTCGTTAAAGTGTCGTTAGAGTGTCGTTAAATTTAACATAATCATTAAGTGTTGTTCAAAATGTTTAACGCTTAACGCAGTCGTTAAATCTGTGTTTAACTTAATCACTTCACATACCTCGATTAAACCTCTTACGCAGCGTTAAAGATGGCCGCCTTAGACTTAGCCTTGTTTCATGTACCAATTCAAAGAAAAGAAAGAACTTTTAGAAGCAAAGAAGAACTTACCCTAGACTACACTGACACAGAACTTAGAGCACGCTACAGATTTGGGAGGGAAGGCATTTTATTCTTATCTGATCATGCAAACACCCAATGCATTGACTTCCTCTGTTATGACTTTCCATAACTCATTTTTTTTCTGATTTGTCACTTCTGGGGAAAATCCCCCTTTCAATAACTCCAACTCATGTGTAACTCTTGAACTGATCAGGTTTGCCTCAATGGATGTGAAATTGGCTTTTCTGTCCCTAGGCAATTTTTTTGCAGATAAGTCAGCCATCTTGGTAGCAGGAAGTGAAGATTTTCTGTGCATTATGGGTAACATTTTAACGACAAAAAATTTAACGACTCTTAACGCAGTGTTAGTTAACATTGTCGTTAAAAAAATTTGAACAACACATTTTAACGCATATGTTAGCTAACGACTTAGTTAAGATTAAACGACTCGTTATCCTTAATCATCGTTAAGGCTAACGACACTTTTGAACAACCGGGCCCAGATGTACAGAAGTTGTCGTTTGTTTATGTAATTTATACGTGTTTCTCGTTTCTCGTTTTTTTATATAGATTAGACCGTTGGTTTTCCCGTTTGAATGGTTTACACTAGTAATTTTGGGGCCATTTATAGCTTGTTGTTCGGTGTAGGCCAGGGCTCCGTGTTGAAGGCCGTACATTGACCTATAATGGTTTACTTTTTTTAAATTGTTATTTAGATGGAGGGTTGTCACATTGGCACTCACACCACATCTTCCTATATCTATTGAAATCAGCTGAAAATACAACATGTTATGCTTTGATTACCTTTGAAAATTGGCAATGATTTTTGAAAGAAATCTTGGCGTAAAAGACAAATCCTGTTCTTAATGGAATAAAACTAAATTTAAACAGGTCATATGCATTGTAGCCAATGCTTATGATTTCCAATTTCAATCTTTGATTGTTTAAAGTTCATCTTGTCTGATCCCAGTTTCTTAACTGTCAAAATTTGTAAATAATTGAGGTAATTCATAGTTCAAGGACTGAAAAAAAATAATGATCAAACAAAGCAATTACATTTTCTACGGTATCTATCTACGTTTAATTTTATCGAAATTCAGTTAAATCCAGTTGTGTATTTTGAGCAAAAGTTGTAAAATATAATACAATATGCGTGTAGACACACCCAGTAGTAAATAAAATGATACAGGATATGGAAATTATATGCATGGTGGCCAATGGTTATGATTTCTAATTTCAATCTTTGATTGTTTAAAGTTCATCTTGTCTGATCCCAATTTCTTAACTGTCAAAAAATTGTAAATAATTGAGGTAATTCATAGTTCAAGGACTGAAAAAAAAAATGATTAATCAAAGTAATTACATTTTCTACGGTATCTATCTACGTTTAATTTTATCGAAATTCAGTTAAATCCAGTTGTGTATTTTCAGCAAAGGTTGTAAATACAATATGCGTGTAGTCACACCCATAATTTAGATAAAATGATGCAGGATATGGAAATTATATAAACTAGGTAGTGAATTGTCATGTTATGATGTTAAATGCCATGATGTTTTTATAACAGGACGTCAATTTTAACTCCATAGCTACTAATAAAAACACTGGTTAATGTTAGCAAAGCAATTTGTCATATCACTTAACATTTTAGTTCTGATTTTCATTACAGTAATAACAGAAATGTTCCGTCTGTATATCTTTACTACAGAATATATCATACCTACAGCAAGTAACATAACATTTTGATAATTATCTATCAAAACAGTTTGTCTGTAATAGAGAGTCTCATTTCAATGAGGCTTATTGTGATTACTAACCTTGGAGATTTTAATGCAATAGGAAACACTCCCTGACTTCAATAACATTTAGTAGTTCGACAGTGCATATATTCTGTCTTGATAAACAAGATGGTGATCCGAATATCATGGTGCCGTGTGTGAACTTATTAACCTAAACTAATTCCAAGACTGATTCAAGGTTAATGCATAACAAGATTACATAGGGGATCTAAGGTGATATAGACCTAACAATCATATAAACAAATAAATCGTGAAATACGGAATGAAAATGAAACTTTACAAATTTCAATTGTAGGAAGCGCTTTTCTGGATTTATCTCTATAAGCAACATTAAAACATAAACCTTTTGAACGCCAGTGATATACAAACATGTAGAAACTTCATTAAGTATATGAAAATAGTGGATATATGAAGCAAAGACACATTTATGTACGGTTCTTTTCTTAATAAAGTTGGAACCCTGAGTATTAATTATTATTTTTTAATTTATCAATAGGGCAATTCAAACAGAAAGTACGTACCGACGCACTGACTGCTCATTTGGTGATACCCCGGGACTAATAGCCTAACAGCAGTTATATTGATCAAAGGGACTTTCCGTTTTGAATTTACCTCGGAGTTCATTATTTTTGTGATTTTACTTTTAAAATGAAAATAACATTTTATAAATTTCGTGCGTTCGAAGAGCTTTTTTAGAATTAACCTCTAGCATGAAAATTTTAAACCTAAACATTTAAAAGTTAGAATATTCGTTTATATTTGTAAACATAAGTAAAATACCTACATTTATAAATACATAAACTAGCATGTAAACCTACACTAGACTGAATGTATAACCTTTGAATAGTTTGCACATTTGTCACCGCTAATTATGCTCTTTTATAAAATGCATGATTTAGTGTCCAAATATGCTGACTATTAGTCATTTATATTTGTAGTCGTTTGGTTGTTTATATTTAATCTAAAGTTATTCTTCATATCTGCATCAATATTGATAACTGTCTCGACAGTATTCTTATTTTGTATGTTCTACATTTGCAGCAAATAAACAAATACACGAGTTTTATATAATGATATAGCAATCTTTATATAGCAGATTATCTTCTATCCTAGCCTAAAGCAATATATATATATATATTATATAAGTGTCATATCTTTCAAAATAACTTAATCTTTTACTTCATTAATGAAGATCATGAAGTCTGCCCAAAATACTAAAAAAACAACATAAAAACGAATGAATCTATTCCACCTCTCTACCTGCTAGTATTAAATTTATTAATATGTTCATGCAGTATAATTCTTGCTAGGTTTATAGTTGAAGAGTAATAATCAGAGTGCCACACTAAAAACTTTAAAAAAAGAACAGTTTAATAACTGTATCAGATCATTGTCTTGTAAGTAGTTTATGTATTGTTTCGAAAAGAATTAGCACGTTTTTTAGTATGTATGATCAGTCTGCCTTTAACAGAAAATAGAAATAAAGATGAGAATTCCTGTTTCACTCGAAATAAAACTTAAGTGGGATGGCAGTACATTTTGTTCCAGTGTCAATTTATTATAAACGCTTCTATACAGTCACTTAGACAGGTTTTCAATAGTACATAATCATGTTTCTATAATGATTATAATTTTCTGGAACTCAGTCAATCTCATGGCGTTCTTAACAACATTATAAAGCTATATTTATGAGTAATTATTGATAGTTAATGAACATTGTTTGTCATGTACCGATATAACAACACCTTATAACATATTTTCCGAAACAATTAATTCAAAATTCCGTATCTGGTCACAGATGATCACTACTAAGATTTCACCATATTTATCCTGTGTGACGCTTGAGTGAGTTGTATACTTTAACAGGCATCATTTAAGACTGAAATTCGCTTTGAACGTCTATTTGTCTATCATTAATAATGTAAACTCCATCAGGAAATCATTATTTTAAAAAATAGAAAAATCGAGAGAAATAAGTTCAATAGTATTCTCTGATTAACCTTCATCTGAAGCGCTAAGATTTCGATGTTACCATCACAAGCAGACGTCAGAGTCGTTTTGGTCTATAACATCTCCAAGAGTACCGTCTTCTTCGCTTTACAAATCATCATTTTCAGTTATTCATGTTTCTTGTAGCAATATCCTTATCATAATTGAAGAATTTGTATTACTCGTTCATCTATCTGTTTAATTGAAAGACTATCTTAGATGTTAGCTAGAGCCACACATTTTTGTTAGTTCGCATAACAGTTTGTTCACATACATTAGAGAAACGAGATCAACCTACAGTACTTGAGGGAAAATTTCATATTTGCAAGATAAAGAATGTTTAAAGGAATTGGGAATCATGACGAAACAAATAGTGAAAGTCATAAAAAGGAGTAAAAATCTTATATATTTTTTTAAACGTTTTAGCACCAAGAATGGAAGTTGACGATTTAAACCTAGACGATATTGATATATTTTTTCTCATTCTAACTGGATATTATTAGCAGTTCTATATGATATCCTCTATAAAGGGTTTTCCTGTTGGATTCATTTTCCGTCAATGCATTTCAGGAAATTTAAAACAAAGTTAAATGAACGTCAGCGAAATATACACGTTGTTTGATTTTGTGTGAGTTATTAATTCGTGAAAGTAGGAACAATATCTGTTTATTTTTTTATACATAAATCCAGCCGATAGTTTCCTCGCTTGAATTGTGCTATATTTGTCATCTATGGTTCTAGTATGGCTTACTATGAGGTATGGGTTTTGCTTATTGTTGAAGGCTGTACGGTGACCTATAGTTGTAAATATCATTTCATTTTCTGTTCAATAGGAATCAAACCACATATTTTAAATCTATTTTATAAAAATCATCAAATTAATAATGATCATATATTTTCCCTCGCCAACTTAAAACTGAACACACAAATAAGAAAATTAATCAGGAAAACTTACGTTCTAATATATACAAAAAAAACCACAACAACATGAGTAAGTGTAGTTTGGTTTCCATGAATTTTGTATATAAGGATGATATCAAAATATTTATTCATTTTAAAACCGTACAATGTGTATGTATACATCTGCAGTGTGATCATCAAATGATCAAACCATACAAACTTCATATACATGCACAAATGAGTAGAACCCATTCAGATCAAACTTATCAAAATATTAGACTTTATAAACTCAATTTTTATTGTTTATAAATAATTGTCTATCTAAATGACAAGTAATAATATTAAAAATACACAAACCATAGTTTACAATGATTTTTTTTTATTTCGTATACCCTCCCTTTCACAGAAATACCATTAAAATGTTGCTGCAGTTATGGTGATTTTTGTCGTTTCAACACTTTTAATCTATTCTAGAATTCAGTATAGAAAACCAAAGACGTGATATAATTACCAATTAGACATTTGCCTATCAAAAATTGAATGACTAGGTGAACTCGATACAGCAGTGCAATGCATCTTATTCGTTCCTTTTTACTGAAATTTGTCGCTTGATATTTGACAGCAAGCAAGCTTAATGTATGTTGGCATCACGTTTTGTTATAGTTCATGCTATTAACCATAGTTTCATATGAACACTGAACACTTTAAATTTGTAAATTTGTAAAAGAGAGTGGTAAAGGGTTATTTTCGAGCAACGTGATCGGCATTTTGTATTTCACGTTCAACGTGTTTTTACTTTTTTATTTGACGTTCAGTTGTGCAAGATATGTGCCTCGTTCAACGTGTTTTGATAACTTAATTACGTGCATCGTGATTTTCAAATGCCTATTTTGCGTGCTCGGTATTTATTAAATAAAATTCAAATACTTGGCAGGGATTGTCAAAATATACCTTTTTTAAAGCTGTAGACCATTTATATCATACATATGTATACTAAATCAGGAATATCAAGTAAAACACAGAGTTTATATATACAAGAGGACAGTGATTTAGTCACAAAAGGTTCACATCAAAGTCTTTATTTTTCGAGCAACGTTGATGAAACTTCAAATTATGTTATTTTTAAATCTGGCATCGCACTTCTTGTTATAGATCGGTGTCATGCAAAAAAACAAAATGTGCAGAATAACAAAAGATACAATAAATATCAAGTCTTAAAGCTCTTGACTATCAAGTTCGTTTGCTATTAAAATTTGTCTTCACTGCTAGAATTAAGATCATAAAATCTGTTGTCACTAAAAAAATACAAAGGAGAGATATGCTGACATACCACATGTACCAAATGTCTTAAAAAAATAACTGCTAGAACGGAAGTTAAACTGATGTAAGAACGTTCCTAACTGTACAAAAATGTAGTAATGTGGATGTAGGAAAACTTATGTGGTCAATCTCTCTACATTTTATAACATTTAACAGGCACATTTCATATAAAAAATAAAATTGAGAATGGAAATGGGGAATGTGTCAAAGAGACAACAACCCGACCAAATAAAAAACAACAGCAGAGGGTCACCAACAGGTCTTCAATGTAGCGAGAAATTCCCGCACCCGGAGGCGTCCTTCAGCTGGCCCCTAAACAAATATATACTAGTCCAGTGATAATGAACGCCATACTAATTTCCAAATTGTACACAAGAAACTAAAATTAAAATAATACAAGACTAACAAATACCAGAGGCTCCTGACTTGGGACAGGCGCAAAAATGCGGCGGGGTTAAACATGTTTGTGAGATCTCAACCCTCCCCTATACCTCTAACCAATGTAGAAAAGTAAATGCATAACAATACGCACATTCAAATTCAGTTCAAGAGAAGTCCGAGTCTGATGTCAGAAGATGTAACCAAAGAAAATAAACAAAATGACAATAATACATAAATAACAACAGACTACTAGAAGTTAACTGAAATGCCAGCTCCAGACTTCAATTAAACTGACTGAAAGATTATGATTTCGTCATATGAAAATCAGGCACAATCCTACCCGTTATGGGTTTAGTATCATACCATCATAACATATATGAGAAGAACATAACCCGTGCCATGCCAACAACTGTTTTTAGAATAAATGTGTTTAGTTCCGATGCAAAAACCTTATCAGTGACTCAATATTAACGCCAAAATATGCAATCTTTAATGACTTGACAACAGTATCGTAATTATATCTCTTCTTAATAAGTCTATTCAAAGGTTTTGTAAGTTTCTGAGGTGAATACTGACACCTTTGTGCTTGTATTTCCATAAAAACTTGGATGTGAAATACCTGAACGTATTAGAAGTCTGCATGTTGAGCTATATTTACGAATGATGTCTTTATACCGATGATAAAATTTAGTAAATGTTTTGACTAGTTTGTGATATCGAAAACCCTGGTGTAATAATTTTTCAGTAATACATAAATTTCTCTCGTTAAAATCTAAAACATTGTTACATACACGAGCGAATCGTACAAGTTGAGATATATAAACACCATAAGATGGTGACAAGGGAACGTCACCATCTAAAAACGGATAATTAACGATAGGAAATGAAAAATCATCCCTTTTATCATCAATTTTAGTATTCAGCTTTCCATTAGTTATATAGATATCAAGATCGAGAAAAGGGCAGTGGTCATTGTTAGTATTAGCTTTATTTAAAGTAAGTTCAACAGGATAAATTTCATTAATATACATACTGAAGTCGTCATTATTGAGATCCAAAATATCATCCAAATATCTAAAAGTATTATTAAATTTGTTTTTCAGATGTTGTTTCGATGGGTCTTTGCTTATTTTTGTCATAAATTGTAACTCATAACAATACAAAAACAGGTCCGCAATAAGTGGTGCACAATTATTTATAATCTACCATTATTATAAAAGTATCTATATTCAATTTAATATCCTTTGTTTGTTTGTTTGTGTTAACTTTTTTTTGTATTACTTATATAAATCATATTACGTTTGCTTCTTTTTGAAATGTGGAAAGTGAATTGAAAAGAATTCAAAGCACATTAACAGAAGCTGTAACCGCTTATATCCGTAAAAATAATGCTTACGAACACGTCAATTGTGACTGATTCCCTGTTTACGTGATAAACCGTTAACATTTAACAACAGGACATTATACTAATTCGTTCAGTTAGTAATGAAGCATTTTTGATATTAGTTTATAATCATTCGTGAGATAAGATTAATAGAAGACGTAACTACGAGCCTAATCACAATGTTATATCTTTTTAACGACTGTTTGGTTCAATATTAAAACCGATGTGTTTCGTGCTCTCGTTACTTAGGATTACCGAAGACTGCAAATGATTTTGTTATTTCTGTCCATAGGGTTGTTGTCCTTAAGTTTGTCTATACTAGAATGTAAGAAAAAAGTCTGAAAGATTCAGACAGTATTCTAAAAAATGCACTTTACCGTTCTATAGCAAATTGAAAAAAATCAACTTCATTTTGATAGTTCTGATATACTTTAATGTAAGATTAGGACATTCTGTTGGTAAAATCTCTTAATTACTCCCTTCCAATTTTAGATCTATGATAGACAATTTGTTTGCAGACGTTTCCGGCCATCGGGGTGGTCTAACACTGACACACCGCGTCCTCGTGAGATAGCTATTACATAATCTAAGTTTGTAACAGCCTGAGGCAAAGTTGACCTGGAATGGATTTGGCTATTACTGGTTTGGTTATATAGCTGTACAGCTGATTCGGTTCTTTCACATTCTTGGCTTTCATATATTCTGTATTGAGCGTTGGTGATGACGGTAAACCCAGAAACAGTCCGGGTGCATGATATTTGTAAAGAGTAGTTTTTTTTTCCTTTTTTATTGAATGAGAAATGTCAAGTTTTGAGTGAGAAATGTCAAGTTTGAAATCACAAAAATTAAAAAGAAATGACCCGTAAAAATGTTTGATCAAATAGACGATGTTCATGAATAAATTGGTATTCTATGCTATATTAATGAGGCAAGAAAACAGTTTGTTATAGCTTTATGTTTAAGCTGGTTGTGTTTGAATCTACAGATAAGATCTTTGTCCGAAAAAAGTGTAATGAAAAAATACCAAACTCCGATGAAAATTTAAAACGGAAAGTCCCTAAACAATGGGCAAAATCAAAAGTCAATCTATAAAGTGGAAAATGGTAATCTAAACGTTATGCAATTACATGTAGTGTCTTCATTTCAATGAAGAAACATTGTATTTGTAATCATCAAATAATTAAAACTTCTTTGAAATTGTGTGGTGTACAACTTGATGATCAATGTGGTAACACAGTCGTTAAAGAAAGCTCTTTGATATCAATATGGACTGCATGGTAGCTTTCAATGAACTCAATCACAGTATGAAGATTTAAACAGCTTTTAAAATCATGCATGTATCTAAGAACAATAATCTATCTTTGCACGTTTTACAAATATTTGTCTTTTTTAGGACGGGTACAATTTGTCTCTGTCTTTTATACCTTTACTTTTTTCTGTTGTTCTAAATTATCCATATCTCGATACGTATTCCAGAACGGAATCCGAAATCGATCTAAATTCGGAGAATGCTCAACCGTAAAGCGACTTTTGCCAACAATAACAACTGACCGCCATGAGATATGTCTATGTGGGATGACAGTTGTGTTAAACAACATCAATCAATCAATCTCATAAAAGTAGAACTCAACATTGTAATCACAATAGACATTTCGATATTAAAAAGGTTATCCCAGTTGTATAATAGCAGGAAAAAACGGTTTCATGAGGCAATTGGATTCACAAATCAGTTTGATCAACACAATAATATCTGACATTCAATTAAATTTTTAATAAGGTAGAAAAGCCATGTGTGTAGAAAGAGAATATGAAATGGTAAAATATTGGAAAAAAATATTATCTACCGATAATTGCATATCAAAATATTGTAATTATGAAATATCAAGTAGCTGTAATATAAAAACAAATAATAAGCAGAAATTTACAAAAAAAATTAATTTGCTTAGACACACAAGTGAATTATATTTTAAATACTTATGTTTGTAAAGACTGTATGTATGCATAAAATTCTAATATAGAGACAGGACGGTATTATTATATTGACAGAAAAGATAGATTATGTACTAATTGTAAAATATGTATCATTTAAGCTAATGTTATTATTGGAATGTTAAACATATGCTTACATAAGGGAAAAATACATAAAAATATCATTGGAGACACCCCTCTACTTATAAATTGATACATGTACAAAATATTTACAAGAAAATATGTGTAAATACGTAATAATTAACGTAAAGAAACTAATAGGCTTCTAATTTAACATTGCCGTAAAAGCGGGGGCTTTGGCATGCCCCAAAACAAGGTGCAATCTACCATTTTTTTTCTTAAAATGTTCTGTACCAAGTCAGGAAAATGGCCATTGTTATATTTTGGTTCGTTTCTGTGTGTGAGACATTTTAATGTTGTGTTTCTGTTGTGTCGTTGTTCTCCTCTTATATTTGATGCGTTTCCCTCAGTTTTAGTTTGTAACCCGGATTTGTTTTTATTCTCAATCGATTTATGAGTTTCGACCAGCGGTATACTACTGATGCCTTTATTGACAGTTTGACGTCGCGAAAATAACATTTTACGTTAGCAACGTTATTACCTCCCCTGTTACAATTTGAAAACAACACATTTAATAATTTCTTGAGTCCAAAGCGCTTTTCTGATTTACCTTCATCAGGAACGCTCAAAACCAAACATTTGAAATCCGAAGATGTATAAGTACCGAAGCCGTTGAAGAGCTATATGTCAAAAATACCTAAAATAAATAGCCAAATTCATCTGTAACTGTATCGTATGCCCTTAAGATTAAATGTATATAAATGAAGCTAACGTTTGATTATATATCTGTTTATGTGGTATGGTGCATGCATAGTTAATTTGTCAAACATGTCAAAACATTTTTATAAAGATACAGATATTTCTATACAAATAATCATTTTATTTCGTTAAAGATAAGCTAGTTCTTAAGTTTGAGCATTTTACAGTACAAATAAGTCTTTTTGGGATTGATTCCTTTATCTGGATAAGAAAATAATGAGTGCAAAGTCAGATGTATTGTTTCTCATCGTTCATCAATTTCCATCATATCTGAGGCTATTTTGGAAATAAATTAAAGTATTTGCATTGGATTTTATGTTGAACTGTAAGATTGCTATTACTTTTACAACAATCTTTGGCCTAAGCATAAAACCTAGATATGCTGAAATATAATTGATATTCGTTTAAGTAAATTGATGAAAGGTTAATTCAACAATTTATCATTCTATTATTCTAATTATACAATAATCAATTCACCCTATGTATATAAACAAGTGTTTTGCAAAACGTAAAACCACAAAAAAAACACGGAATTCCGAGCAAATTTTAAAACGGAAAGTACCTAAGCAAATGGCAAAATCAAGAGTTCAAACATATAAAACGAATGGACAACAACTGTCACATTCCTGGCAGAGAAAGCATGCAAACTCATCTTAAGATTTTAAATGATGGATCTACTGTAATGTTGATAAATATTACCCGCGTATCTGTTTATATAAAACACTGTGAAATATCTGAAAGGCAACAGTGGATTTATCCTGTCCTGTTTTTGCATTGATTCTGTGATTTTATATTCTTATCCTACTCATGGTAAGGTGAGTTCTACTCAAATCATAATTTAATTCGTTTGTCAGTTTTCCTGTCGAAAGTTCCCCGTCCCCCGACTTCCTTTGTTAAAAATAACTGGTCGCTATGAAATAACAAAAGTGCTGAAAGAGGCATAAACACGAACAATTTATCTATCAGTGACTCCACTATTTATAGTTCTATTAATAGTACTATTTGTAGTATCATTATATAAGGACACATTATGGATTCATTATCGCAAAATAAGAAATAACATATCGGCTTTTTCGAGCATCTAATCTAAATGTCAAGGCTTGGCTGCAAGCAATATATGACAGATTAACCAAGAAATTAAAGACCGGAATGTTTTCAATCTCTTAAAATATAATGAATACACAGTCTCTTGAACATCCGCTTTTCACCTTCTTAATGGTATCTCATGACAATAATTATTGTTACATCACGGGATATTTTCGACCGATAAATTGTTTGCTATAGTAAGCTGTTATCTTTTTTTCATGTGTCCTACTATATTCATTAACTTTGCTCATTAAATCCAATAGAAGCATACGACTATTGTTATTGATGAACACATTATACATTTTGCACGAGTTTTGTCGAGAAGTGGTGTGAACTCCTGAATTTATTTTACCGACAAATTCAAACTCAGAAAGTTAAATCTAGTAATACAAATTTTAAAACTGTAAAGTATAACTTGAAGATTTTTTAGCACTTTTATATATTGTGGTGTTATTAAGCGCGTTAAACATTGTTGAAATACAATTTTAATAAAATATTACAGTTCTGCAGAGTTTACATGTTTATGCAAAACTTTACAATCAAAGTCATTTGTCACGAACATCAATTAATTGGTACAGAAAAGACCATACGCATTGTTGTTTTTCATGTTAGTTTTGGTTGAGAAAGTCCTACTTATCATTTTTAGATGATAACTTTTGAAAGTATGAATTTTGGTCTCCTTTAATACAGTAAATTGTTGTTCTTAAATCTCTAATTCACTAAAAACATTCTTTGAAACTAACATTATCAAGATGCTCGAGTTCTTGGTTGAAATAAAAGGCACGAGTAGTTCAAAAAGTCAGAAAATCGATAGAGAGAAAACAAATCCGGACTACAAACTCAAACAGAGGGAAAGATATCAACTAAGATAGGAAAACTAAGGACACACTGTTTCGGAGTTGTCATAAGTTAGATAGTACACGTAGAACCTTAATTCAAGTGAAATAAACAAGTTCGGTTTTTTCTTAGATTTTTCAATGAAAACAAACAGGGAGTGTATTCCTTTCTCTTTACACGGGACATTTCATCTTCAATATAGATTCCGGCAGGTTATGACTAAGCATACTATGTTACATTATATTTTCCCAAAGTCAAAAATTAATTACCCCTTGTTGCTTTTTTTCCATTAGACAGAATTAGGTGCAAAATATATTCTCCGGAGTCCCTATGCAAAAAAAAAAAGACAATTCGTCAATTGTTTTATTGAAACAGTTTATTTTTATCTGGTGACCATTCCAGAGCAGGTGAGATCATTCCCAATTTTGGGGGGTTCGTGTTGGTCTGTCCTTAGTTTCCTAAGTTGTGTTGTGCATATTTTCGTCTTTGGATCGTTTTTCTTTTTAGCGATGACATTGTCAGCTGGTTTCAGACTAAAGTCTGGAATATCTTTTTGGTAACTTTCCCATCTGTTTTCCCTTGAAATCTCGGAATTGGAAATATAATGTATGCCTATATGCGATGATAGTGGTGATAAACAACAGCAATTAATCTGATAAAAAGTATATATAGATATCCACACTCCATCCCTTAAGGAACAGGCATAAAGGAGTGAGCAAGTGTAGAGATCTAATTCCATTTACATTGGTAATCAGAATAGACATTTAAATTTCAAAAGGTTATCCCAGTTGTATACTGATGAGGACAGAAACGTAGCATGAGGCAATTGGATTTATGGATCAGTTTGATACACAAAATCATTCTTGACATTCAATTAAATCTTCAAGTTACAGATGTGTCTATTTCTAGTCCTATTATATTTTATTTTAAAGAAGCCAGGTTTTCATTTTTAAGAATTTTACAATACAAATAAGTCTTTTTGAGATTGATTCCATTCTCTAGACACTATAATGAGTGCAAAGGCGGATGTGGTGTTTCTTTGAGTTCATTTCCACCGTATATGCTGCTATTTGGGCAGACATTGAAGAAGGGCGAAACATACCAGAGAGAGAGTCAAACTCATAGTTTGAAAATTGAAACATTTGTATTTGATTTCATATTGAGTTGTAAAATTGCTTCTAATTTAGTACCATCTTGGATAGGGTGAAAGATGATTATTATTCGTTTACGTTACTTGGCCACAGGTTAATTCAACAATTTGTTATGTTATCATTATTATAAAACATTGATCAAATTAGGCTGTGTATAATAAGAACTGTTTTTGCAAGCTCATCCTAAGATTTTTATTAACATATCATCTGTAATGTTGCATACTGGTACATATAACACAATATAAAATATCTGAAAAATTACCTTCAAATTCGTGCGGTATTTTCATTGAGTCTAAGATAAAATTTTGTAACCCTGTTTTATAGATTATCAGTTTTCCTGTCGAACGTCCCTGGACTTCCTCAGCTAACTATAACTGGTTGTCATGCCAAAGCGAAGAGTGGTGAAAGTGGCATGAGCACCACATTTAATCTATCAGTGACTCCTCAATGAAAATCATCATTGGAAAAGAAAACTTAATGCATTCGGTATCGCTGAATAATATGTAGTATATCGGCTTTTTCGAACATTAAATCAAAATGTCAAGTCTTGGCTGCAAGCAATATATGACAGATTTTACTAAAATTAAAGGCCGGAATTTTTCAAAGCTCTAAAAATTTCATGAATGCATAGTCTCATTTACGTCCGTTTTCCCCTTTTTTAATTGTAGGTCATGACAATAATTATCGGTATAACTCGGGCTATTTTCGACCAGTGATTTGTTGAATGTTGTAATCTGTTATCTTTGACTTGATCGAATTTCATTAAGTGTGATATTATATCATAAGATCTAATGGAATCTTATCTTCGTATTATGGGTTTTCGTGCTATTTAGAATGTATATTGACGTCACGATTTCCGCTGAAAAAAACTTGCATAGATGCATTCATATGACTTACGAAAACATAAGATGTGATGAGACGATTTATGTTATTGATGACATTAATATGTATTTGATCTGCTTACTCTTCCGAAGCACCTGCAGAGATCATCCTAGTTTTTGGTGGGGTTCGTGATGCTTGTTCTTTAGTTTTCTATGTTGTGTCATGTGTACTATTGTTTGTCTGTTTGTCCTTTTCATTTTTAGCCATGGCGTTGTTAGTTTATTTTCGATTTATGATTTTGACTGTCCGTCTGGTATCTTTCGTCCCTCTTTTACATTAATTCGAAGAAAGGTAAAGAGGTTCGGCCTTTTGAATTTGTTTCACAGACAACTGCGAAATATAAAGCAATCTAGTCACACAAATTAAAAACTTAGCATGATTTAAAGATTTTTAAGCACTATTACATATGTCTGCTATATCGACTGTGCATTATTGAAATAGAATTTGAAACAACATTACCATACAAGACTGTATCTTTACAGGTTTAAACAAAACTTTATATTGAGGGTATTCGCCACAAACACCAATTAAAACGACCATACGCATTTCTGTTTTTTTTTTTAAAGCAAATAACTAATCATGCAAAGTCGAAATTTGGAACAACTATAGGTAACAGTAAGACCTTCAATAGTGAAACCAATATTTTTCTCGACAGGCTATCTTATTATCCAATTCGCGTTAAATAAATTAAAGAAAAACGACCGATATCAAAAATAATCTGGTAAGATTCCCTATATCGTTTCTTATTCAGATAAGAAATGTTAACTTCCGATGTAATGATTGCCAGGTCTTGTTCTTCTGTCATTAATATTCTTAATATATATTTTCAAAAATCGCAAGTTGATTGTTTTTTATTGGCCTTTCTAGTTTTTTCTTTTAATATAATTTCTAAGACAAACTGTGTTATTTGCAAATCCCTTGTAAACAATATATTTGTCTACAAAGGCGTGGTACAATATGTCCTACTGACAATATTTCTCTGTACAAATAATGATCCGGATCATAATATGAATTCAATTACTATATCTGAGGCAATACTATGATTTAGATTTAATTTTTCATATTTCATTCCGTTTTATAATAATTTCCTTTCACGATCGCAGCTGAAGAAATGATGAGTAAATAATGAAGGAATCGAAAATAAATTAGCAACAAAAATACGCCTTTAGAGAACCGATTTAAAAGATAACAGTACATTTTTTGAACGATATCTTTTCTTCTTTGATTGCTATACATACTCTACAATACAAGCAGATAACTGTTGATATTATTAGTTACATAGTGTGCTAGTGATCTAATACGATATATATATGGGTCAGTATGGGTAAAAGCGAAGCTCGAATCCCCATATGGAATTTTCTTACCCCATATATATCGTATTAGGTCACTAGCACACTATGTAACGAATTTATCTTACCGACTATATCTTAACATGTGATATTAAGACCAGTGGTCTATAAAAAGTGATCAAGTTTTCAATACTGTTAGTATTATGAACCAACTTCCATATGTCTATTCAAAAACAAATGCCAACAATAACAACTTGTTAGCTTTAATGTGTTGTATGGAATAAATTTCAATCGTTCATTATCGATTTAATCTTCTATTGAAACCCAGGGTTCTCCATGGCCTGTTTAACGATGGCGCCCCGCCATCGTTCAAATGTCTTGCGCCATCGTCAAATGACTCGCGCCATCGTTAAATTGTCTTCCGCCATCGTTCAAAACTTCATCGTTTTTTGTAACCGACGCCATTTTTTTATCAATTATAATCAAAGATCATCAAATGCATGTAATTGCATACCCCTTTGGCTTTTTATGTTATCATCCAATACAGTTCTAACGCCTGAGGGATATCCGGATTAAGATCGCTAATCACTTGTACCTGAGCTTGTACAGGTAGATCAACAAACCAGACAGGAGAATAATATCTTAGGATAGACGATCCATTTGTCGAACTAATCAACTAAGTTTCAGCAAATGATTATGATAATTTAGACTTAATAAATAAATTAATAATCCAGTTAAAATACAAAGAAAACAGTTTAACAAGTCGAACACGTGCTTAATTTTGACTTACGCAATCAGCATCCTTTTTTACATCAGAGGCCCTGAGGGGCCTCGGGTGTATTGCCATCGCCTACTTTTCAATTCGCGCAAAGATCAAAGAGATGCATACATAATTAGTTTTGGAATAATAACCGACATTATAGACCCGCGGACCTATATAGTGCAGAATAAAATTCCGTATCACTTCTTTTAAATTCATGTTTTCAATGGATACTCAGTTTTTTTAATTTTTCTTAATGCAAAATTTATAATATGAAAATGTTTTGTCGTTAGAAATATTTGTATTTTAATCAAACGATCTTCAATATCAAAAAATTGTTGTTGCGGATGAATACCACGAGTGCGCAAGAGGGCAAGAGCGAGCGTGTAGAAAATCGAGAGGAAATCAATTCACACATTTATACACAGAAAGGTAATTATATTTCAATTATTTGATTTGGAGTAACCTTTTTAAACCGTTTGTAGCATATATTTGTCTATAATATTAACGTAGCAAAACCAGGAAAATTTAATCTGTCATAATATTAAAATAAGTTATCAGGTCACGTCCCCCGCAGCCATTCTGAAAATACCAGCAGATTGGGTAGGAGTAACAAGAACCTGCAAGGCCTTTAAAGATAAGGTTACTATTTGTGTATTTTTTATTACAACAATTTGTTTTTATAAAGATCTCAACAATTTTTTTAGTTAAATTTCTTTTCTTCGTAAATAACAAGTAGATTGATCACTTGGACACACACACGGAACTATTTTCTGTTTTTAAGATACTGTTTCGGATTTTCGCTCCTTCTCCGACTTAGTTTGTTGCATTAGTATAGAATGCCTATGTGAATATGTCCCCTTGACTGGAAAATACGCGGAATTTGTAATGACTTTGACTATGTCTATGTAAGTAATTCTAATATATAATTATTGGTTGGATTTATTGTTTATATAATATTCAGAGAAGACTTTTTCTTCTTCCTATAGAGTTGGACTCTTTTTGAGTGTATAAAGACTCTTGCTCGTAAAATCAAGAGTCTTACTTTACACTGAAATGTCAGAATTTGGGTTAATCACATTTACTGAATTACTATAGATATATTGGGAGAAACCTTACAGTTTTGGAGATATAAATATAGATTAACTGTCCTGTTTTTTAAGTCTTCCTTAGCTTGTAATATTGTATTATTTTGACCATACATGACATGTATCGCCAAAATTATATGATAATTTGATGACATACTTGTGCTTATCATTCTCTACAGCATTATTTAATTTAAATGTGTAACCATATCCATGTCAAATTTTAGTAACTTATATTAGACATTTGTTCACACATACATGCATATGTGCATATGAGAACTTGAATTGAGCAAATATGATTAGTTATATCTATGAGAAATACAATCAGTTAACTTTATCTATGAGCACCCATGAGATCTTAAATTGAGCAAATATGATCAGTTATATGTTGAGTAAAATTTGAGCTAGATCTACTCAATTGGGTTAGATATATATCAATATTGAGACTAATCTAAATGGTTATTTGAGCACAAATGAGCCTATTTATACTATTGAGAGCAATATTGGGATACTGCATGAGCAAACTAAGCAAATCTTTATTGAGACAAACCTATGAGCGCTATATTTTTAAATTTGTTCTTGACAATTTTTTGTTTATTTTAAAAAAAAAAATATAGGGACAACAGAGTTGGTGTATGTGGGTTCGATTCCCACCCTAGGCATTCATTTATATTGGCTGGTGCAAAGCGGGCAGTTTAGCTTAGTGGCCCCACACTGACTCTGTTGTTCATATGTTTACTTGAAAAAATTAGGCGGCATCGTTTTTTATTTTTCTATTCGAAAATCAGACACAACAAAACCATTGAATAATTGTGAAAATTATACCACAGATAACTATGGTAAAACTTAAATTGTTTTTGGCATAATTAAACTTGGCTGCCATCCAAGATCTAAAAAGTTTTTATATTGATGAATTATATATATCAGATTTGGATTCTTTTGGTTACAAAACATTTTGGATGGTACATGTAGGTAGCGGCCAAATCTTTATTCCTAAAGGCTTAAAGCTTTCAGGTCTGAAAATTGCCCAAAATCATCACATTTTGACAAATTTGGAACATAAAATATACTTTTATGAAAAGAACTGATTTATTGAGCATGTTGAGTGTTAAGACTTTTGAAATAGACCCAAATTACGAACCAAATTGAGAACTTTTTGGAGTTTTATAGTTTAGGCTATTTTGGGCAATAAGTGAAAATTGTCCTTTGAATCAGTGGTTTCACAATAACCGTTATATACTAAGTATCTGTTAGAAGATAGCTCTTTCACAGTACATTGTTAAACTTAAAGATAAATATATACCGACAATAACCAATATTAATGATGGAATGAGATAATCAGATTATACATGTATATACTGTTTTATATTGTTACATGTACATACATAAATGAAAACTAAAACCAAACTGTTGTCATTATTCATAAAAAAAGAAAAGGGAGGTATGATTGGTATAAATTAGACACCAGCTCTAGACAAAATGATGAAAAAGAAATAAAGCTTATAACCATACAACATTTTTACAATCAGAAAAAAACTATACATAAATCAGTTAGAAATAGCCATGAAATGTCAAATGTTAAACAATATATACAAGAAAACTAATGGCCACATCAATGTACAATCGGGAAATCAAGATATACACCAAAAAATTACAAGGCCTGTTTTACAGGTTTCTTACAAAGGACCGACACATTCATATGGTAGTTGTGTTCTATATGTATAGTGCAAAATGTTCTCATTGCTAAACATTTCTAAACCAGTGGTATCCAAAGTATTAAATCCAGAACAAAGTAAAAAAAACCTAACAGTTGAAAAACTATCCAAATGTTGTGATATTAATTCAATTAACAAAAATACCATCATTAGCAAATGGCTATCTACATATAATACATTGTAATATTTACAATGAACCATTTAATAATTAAAAACCAATTGTTCAAAGAACAATTGAAGGTCTTTCCACAAGTGAAGATCTATTTTATTATCAAAATATTAAAAATCAATCTAAAATGTCAGTTCCTATGGCTTTATAATATATAAATATGAATTTAAAGCAAAGGTCAAAATCTATAACGTGCAAATTACCTATGACCTTGACCTCAATTTCAATGTCATAAACCAAGGATCTCAAATCAAAAGACCCTAGGTCTTTATTATGTATGGTTAATGAGTTATATGACTTTACGCATAATTCTAAATATAAGATGGGCAAAAACTCCTATTTATTGTTTACGCACCCTTTCAACCAAAATTTATAAGTAACGGCATGTCGCAACTAACAACTTAGTGAAAATAAGATGTAGATATGTTATAAGCAATGATAAGGTTTTGAAAATAAGTAAAAATAAGCCAAAATAAAAAATTTAGAATATGACCTTGACCCTTGACCTTGACCTAATTTTCATTTTTTTTGGACCAAGGATCTCAAATTAAAAGACCCTAGGTCTCTATCACTTATGGTTTACCAGTTAGAAATGCAAATCACTTATATCAAATACATAAGGGGGAATAACTCTCATATGGAGTATCAGGATAGCTTCGGTTAAAACTAAACTCGAATCCTGAAGATGTAACGAGCAATTTGGTAAAATAAATTTGTCGTAATCTTTTACGGTTGCGAAGGAGTAGTGGCCACAAGAAAAACAGTGTTTTGGGAGATAACTCTTACTGCGCGGTTGTCAGTTTTAAAGCGTATAAACTATACGATATCATATTCCAAATATCTAAGCGATATCTTTTGAAACAACAAAATTACGCAAGAAAAAAAATTAGGCGGAAGAAAAAAAAAATAATAATCAGAACAAAATCAATAGGTCTTTCCACGGAAAGCTGGAAAGACCTAATTAGAAAACAGAACCTACAATGTACATGTATAGCTGCTAATTTAAAAAAAAATATAATGGATAAATGATTGACTGTGTTACAATAAAACCAAGATACAAATGTAACTCAGTGAAGCTATTTATGAACATTTAAAGAGTTTGTGTTGACTGCAACAAAAATCTAGAATAAGGGATAGTAATCTTGCTGTGTTAACATCCATTTAATTAGCAATTGATCCAAAAGCTAAATGTTTCAGAAAAAAAACCTGGATACTACATGTACAAACATTGTTAATTAATGCCATTTGTAGAGCAGGATCTGCTTACCCATCCGGAGCACCTGAGATCACCTGTTTTGGTGGGGTTCGTGTTGCTCAGTCTTTAGTTTTCTATGTTGTTCCTAGTGTACTTTTATTTGTATGCATGTCTTTTTCAGTTTTAGTCATGGAATTGTAAGTTTATTTTCCATTTATGAGTTTGCTGTTCATCTGGTATCTTTAGCCCCAAAGTTTCCCCTGGGTCAATTATTTTTTTCGCCACCTCTTTCGCCAAAACAATATATTCTTCCCCACTCTATTTTTTAATTAGCCACAATATTACAATTTATCTGTTTTGATATGATTGTCTTGAACCTCTTTTTCATAGTTCAGTGAGTGACTATATAGCTACTCGAAGAATTGTTTGCTATGTTGATTCTCTATTATAAGTTATACGCTAACGATTTTTGTATGTGTGCAACTATATGGTCATAATGCCAATCTAACAGTTCTCATTTGACCAAGTAATCATTGATAATTCACAAAGTTAAGTTTCCTAGTTCAAGTCAGTATCTCAGATATGATAGCATATTATATTTAATATTTGTACTATATTGTATGGTGAACATATCTGTCTGGTAGGTATAATATAAACACCTGTCATTTATCAATAATTCAACACAACTTGAGGTCCTCTGATGTTCAGTACTTCAGTACTTTGATTAAGAAGTACAAAATAAGACGCAAAACAGTAAATATTATTTCATCGCAATTAACTCGAGTACTGCTGTAACGATAATTTAGAATTACTTTAAAAGTTTAAAAGTAAAAACTTAAATATTTCCTGTAAAGAAATATCGTATCGTAATTCCGAATTCATTTCGTATATAAAAATCAAATTGATACATCCGCGTTTTCGGTTTCTATTCAGACTCGAAGATGCATGTTGCACAGCATCAATTTGCCAGATAAAGTCATTAAAAACCTTTTAGTTTGTCAACGTTTGCTTTACAAATCTCTTTAACCTTTTACATAACCCGAACGAATCGTTTTGTTGTTGCTGCAAATCAGCCATACCGGTAATGGGTTCTGAATTTGACAGTGTCCATGAAAAATAAGCTCCACATTATATGATTTTAAACCCCCATAATAGTTATTAAATGTACCAGGATTATCATTTAGTACGCCAGACGCGCGTTTCGTCTACATATAAAGACTCATCAGTGACGCTCATATCAAAATATTCATTAAGCCAAACAAGTACAAAGTTGAAGAGCATTAAGGATCCAAAATTCTAAAAAGTTGTGCCAAATACGGCTAAGGTAATCTATGCCTGGGATAAGAAAATCCTTAGTTTTTCGAAAATTCAAAGTTTTGTAACAGGAAATTTATTAAAATGACCATAACAATTACCAAAAATACAAGAAATCTACATGGGACCTTCATAACAGCTTTTGGTCATTCTCGACTAAGGGGGGACCATGAAGACTTGGCATTTGAATGGTTAAAAACGGCAATAAATGAAAATATTGATACTTCTAATTCTATAATGTATATTCAAATAAATATAATTTAAATAAGCAGTGAATTAGCATGTTCACCATTCCTTGTATGGAGGGATAAAATACTTCCGATCGCGCTACACTGTACAGCGTAGACACGGTTTGTAATGGTGAAAGTTCCTCCATCGTTCAATTGTCATCCATGGAGATCCCTGGAAACCTTTAAGATTTTTTTCTTTTCTCACCGCCTTGTTGTTTGTATAAAGGGACACAACTCCACTACAAACCTTATATGGAACCTTACTAACCTAATATTGAAAATACACGGTCTCCACGTGGTTGCTCTTAATCAATCATATTCTTAAATAATTAATGTATAGGAGGTAAGATAAATCTTGTTCTCTCGTTGGTAATTTAGTAGTTCTTCTTATGTGTATATCCATTATAAGAATACAACAAGATGTGGGGTTTAACCTTATCAAACATCTCTGGATGACAGCAACACTAAAAAAACCTTAAAACTTTTCGCGATCCCGCTCCTGGCAAAAAACTTACAAAGCATCACCTATTTAAAGCAATAAAATCCAAAATGGCATAATGTACAAAATGTAACATTGTAATATATAATCGCCAAAAAATTATAATCGATAACGAATGGTTACCTTTGCCTAAATAAATGAAAAGTGTTACAGTATTAAATTTTTATATATATATTGAAACTACATTGTATCTAATAATAATTATACTGCACTCGTTCTATTTGAGCAGTTGACTGTATATTTCTATGTCATATACAGTTACTGACCCGATATCACTTTTCCTCATGAATATTTAAATAGAAATTGCCGAAAAAATATTGAATTATTCATACGACCTCTTCAACCTGTTCTTGTTTCAAATGCATACAACGATGGGTGGAAAGACTCAACATTGTTTCTTTTGCAATTATTGGAAAAACATATTTAATTTGCTAATATTTTTTGTTTGCAACCTATAAATCATTATGTTTTATGCTTATGGTTGATATTTAAGTCCATACTCAAACGATTTCGTTCACCATCGAGTGTTGGTTTCAACAGGTAAATGTAAATTTCATTGTGTTGTATATTTCTCCGCGAGCATGATGTGAGGCCTTTTTAAAGGCTGTTTCCCCTAAAATTTAAATCAAATAAATAACCTTAACGCATTAAACAACAATTGAAAATGTTTTTTTTAGATTGCAGTATAAAGACAATAATAGTGCATTGACTTGACATATCAACGATATAAGGATTCGGCCCGAAACGGGGAAATAGCTCGGCACAGCCTCACATATCCCCGTTTCTAAGCCTCATCCTTATATCGTTGATATGTCAAGTCAATTCACTATTATTGTCTATTTATGCCTCTGATATAATAAGGATTCATGGATTTAAAATTTACTCATATAATTTTTTGTGCATGAATGACCGTGCATCATAAGCCTCTAAATAGATATAGGAAGGTGTGGTGTGAGTGCCAATGAAGGCTGGTTGGTATAAATATTCATGAACTGAATTTTAATGTGCGTATTGTTATGCGTTTACTTTTCTACATTGGTTAGAGGTATAGGGGAGGGTTCAGATCTCATAAACATGTTTAACCCCGCCGCAATTTTGCGCCTGTCCCAAGTCAGGAGCCTCTGGCCTTTGTGCCAGCTGATGGACGCCTCCGGGTGCGGGAGTTTCTCGCTATATTGAAGACCCATTGGTGGCCTTCGGCTGTTGTCTGCTCTATGATCGGGTTGTTGTCGCTTTGACACATTCCCCATTTCCTTTCTCAATTTTATGTTTTGACTGCTTATGTTAAAAATTGTAATATATTGTATTTCATGTACATAAATGTACGAAGTTGTACTTTAAAATAAAAATATCTATCTATCTATATGTATAACTATCAATTTAGTTATGTTTTCTTTATACAAATATGAAAATGAGGTATCCTTGCCTATGATATAACTATACATGAGTTAAAATGACGAGGACGAAGATAAAAGCAACACTGGATCCGTGTGGCCTTCAACAGTGAGAAAAAACAAAACCGTACGTATAGTCAGCTGTAAAAGGCCCCTACATGGAAAATGTGAAACAATTCGAGCGAGAAAACTATGTAAATATGTTAATTTATAAAATACAATATACCAAGCTAATATATATGATATACATGAACTTACACACTACACCAAACTCCTACGTGTATTTAAACTCCATATTTTGATTTGAGTCACTCTGATTAACATAGTTTTTTTTTCTCTTACAAAAATGAATATCTTTTTTGTTTAATGAGCAAAAGCACAATCAATGATAAAATCAACATCCCTATATCATAAATAATTAATTGAAGTAACATCATTGACCTCGCTGACCTCGCACCGTGGACATCATTCACCTCGCACCTTGTGCAACACATCTGGTACACTTATATAAAAGATATGCATTCGTTCATCATTAGACACAGTTGCGGAGGAGTAAATCTTGTAAAATAATTATTAAATACTTGCTAAACCTGTCACGTATTTTTTCTTCTGCATGTCTTACAAATCATGAACAGAATAATAAACAAATTAAAAAACTAAGATACGAAACTATCCTTTTTTACGTTTATCATATATATTTTTTATTGTAAAAACGGTGGATACAAATTATAAAAATTGAATTATTATTTCCACTTGCAATTTACTGTTATTGACAACGAAACATATATATCTGAAGAAAGAAAAAGCATGATATAAACATACAGTTTAAAAAGTATTAAAGTTCTATCGTTTTCAATTCAGACCTATATTTAATATATATATATGTATTCGATTTCTTTTTTTCCTGCAATCATAATACAGTCAATTGTTTTCTATGAATAATATTGAAACATGACCAAATTGATATTCTACTATATTTGAAATTGCAAAAACGGAAGCTGAAATTGTACCACGTGACATACATAGTTTTGCGCACGGTATATAGTCTGTCGTACGTCCTTCCTCTACATTTTTAGGGTAAAAATCAATTTGCACCAATTACAATTTTCAAAAGGTAGCAATAACGCCACTCACAATGTTTCTAATGGTATCAATTGCGCTAATATCTGGAATCAAATTGCGCCACATAAAAAAAAAAAAAATTGTTGCACCTGTATATTTCTTTTTTTACCTATATCATACATGTAAGATGTACTACAACAATAGTGCTGATGATTAATTCCTAATATGCCAAATAATACAAATGTAGAAAACTTCGCTGACTACGTGTTATCACATACACAGAGGACATTCCAATGTATTGTTGCCACAGAGATGTGACTGTCGTTTTAACAGGTAACCGATCGAATAAAATATGGGGGCTTTATTAATTGAGTGCAAAATATAACATTTCTTATCGCTTGTTTTAAATTCGTTTTTTCAATGAATAATCATAAATATATTTTTTTTTAAACATAAATAAATAATACGAAAATGTTTTGTCGTTAGAAATATATATATATTAAAATAAAAAGTAAAAATTCGTTAATTGTATATCTATGTATAAACAAGAATGTGTCCACAGTACACGGATGCCCCACTCGCACTATCATTTTCTATGTTTAGTGGACCGTGAAATTGGAATAAATTCTCTAATTGGCATTAAAATTAGAATGATCTTATCAAAGGGAACATGTATACTAAGTTTCAAGTTGATTGGATTTCTACTTCATCAAAAACTACCTTGAATAAAAACTTTAACCTGAAATTTGCACTATCATTTTCAATGTTCAGTGAACCATAAATTTGGGGTCAATTCTCTAATTTTGGCATAAAAATTAGAATGATCTTATCAAAGGGAACATGTATACTAAGTTTCAAGTTGATTGGACTTCTACTTCATCAAAAACTACCTTGACCAAAAACTTTAACCTGAAATTTGCACTATCATTTAAATTGGAATAAATTCTCTAATTGGCATTAAAATTAGAATGATCTTATCTTATCAAAGGGAACATGTATACTAAGTTCCAAGTTGATTGGACTTCTACTTCATCAAAAACTACCTTGACCAAAAACTTTAACCTGAAATTTGCACTATCATTTTCTATGTTCAGTTAACCATAAATTTGGGGTCAAAACTCTAATTTGGCATTACAATTAGAAAGATCATATAATAGGGCACATGTATACTAAGTTTCAAGTTGATTGGACTTCAACTTCATCAAAAACTACCTTGACCAAAAACTTTAACCTGAAGCGGGACAGACGGACGGACGAACGGACGCACGGACCAGAAAACATAATGCCCCTCTACTATCGTAGGTGGGGCATAAAAATGAGTTAACGCATGCGGAAGAATATCTTAAGAACGTTTTGCGGGGAAATATGAATGCCTACTTCAATCAAATCTATTAGAAAAATCAAATTATTACAGAAAAGTGTCCACTGTGTACTTGCACTGCACTATTAGTATAATAGTAGAATAGATGGATATACAAATGAATGATAACTACATATGTATACATGTAACTGTTATTTACAAAAATTGATACGATATATAACAAGAAACCAGAGTATACTGATTTGTATCGCTACAATATAATGGATTCGAGCGTCACTGATGAGTCTTTTGTAGACGAAACGCGCGTCGTATATACAAAATTTAGTCCTGGTATCTATGATGAGTTTATAGTCATAAAGGTGAGGCGGAATTCCCTGTCATTTATTCATCATCCACGCACGAACTTGTCTCAGAAAATAATATAACTCAGTCTGTACATTAACATCACTTTCAGGTAAAGAGATGTGAATTTTTTTTTTGAGACAAGAAAAAGAAGAAGCAGTTACAAATGGGGTGTTGCTAAACGGCGGAAACGGAAAACGGAACGGAAACGGAAACGGAAAAAAATATGTATATGGACGGAATATAAGGGGGGGGGGGATGGAAAGAACTGCGAAAATAAATAACGACTGAAGTATAAATGAAATCACACAACAATTATGTTGACAACAGAATAGGAGTTAGAAATCAAAGAAAATAGCAAACAGTTTTGGAAATACATAACATTGATAGCTAAAAAAATAATATGCTAGAAAGAGCCCGTGCCATTCATCTATGTCTATGTGCATCTTAAACAATAGGAACTCTCGGACATTATAGACTTGAAGAGTTCAGGATAAAATCTCTGTCTTCTTCAGGTTTTATCCAAAACACAAGAGAGGATGAAAGTCGTCCGTCATTTAAGGTCAACCATTACTTTATAAAGCCTTCTTACTATAACGGAAATATTAACTTGTTTGTAGATCTTGTCTTGTTAATCATTTTGTTTCAATAGTTTCTAGCTATCGGTTATAGTCTTCAAGATATTTGGTAACAACACCAACTATTGGTAAACTCATTAAGAGCGAATTAATAACGAGTCGACTAACGATTTCGACGGACATTTTGACCTCCTTGTAAATCTTGTGTTGCTGGTAACTTTTGCAATTAATAGTTTTTAACTATTTTTTATTTTTCTATACTATAGGCAAGCATGGAAAGTGGAAAAATGTGTCATATAAGGGCGACAATTCCTATTAGAAATCATTTGATCGTTTTTACGTGAATGTGCATTTAGGTACAAATGTAGAGCTTAACTTTCTAAACATGTTTTTCGCATCAGGTTTTCGCTGTTCATAGAGGTTTTCAATAGACAGCAATGTTCATAGAGGTTTTCAATAGACAGCACTTGCATTCCATTCCTATGTTTTAATTTCAGCCATGTCGGTTATCTTGGCTGGCAAGCAGGGTTATCCAGCCAACTTTTTAAACTAGATACACCAATGATAATTGTTGCCAAGTTTAACTAAAACTGTCAACGACTTCCTTCAAGACATGTGCTTGGTAACATTTGGCCCAGTAGTTTCAGAGAAGATTTTGGGAAAAGTTAACAAAGTCGAAAACGGACGACGGACGTCACGTGACGCGAAAAGCTCACTTGGTAGGGTCAGGTCATACGTAAAAAAAGAATTCAAAGTATACGACCACTTATGACTAAAACCAAAGTGTTTTACTTCACAGCCTATCTATAGAATCGAGGCCAATGTCCATCTTTTTAGGCCATATGTAGATTTATTTTTGTGATGTTGGGTTACTTTCTTATTGGCATTTATTCAACTTTAAAAAAAAATAAAGTCGAACAGATTACTGAATCGCATTTATAAACGACGTATGCATGATCTAGCCTGGGATCTTGTATTTCAAAATCATAGTCTCATCATGATATGTCCTGCTCATTATTTCAATACTTTATGCTCTAAAATCTTTTATTTTAAATGTTTTCTTCTGATTTTCTTTCTTGTAAACATGTGTTATACTTTATAAAACATTCCTAGGTAGATGAGATAACCAAAAAGAAAAGATGTCAATTCTTTCAGTTTCCGTTTTCCGTTTCCGTTCTGTATTCTGTTCCGTTTTACGTTTCCGCCGTTTAGCAACACCCTTACAAATGTACTTATCAACCAAAAAGTGCAAGCATGCATGACTTGTAACAGTGATAAAAAAAACTTAGGTGCTTAAGCCGTGACAACCTGTCTCATCCCAAAATTACATTACAAATATTATCATTAAAAAAATAAAGTTGAACAACAAATAGTTGTTTCTGCATCAATGCAGTAAATTAATCTTTTTGTAAAAAGTGCAATAAGGATGTACGCACATGTAGTTCTTCTTTGTTAGAGATTAACGGAGTTATCGTTTTTCTGGTAATTAAGGTGCTGTTTGAGTAATTAGTTTCAGTCTTATAAATACTTACAGATGTAAAATCATACTTGATGTACATTTCAGTAACCTACAGGTGTTAATTAGAGGATTCTCTCCTGGCAGTTACTATTCATTAAGCCTGCTGATAGATGTCGTTCTATATAGATCTTTGAGAAACTTGACATTATGCAGGATCCACCATTCATTTGCACTCATAATCAGTCGTGAGTGATATCTTTAACTGACGTTGTGAATTTGTTAAATTCTTGTGGATAGTTGTCTCATTGGCAATCATACCACATGTCCTTTTTATATATATAACAGAAAACGTTTTCGATTGAATTAAGAAGAATGGATTTATATTTGGTGGCCCAGAGTTATGAACAAAATGAGATGTTCGATATATGTTCACGAAGTAAAAGAAATAAAACAGAATTGTATGGGTCAGCAAACTTTTTTCTACTAAAAACTAGTGTCTTTAACAGGTGTCAAGCCTTAAAAAAAAGTCGCTCCGAGTTGTGAATAAATTATAAGAAAATTATACTTCCAAAATTGTGTCATCTTCAACAGTAAAATTCCTTAATGATAAAAATATTAGTAAACTACAACGACCCCCCCCCCCCCCCTTCTTTCTGGTTAGGAACGAAAAGATATGTAAAGTTGGTTCATGAAATAAGTCAGCACTGACTAACGCAACATTAAAGAATGATCACATTTATTAAAGTTAATTGAAGCTCAAGCTTAGAATAATTAAAAACCACTAATATCGGCCACTGTACTTCCGATTAAATCGTAGTCAGTTAATTTTTTAAGATATGTCCAGTCCAGTAATACAAGATCATGTGCTAAGGCAGACATGCTTAAACAGAATGATAGTAACATATTCAATCCAGAATCCAATCGTGACTTTCCGAATTGATTTTCCTCTAAGTTCAGTATTTTTGTGATTTTACTTTTTTCTAATAGCCTAAAAGAGTATATATGCTGTTAAAATGTATACTCTAAAATGTTCTGTTTATCATGAAATTGAAAAAGGCAAGTACTATGAATCATATACAAATCTGAAGCTATGTGTTTATGAGCCTTTTTCAACACCACAACCTTGCTTTGAACTAGCTTTCAGTGAATGAGAGTACTCTGGGGTCTGTACTATATAGATGTTTTTGTTGTGTTGTTGTATGCTTCTTTTGTGTATTTGCGCTTTGTTTCGATCTTTCGACTGACTATTATAGGTTGTTCCTATGATGTATTGTTGCAAGACTTCCCAAGGCCACACACATGTTTGCACCCCCCCCCCCCCCCCAAAAAAAACACCACCACCACCACATTATGTAGGTGCCTGTCCTAAGCCAGAGGCCTCTAATTCATAGGATGTCGTTTGTTGCTGTACAATGTATATCATATTTGTTTTTCGTATGTTTGTATTGTTAATATATCATGCCGCTATTTTTCTTGTTTGAAGGCTTTTTTGTGTCATCGCGGAGCCTATTGTAGCTGTAGTTTTGTTCATTGTTCAAGCCTAAGTTGTTAACCTTTGACCTCATTTAGTCTCTGGTGGATATTTAACTCATTAGCAATCATACCACATCTTCGTATCTTTTTATTTTATTTCGTAGTATACACGTCATTGGGGTAATTAAAAAACTAAAATTTAAACACTCTTACATGATATATTATAATTCCGTGCTCTGGCGTGGAACCAACTGTTAATTATTTTGGTATTTGAAATGACTGCTATAATAGAATTAATGTTGTTTTGGTGTTTGTGTGGAATTTTTATTACTTTTTCATTTCAGACTAGTTGCTATTTTTAAAATTTAGTTCATTTATTATTGCAACTTCTTTCGTTTGTAGTTGCAACATTGACAGTGTAAGTTCATTCGTGTTAATTAGTCTTTTGATTGAGTTAAGCCATTTTGATTGATATTTTTATAGTGTGTCTTTCTATGTTGTAATGTTACACTATTGTTTTTCGGGTAAGGGTGAAGGTTGGTACCTAATAAAACGTTTAAACTCGCTGCATATTCTTGCATCGGTCCTACGTCAGGAACCTGATGTTCAATAGTTGTCGTTTGTTGATGTGGTTCACTAGTGTTTCTCGTTTCTCGTTTTTTTTTATAGATTCGATCGTTTGTTTTCCCGTTTGAATGGTTTTACACTAGTCATTTTGGGATCCCTTTATAGCTTGTTGTTTGGTGTGAGTCAAGGCTCCGTGTTGAAGACCTTAATTTGACCTATAATAGTTTTTCTTTTACCAATTGTGACTTGGATGGAGAGTTGTCTCATTGGCACTCACACCACATCTTCTTATATATATATTAACGAATTCAAAAGTAATAAACGTAATTCATATTTCGAAGTAACCAAACATCATGAATTCAAACTTTTCAGTATGTCATCACTAAGCTGTTCATCTTTCAATTATTTCTTAGTTACAATGTATTGTTTTCACATTAAAAACGCGAAGCAATTCAAAATCGAAAACTAATGGTCTAACTTATAGCATATAGTTAACACAAAACAAATAAAACCTGCGTCAAAGCAATTATTTGGGAAATCGTCTAAGCTTATAAACAAAAAATAGTTATAAGAAACAATCCGTATGTGAAAAAAAAAATTATGAACAAATATTTCGCCAATATTTTCATATACAATAGATGGTTGTGTTCATCTTAGAATCTTATAGTAGACTAAATATTTTTACATTTATCATAATACAAATAAAATGTGGTATGGGTGGGGTGCCAATGAGGCAACTCTCCATCCAAGTCACAATTATGGGTGAAAGTACAGCCGTTGGCTCGTACCTAGCAACAAGTTTTAAAGGGCCCCAAAATGACTAGTGTAAAACAATTCAAACGGGAAAACCAACTGTCTAATACATGCATTTGGCTTGCAACTTTTCTCTGAAAAAGAGATTACTTCAAAGTCATTGATTTTGCAATACTGCTGTGTCAGCAGTTTGATGCGTCTTCTAATTTTTTTGTTTCTTGTTTGCGATTGGTTTCTCTGATCCTAATGTGACGCTTTTCAATTTCCATAGAAATTGTTATTAAAATTTTAATAGTATGATCAAAAATAACGTTGATGTCCCTTGGATAATATTTAAATAAAGCTCAACCAAGAATTTAGAGTAATTATTTTCCATTGCAATCATTTCTTCAATTGTTATCATTAGTAATGCCATATTAACAGCCTCATTTGTTGCATTTTGGTACTTTTTGTGCATGCGGTACATATATTAGAATTTCTAATGGAAATTTAAAGACATGATAAAATACAACTAACTAAATTGTTTAAACCGATTATTTTATCACCAAACAGTAAAAGAACATTACGCTAAATAAGTATATCATTTTATGAGAAGAACATAACCCGTGTCATGCCAACAAAGTTCTGATTTTTAGATAAATGTGTTTAGTGCCGATGCAGACTATTTGATAATGGAAAACATTTAACACCACGGCTTAAACAACAGACAAAGAAACACGGCACAAAATATCTAAAAAATGAGCAACTTGAACTCCACATAATTATCGTGAATTCTCGGAAGCAGTTTCTTGTCCAGTAGTGACACCCATCGTGTTGATTCTTTTATATACAATGAGTCGTACGGTGAGTATGGCATACTCCTATTAAAAATAAATACTATATGAGAAGAAATTGTTTAAAATAAGTTCATATTCCAAGAAATTGTGATTCATGACGACAAAGTCAATTTTGTAGCGCTACCGTTTTTAAAAAGCATGTAATGATTGTTCTGTTAAGCCTGTCTTTAGTTGTGTTCTCTCCAATGTTTATAAACCCCAAGGGTGACTGGGGTATAGAAATATGGTCACTTGGTCTTCTCCCGACCGGCAGTAAAACGCTTGCTGAAGTGGGGCGTCCGTTTGGCTGTGTGAGATGTATCAAGTTCGCAGTCACGTCCGTCAGAAGGGGACTTAAATCCGATGCCTCGTGTAAAGAGAGTGCCACGCTCTTTGCACGTTAAGAACCCTTGCAACAACTCTTTGAGGTGTCCGTAGGTGGCCTGTTGCAAGGCAAAATTTCTGTCCCTATCCAATATACCCTCATTTTCCAGTGGCAGTCCAAATTTCCCCGACCATCATCCTAGATGGCCTCTATTACAACAACCTACCTATTGTATTTATTGTGAACTTGTTCTCGTCCTGAATATACATGAAATATTTGCCACTGGACGTTAAGCAACCAACAATCAATCAATCAATCCAATGTTTATAAAACTTTATGCCTGTCAACCTTTCGCTTTTATAGTTCCGGATCAGGATAAATCTAGAAACACTTATTGTCTGCACGGATAACATTTCATTTGTAACAGGCAAAGCCGCTATTTTGATAAAACTGCATTAAGTACGCTTGCGTTGAAATGTGAAAAAAAATGTAAGTTTATATTGAATTATAATTGATTTTTAGCATTTGTGATAATTTATTTTGAAGCTTGTATAAATATTCATCCTTCCTATATTTAGATTTTAACATCGCGCATATGGCACTCTAACAATGAAACCCTTAGCTAATAAAAGACATCAGTAGTACACGTTATTCATTTGTTATTCCAAAAAAAAGTTAATTAACAAAAATGATAGTATTACCCACAAAATATTATTATACAAGCTTGAGGTTTCAGTGGGCTTGTTTTAATTAAAGATTCAAATTAAAACTTCAGATAAACATTTTGTAAGTCGTGCAATACTATAAACTTAAGTGTGCTTCTTGTAATTGAAAAAGTTTGGCATACACTTCAAAAATGTGTTATGTAGGAAGCCATGTAATACCAAAATTAAATCAATTTCGTTGTCATTAAACACTTACAAGTAACAGCGTGTTTTCGGCAAAACAAATTAAAAACAAACAACAAACAACAAAAAGAGCAAAGAGCATAAACTTTTAATGTGATAATAGATACAGCAGTAGTTTTTCCTTCTGAAAACTGTCGATTTATACAGGTTAAAAATAAATTGGTTTGTCCTTCCTAAAAGACGTCTTCTTTCGCTTGATTATTCTGCTTTTATTAAGCAGTTTTAAATTATTAATTAAGTATTTGGTACATTTTGTCTTGTACAAAATTTATTTGCAATGTCAGTGTAGTTTTTTGTAATTGTAGTTTTTGTTTATTATAGTACGGCGGCTTTGTGAAAAATTGTGCACATCCTGCTACAAGCATGAAATTTGGCATAGACCTTCCTCAACTATTACTCTTTTATTTCAGATAAAGAATGTATTTATAAATTGACTTGTATAATTTTACGATTTGGTACATTATACACCAACTGTGTACTTGCCATGAGTAAACAACAATACAATATACAATACAATACAAAGTTTTTTATTACCAATTATGACGCCCAATAATTTGAGCAGTACAAATTAAGTTCAATTTCATACAAGTGATTACATATTGATTACATTGATTATTTGAAAAATTAAACAAAATCAAGTCTTTTTAAGCAGAATAATTTCTACAGGAATAATATACATGATATATATAGTTTTACAATATAATATAGATGGACGAACTACCGGTGACTAAACTTTATCTAGAGTTATTTTTTTCTCTTTGAATAACGTACACAATAATAAACTTACTTTTTTAATTATAACATTATCCTCAGATGACATTAACCATATTAATTTTGATTTATATTTGGGAAGCTATTTAAGTTTTAATTTGTTTACCTTATTTAAGTAATTTATATATTCATATCTTTTATTTTCTAAAATAGGACACTGAAGAAGAAAATGAATGTCATCTTCAACTTCAGTGTTGCATAATTTACATAATCTATCCTCCACTCGAAGCCCCACATATCTTCCTCTTTCAATTTCTGATTTGTGTGCACTGACTCTGAACTTAGTGAGCAGTCGCCTTTCATCCTCATTCAGAATTAATAAGTATTTTTCCATACAAATATTTTCTTTAAATAATCTATAAGTTCATTGTTTATTTCCATGCTGTTTATTTTGTCTATTTTTGTAAAGTTCAGATTTCCAAATACAAGAATATTTCTGTTTTAATTTCCTGTAAATTAGTGATTTTAAATCCATCTTTGAATTTTTAACAAGTTTAAGATCTATATCAAGATATTTCATTAGAGTACTAGCAATAGAACTATACCAACTATTTTTGTTTAAATTATTTAGTGATTTAGAGACATTCAGAGCTTCAGAGAGAAGGATATCATCAGATTAATATATATTTATAATATCTAAACATACTTAAAATTACTTCAAGAAATAAGGGATATCTTCCCATTTCACCTAATAACAGCTATATTTGTAGATTTTTTACCTAAACCCAAAGAAAATTTACAGAATTTGACATGAATACTTTCTTGTTTCATGTCATTGCATAGTTTAAATAGATTATGTTCATTTTTATTTAGTTTATTTATTACTGAAGCTCTCCATATTTCACTCACATATATAACAACACAGGTTTCACAGTATGATCAAATATATGTGAAAGTGTGTTAATTTTAGGTTTACACAAATTAAAACTTTTTTATATTTAAATAAAGCTTTCAATCCCCTTTTATATAAATCTTCTTTAGCCTCTGTAAAGCTTTCACTTGCAATTACATAAATTCCTAAATATTTATAACCCCTAGCCCTTTCAATAGGGACATTATTATTATTAAATATTTTATCATACAGTTTTCCTGTTTTATTAAATACTTCTGATTTAGTTTTCTTTATATTTATTTGGAGCCCCCATTTATCACAGTAATTATATAGTTTATCAATACACTTCTGTAGACCATCACCTGTTTCTGAATCATTACTAAGTCATCTGCATACAATAAGCAATTAAACTGTAAGGAATTTAGAATAGCAGGTTTACAGGTCTCACCAAATGAGTCAAGAATATCATTTATAAAATTTTAAAATAAAATGGGGCTTAAATTTCCCCTTGTTTGACTCCTATGTTAGATGTAAAGTTTTCAGTCATAGAATATTTGTCTACCTTTACACAAAGTTCAATATTTTTATACATAATTATCTTTTAGAGTGTTATAGAACAAATCACTGACTCCAACATTTCTCAGTTTATAAAAAAGTCCATCATGACTAGCAGTGTCAAAGGCTCTTCGTAGGTCAACAAAGCATGTAAAGAATTTTTTATCGCCTTGTTGAGTATTCTTTTCTATAAGAGTTCTCAAAACTAAATGATGATCACTGGTGCGCTTGCCTTTACAGAAACCAATTAGTTTCGGTTTAATAATATTTCTACTTGCCAAAAACGTCTCTAAACATGCTAAACGAATATTTAAAATTTTCACAAATAACTTGCCTAAACAACAGGATCCTTGTGAAGCACTTGAATTCATCACCGGTTCTTGATAGGAAACATGTTGTCAAGTCTTAGTCTTTCTATTCATTTTTTTTTTTAGATTTGTGTTAGGTCTGTTTGTCATTTCTTAATATTTATTGTAGTATTAGTATGTTTTTCTTTCATTTACATTTTTTATTTTTTTATTTTCCACTATTTCAACCTTAAAGTTTCTTCTGTAGAAAAGAAAATGATGACTCAGAGATACTATATAACGTAATCTTCATGTAAAATGAAATTGCATGTCAATAATTACATTAGATGTATGTTTCATTATGATACTTTATTCTGATTGGCTAACTGCACATCAAGTGTTATTCCGTAAGTAATTGCATTGCTCAATAAAAGTGTTCATTCATGATAACACGTGGTCTCACAATAAAGTGCACGGGCGAATTAAATAAAACAATAATCAAATTCGTGTTTTCATGATCATTGCTAAAAAAATGTAATTATAAGTATTGAATGCTTCTTTTTGTAACTTCATAGGGTTGTAAAAGCGTTTCAACCGTGTGCACATTTTTAGTATGAAGCGCTTCCGACCTTCAACACGAAGCATTGCTTCATACCGAACAACAAACTATAAAGTTCCCCAAAATGACTAATGTAAAAGCATTCAAATACTATAGGACAATCCAACGAAATATTTGCCACGGACGTTAAGCAAATATAATTCTGTCGATTACCTCTAATATTACTAAATTCTAACTAAATATTTCAGTTAGATGTGACAAATTTACTAATGTTAACTGATCTTTTTGTCGACGCATTCGCGGTATAAAAATTCTTCATGTCCTAAATACAAATCGAAGTCGTGCTGGGTTAAAAAAATGTAGAGGGAAAATTAGATATTAAACTAATGTTCATGTTTTGAATCTCATTTCCAATTAAAACACCAATATTATAAATATCTTAATTCATCATTAGTATAGTCATAATTTTATTTTGAAAATCAAGTCAAATTATTAGTTTTAAACTCAATTCCAATACAGCAATTATACCAAATGTCATATTTATCTTCCTGAAAAAACATTTAGTGAGAAAGTTGTAACATAAAGCAAAAACAAATTCAATGAATCATTTTAGAGGCAAATATTTCAATTTGATAAAATAAAGATAGTATCAGTAACGAACCGAGCCACATTATGTATGCGCCTGTCCCAAGTCAGGAGCCTGTTGTTTAGTGCTTGTTGTTGGTTCATGTCTGTCATATTTGTTTTTCGTAAATTGTTTTGTTATCGAATAGGCCATTAGTTTTCTAAATTGAATTGTTTCGTATTTTAAATGACAAGTCCTTTTATAGCCGACTTTACGGTATGTTTTGTCTCATTGTTGATAGCCGTATTGTTGCCAACAACTTCTCACGTTCACTTCATTTGAACTTTGGTGGAAATATATACTTGTTTCATAATTGATTGGTAACCATATCATGTATCCTTTTTTATATTGATCTTATAAGTATTTTTTATTTTTTAACTGTCCTGAGTGTTCTTGCATAAGCTGGATGTTTGGGTAGCCATAAAACCTGGTACAATACATGCAATTCTTTTTCTTAAAATGTCCTGTACCAAGTCATGAATATGGCAGTTGTTATCTAATAGTCCGTTGCTATGTATGTTGGTGTTTGTTTCTGTAGCAGTTCAGTTTTTCCGTTGTTCCGTTTTTTTGCTCTTATAGTGGATGTGTTTAACTCCGATTTGGTTTGTTAGGTCACAAGGCCGCTCTTAGTGCTAACGTTTGACTTGGACGGTTTTGAAATGTTCTCTTTAAAGCCATTTACTTTTTTTAGTTTCATTATGAAAAATATCAGAGGCAAACTATAATACCAACAGAACGTTTAAACTCATAAGTCGAAAACAAACTGACAACACCATGGCTAAAAAAAGAAAAACAAACTGACAACACCATGGCTAAAAAAAGAAAAACAAACTGACAACACCATGGCTTAGAAAAGAAAAACAAACTGACAACACCATTGTTAAAAAAAGAAAAACAAACTGACAACACCATGGCTAAAAAAAGAAAAACAAATAGACAACACTATGGCTAAAAAAAGAAAAACAAACTGACAATACCATGGCTAAAAAAAGAAAAATAAACTGACAACACCATGGCTAAAAAAAGAAAAACAAACTGACATCACCATGGCTAAAAAAAGAAAAACAAACTGACAACATTATGGCTAAAAAAAGAAAAACAAACTGACAACACCATGGCTAAAAAAAGAAAAACAAACTGACAACATTATGGCTAAAAAAAGAAAAACAAACTGACACACCAAGGCTAAAAAAAGAAAAACAAACTGACAACATTATGGCTAAAAAAAGAAAAACAAACTGACAACACCATGGCTAAAAAAAGAAAAACAAACTGACAACATTATGGCTAAAAAAAGAAAAACAAACTGACACACCAAGGCTAAAAAAAGAAAAACAAACTGACAACATTATGGCTAAAAAAAGAAAAACAAACTGACAACACCATGGCTAAAAAAAGAAAAACAAACTGACAACATTATGGCTAAAAAAAGAAAAACAAACTGACACACCAAGGCTAAAAAAAGAAAAACAAACTGACAACATTATGGCTAAAAAAAGAAAAACAAACTGACAACACCATGGCTAAAAAAAGAAAAACAAACTGACAACACCATGGCTAAAAAAAGAAAAACAAACTGACAACACCATGGCTAAAAAAAGAAAAACAAACTGACAACATTATGGCTAAAAAAAGAAAAACAAACTGACACACCAAGGCTAAAAAAAGAAAAACAAACTGACAACACCATGGCTAAAAAAAGAAAAACAAACTGACACACCAAGGCTAAAAAAAGAAAAACAAACTGACAACACTATGGCTAAAAAAAGAAAAACAAACTGACAACACCATGGCTAAAAAAAGAAAAACAAACTGACAACATTATGGCTAAAAAAAGAAAAACAAACTGACAACATTATGGCTAAAAAAAGAAAAACAAACTGACACACCAAGGCTAAAAAAAGAAAAACAAACTGACAACATTATGGCTAAAAAAAGAAAAACAAACTGACAACATTATGGCTAAAAAAAGAAAAACAAACTGACACACCAAGGCTAAAAAAAGAAAAACAAACTGACAACATTATGGCTAAAAAAAGAAAAACAAACTGACAACACCATGGCTTAGAAAAGAAAAACAAACTGACAACACCATGGCTTAGAAAAGAAAAACAAACTGACAACACCATGGCTAAAAAAAGAAAAAAAAACTGACAACATGGCTAAAAGAAAACAACTGACTATGGCTAAAAAAAGAAAAACAAACTGACAACACCATGGCTAAAAAAAGAAAAACAAACTGACAACACCATGGCTAAAAAAAGAAAAACAAACTGACAACACCATGGCTAAAAAAAGAAAAACAAACTGACAACACATGGCTAAAAAAAGAAAAACAAACTGACAACACCATGGCTAAAAAAAGAAAACAAACTGACACACCATGGCTAAAAAAAGAAAAACAAACTGACAACACCATGGCTAAAAAAAGAAAAACAAACTGACAACACCATGGCTAAAAAAAGAAAAACAAACTGACAACACCATGGCTAAAAAAAGAAAAACAAACTGACACAATGGCTAAAAAAAGAAAAACAAACTGACAACACCATGGCTAAAAAAGAAAAACAAACTGACCACCATGGCTAAAAAAAGAAAAACAAACTGACACACCATGGCTAAAAAAAGAAAAACAAACTGACAACACCATGGCTAAAAAAAGAAAAACAAACTGACAACACCATGGCTAAAAAAAGAAAAACAAACTGACAACATCCATGGCTAAAAAAAGAAAAACAAACTGACAACACAATGGCTAAAAAAAGAAAAACAAACTGACAACACCATGGCTAAAAAAAGAAAAACAAACTGACACACCATGGCTAAAAAAAGAAAAAAAACTGACAACCATGGCTAAAAAAAAAAAACAAACTGAAATATGGCTAAAAAAAGAAAAACAAACTGACATCACCATGGCTAAAAAAAAGAAAAACAAACTGACAACACCATGGCTAAAAAAAGAAAAACAAACTGACAACACCATGGCTAAAAAAAGAAAAACAAACTGACAACACCATGGCTAAAAAAAGAAAAACAAACTGACAACACATGGCTAAAAAAAGAAAAACAAACTGACAACACCATGGCTAAAAAAGAAAAACAAACTGACAACATTATGGCTAAAAAAAGAAAACAAACTGACACACCAAGGCTAAAAAAAGAAAAACAAACTGACAACATTATGGCTAAAAAAAGAAAAACAAACTGACAACACCATGGCTAAAAAAAGAAAAACAAACTGACAACATTATGGCTAAAAAAAGAAAAACAAACTGACACACCAAGGCTAAAAAAAGAAAAACAAACTGACAACATTATGGCTAAAAAAAGAAAAACAAACTGACAACACCATGGCTAAAAAAAAAAAACAAACTGACAACATTATGGCTAAAAAAAGAAAAACAAACTGACAACACCATGGCTAAAAAACAAAAAGGAAAAAAACAAACTGACAACACATGGCTAAAAAAAGAAAAACAAACTGACACACCATGGCTAAAAAAAGAAAAACAAACTGACAACACCTTATGGCTAAAAAAAGAAAAACAAACTGACAACACCATGGCTAAAAAAAAGAAAAACAAACTGACAACACCATGGCTAAAAAAAGAAAAACAAACTGACAACATTATGGCTAAAAAAAAGAAAAACAAACTGACATCACCATGGCTAAAAAAAGAAAAACAAACTGACAACACCATGGCTAAAAAAAAAAACAAACTGACATACATGGCTAAAAAAAGAAAAACAAACTGACACACCATGGCTAAAAAAGAAAACAAACTGACAACACCATGGCTAAAAAAGAAAAACAAACTGACACACCATGGCTAAAAAAAGAAAAACAAACTGACAACATATGGCTAAAAAAAGAAAAACAAACTGACAACACCATGGCTAAAAAAAGAAAAAAACACAACACATGCAAAAAGAAACAAACTGACAACACATGGCTAAAAAAAGAAAAACAAACTGACATCACCATGGCTAAAAAAAGAAAAACAAACTGACAACACCATGGCTAAAAAAAGAAAAACAAACTGAACAACACAATGGCTAAAAAAAAAAGAAAAAAAACTGACAACCATGGCTAAAAAGAAAACAAACTGACAACACCATGGCTAAAAAAGAAAAACAAACTGACAACATTATGGCTAAAAAAAGAAAACAAACTGACAACACCATGGCTAAAAAAAGAAAAACAAACTGACAACATATGGCTAAAAAAAAGAAAAACAAACTGACAACACCATGGCTAAAAAAAGAAAAACAAACTGACAACACCATGGCTAAAAAAAGAAAAACAAACTGACAACACCATGGCTAAAAAAAGAAAAACAAACTGACACACCATGGCTAAAAAAAGAAAAACAAACTGACAACACCATGGCTAAAAAAAGAAAAACAAACTGACAACACCATGGCTAAAAAAAGAAAAACAAACTGACAACACCATGGCTAAAAAAAGAAAAACAAACTGACAACACCATGGCTAAAAAAAGAAAAACAAACTGACAACACCATGGCTAAAAAAAGAAAAACAAACTGACAATACCATGGCTAAAAAAAGAAAAACAAACTGACAACACCATGGCTAAAAAAAGAAAAACAAACTGACAACATTATGGCTAAAAAAAGAAAAACAAACTGACATCACCATGGCTAAAAAAAGAAAAACAAACTGACAACACCATGGCTAAAAAAAGAAAAACAAACTGACAACACCATGGCTAAAAATAGACCAAAAGACAAACAACAGCAAACAGAACAAAAAATAGAACAATAAATACTGAGCAACATGTTCTCCGGAAGGGTAAGCAGTTCCTGTTCCATATATGTCAACCGTCACATATTTGTTCCTGCTCCATATATGTCAACCGTCACATATTTGAGGCATTTTTAAATTTTGATATCGATAGTACCAAGTGAAGGTTATTCGATAAAACACGTAGTAAAGTGTCCGCCCGGATATGATTTTAACATATTGAAGTTTCAATTGTTTCCCTCGATTATAGGAAAGAATGCTGGTACATGTTTATTATTCCGATAGCAAATATATGCGCACAGTTATATTTCAAGTTTATTCTTATGTAGAAGAGAGACGGATATAATACCAAAGGAATTACAACCCATAAGTAAAAACAATTGGGGATTGAAACTCATAAGTAAAAACAAACTGACAATACCTTCAAGTTGGTAAAGCGCAAAGAAAAAAAATGTACAAATTTAAAGAAAAACAAAAATCTTCAAAACACAACATACATCTACAAAACTCAAGACTGAACAATACGTACCCTGCCAAAAACCAGTGTGATCTCGGGTTCTCCATTCGGGTAAGTAAATCCTGCCCCACGTTTGACTCTCATCGTGTTAACCATGTATGCGTAAGTACAAATTATAAATTTACACGATGTATAGACGAATATTTTTAAAGTTATCAATTGAATTACTTGGTATAATTTGAACAGTTAAATAAATCAATCATATTGAATTATTTTTATTGTTTTCTGTGTTTTTTTCTTCTTTTTTTTCTCATTTTTACAGTTCGCAAAATTTCAATCTTATATCAGATAACTTTTGTTTTTCCGATTCCACAAAACGCAATATACTGTAACAGTTATTTTTGTGACTGTATTTGTGTGGTTTTCTTTAGGGGGAATGTACATGTACGTGTGTATAACTCCAGTTACCAGTTACCTCTTTATTTTGTGTTCCTTTGATTCTTTGTGCATTTTTGTGTTTTTATTTGTCGTTGTGAATCTGTCGCCTGATACAAATAAGACTTCAACAACTATTATCTAATTTAGATATGTGATGCCAATTTTCTTTTACACCATATTGTAAGTCAGCTATATGTTTACATCCCATCTCCTTTGTTCCACCAGGGGTGACCTGAGCCGGATCACCCCTACCAGATCACCCCAGCTTCAGTTTCTTTGTTTTGCATGCTTTCTTTTGTTTTGTAACATTTTGGTGGGAATGCCTAATCCACAATAAAACTTAAAATATGTAATAAGAAGAGACACTTTTAAAATTTACGATAGAAAACAATCCATTGTCTATATGGGGATTTGAACTCAAGACCTTTAGCATATCAACCCACGACACCAGTCTCGAAAATCAACCAATCAAATTGCTGGATTTCATGTTTCGAGCATGATTTTTGTGCTCCGAGCACTGAGCAAAGTTTTATGCCTTCAAGGCCTGGTCGACTGGATACCAATTCCAGTAATTAAACCATATTAAATAAAAGGAAGCAACATATTTTCATAAATGGGGCGAGAAAGCAAATTTCCTAATGAATTAAGCATTGCAAATTCACTGATGAACAAACGTTTTTTATTTAATTTTTTTTGCATTAAAATAAAATGAACACGGTACGTCCATTGAGCTATGTGCACAAGTAACAAGTTGAACGTACAATAATTGGTTACGTAGCAAACTGATATCCTTTCCAAATTCAAAACTGACAAATTTTTGGCGTTGCTCCCTAATATTGTAATTCCATGTGTGTCACGGTAAATTCAAATTTAGAAGAATAAAAAAAAAACAAATTATAATTGCTTGCTTTTAATCACAGAAATACACTCGAAATGTTACATAATGATTCAAAATAACTGTCAATTAACAATTTAGTTACACAATCTTGTTACTTGTGTAACGTCTTCAAAACGGTGGATAATTGAAAGTTGTAAAAAAAGTACAATTGCTAACGTATTTTTTAATAATCGGTATCATTTTTGCCAATAAAGATAGTTTTCAATTACTTTGATCGCTTTCACGGACATCAGAGATTCCAACTTAATTAAATAACATGTTCCTTTGATGAAGTAAATCAATTTCACAAATCCAATGTATTTGACGTGTTTCTGCAAAACTACACCTTCGGCAAATGTTTTCTGTAAATTTAAGTTAAATTAATTTATTTTTCAAATTGGGTTTTACATGTATAATCGGTTCTCATCAACATTAATCTTATGCACAGCATAAAATTCTACAGTAAATTTATCACTTTCTAATGTAAGACATTCTAGGTTCTGCAAGGCGTATTACACAAAATGTTGCAGTCGGCTTTTATCGTCCTAAACCATAAAAAAAAACATCCAATGACATGGGATTTTTTTATATTGAGTTACAAACAATGAAATTGCCCAAACATTTTAAGATCACACCCAAAAGAAGCCTTTAGTTATTTATTGGATCTTTCTGTACTGGTTTTAACAGTGACAATTCGATTTATTCGAACAATTTTGTGTCCAGCAACGAATCGGAATGTTATTGGATGTTTTACCCTTTGGCTCAATCGTACTTTTTACGAACTACAGAACGAAATAATAAATGATACACAAACTTTCTCCTTAGTTGATCCAACTTTTGTGTTCCGTTTTTTCATATATTATCTGAATTCGATTTGACAATGGTCATAGATGCGCTCCCGCGTCGGAACTCGTTCGTTCGATACCTAGTTCTTCTACAACAGCGGAATAAGTAGAACGTATAGTATTTCCGGAACTGTCTGCTTAGGCAAAAGAGGGCATACGGATTTACACATGAATATGCATACATCAAACATATACTCATAATCTTGAAGATCATCCAAAAGTCAGTTATGCCACCGTCATCCCAAGCAAACCACATTACGTAAATATGCCTTGGTAACCAACAAAACACAAACATAGCAACTAACGATAGTACGAATTTAGCTACCTTAATTCTGTCTCTGACTTGACGCTGTTGTTGTCGATTCATTGACGATCCGACTGATGTCTCACACGGCATCTCTCGACTGCTTTTTACTAAGATTTTTGCCATGGAAACATAAAAACATCCTATAACTAATAATGGAATCACGAAAAGAAGAAGAAATCTCGATATGCCTCGAGCTTGTAAATACTTCCTTCCATGAATGCTCGGTGGCACTTCAAAACAAATTGCCACGCCGGGTCCTTCTATTAAAGTGTAACTCCAAGCATCTGATATAGCAATAAGTGCCGAGGTAATCCAAATGACTGCAACTATAATAGCTATTTTCACACTCGGTTTCCCTTTGTGTTTATTCATAGGATGCACTATTGCAACGTATCTGTCCCAACTGAGGGCAGTTAGTGTAAATATAGAAACTCCTAGACACAATGATTGTAGATAAGCGTTCATTTTACATACGAACTCATTAAACGGGTACTTCTGACTTCCAAAAACAATCGTGAAGAAAGGTGCCGAAAATATCAGTAACAATAAATCTCCAACTGAAAGATTTACTATCAAAGCATTCGGAACAGTTCGCAGAGCCTTTTCCCGTAAGACGATATAGACCAGAGATCCGTTCCCTGCAACACCAATCAACATGATCCATATAAAAACAATAGGAACAATTACTGTCATCAGCTGTTGGTCAACGACAGTGTCCATTGGCTGGTAGTCAGAAAAGTTTGTAGAATTGTGATAATAATAGTCAAATTGAGTACTTACTTGGTATAGCGCGTTTGAATTGTTATTCAGTTTCATTTTAATGTCATCCACTTTTTTTATTAATCTATTCAAAGTGTCACAAAAATTTCTGTTTCAAATACATATAACCATGTAGTAGGAATTGTTTTTCTTAAATTATTCTCCGAAACTAAATTGTAAGTGTTTTCCTTTGCGATCTGGATAACATTTGAACTTGTATGTACTTCCAAACAGCAGAAGAAGCTTGTGTGGTACCAAATGAGAATCACAGACTTTTTGTATGCTGAATAATCAGTAAATCAAAATACTCCACTAATATCTGCACGTGGTATCGATATTTATGTCTTCGTTAAAAAATATTGCTTTCTTTGATCTTCAAATATTATTGAACCACGTTTAATTCTATTCAGTGTCAAAAACAATATCCGTCCGTTTCCTTTAAAAATCCGTTTTTTCCTGTATCATCGCATCTCAATTTATAATCTATGTAAAGAAGCGAACAATGTCTTTGTTGACTTGGTGTTTATTTGTCCTTTAATGTCATATTAAGTTGCTTTCTCCTATGCAACATAAGATATAATGATTACTTTGATAGTTTTTCTAAGCTCAAACAGCGTACGTAGTAATTATGTTTGAACTGTTCTATTGGTTGCAGAGTTGGTAATTAGCCGAATTGTAACTTATTTCTTGAAAGATACATACACGTCCTGTAGAAATCGACAAATGGTTCTCCGATGTTTCCGTCTTAGTAAATTATTGAAGATCGTGCTTGTCAAATCGAAAATAATTACTGATCCACAAAAATAAGATGAGATGAAAGAATTCTAAACAAAAGATAATATCTTAAATAATCGGTGAAAAATATGCCTCACAGAAAAGATGAATAAATAAGGAGAAAAAAGAAAAAAAAGTATATGTAATTTTAGCCACAATGTCTCTTGTTCTAGCTGTAAAAAGAAAAGAAAAAAGAAAAATGTATGTGTAATGTTTAACATTTGTCTCTTTTTTTGGCAGTATAAATCTAATTAACGTGTACTTATTTTAATTAATAAACTACATTGTGATTTATGGAAACCATTAACTTGTAACTATGAGAATAGACATCGGACATCAAAAACATGAGAGAAAAACTATAAACAACTAAAAAACAAAGTGTTTTGATCAGGTTTGTTTTATTAAAACATAACAGGAAAACTAATCATAAAATTACTTTTGTGAAGAAAAAAAAAACTTTGCATCGAAAATTTTCTTTTGATTTCAGAAATTTGAATTTATGAGGTTTTGTTTTTACTTTCAATTTATGTTTGTTCCTTCATAGACGTAGAGAAAACCGACTTCTTCTAAGCTAGAAATTATTAATTTCGTCTTTTGATAAAAAACAATTCTTTTTGTTTATTTATCTTCAATTAAGAACATAATATGTTTTTTTGTTTTTTTCTTTAACATTATATCCATTTGATAAGATGTAAAATATGTCCGCGTAGATGAATGAGAGCTTGCTAAACGGTGTCATGTTTTAATTTTTTTAGCGGTTGAAATTCAAATAAGAAATTATACTAGACCACTTTCGAGTTTGTTCGTCACCTGAAAAAATCGTCAATTATGCACACCTTTATGACGTCATTTACCATATAGAGGGGATAGCACTGTTAACAATTCAATTCAAATTCAAACATTTATTGTCATATAAACTCTAAACAATAAGTTTGTGACAAATAATATAAACATATACAAAATACATTTAATAAACAAAACCATGAAAACGTTCATTCAGCGTCTTAGTGGTCGTCATTTTGCATGCAGGATAAACTAAAAATAATATTTGTTCCGTATGTACATAATCACAATTCCCTTATGATAGCAGTACTGAATATAAATTATGAGAATTTAATTTGCCGAACCAAATGTGCAATATGGCATTATAACTTTTTCCACCACTCGCCCAACAAAGAACGGAAGTGACGGCGCGCCTAAACGCACGAATGATATTCACTAAAACCAAAGTTTTTGACGGATTTGCAGCAAACTCGAAAGTTGTCTGTTACACTACAATAGGATTATTGAATACAATCACCATTGGTAAAATAAGACAAACAAATACACACACAACAAAAATGCACAGTGCCACAGCTCCATGTGTGTCATTTTTTATTTAAAGTTTGGCAATTTAAATGAATGGCTTATTTTTCTTCAGTATGGCATATTTTATATCAGAACACCTATCGTTGAGAGTGTATGGCAATATTGTTTAGTATTTATTCGAATTTTTTTTAGGAAAAGGCATCCTTAACTGAAAGCGCTTAGTAACATTTTGATTCTATGTAGTTCAATAAATTTTAAAAAGGTTAAATTATTTTTTTCGATTCACTACTTTTTAAATTTTAGAAGTGTTTGTCAGTGTTTAAACTTGACCCTGAATTAACGGGCACTGTGAATGTAAAAAACACAGAAAAGTTGGAGATCCGTTTAACATATTTTGGTCTGGAACCTCAACTTTATGAACGTTATTTATGGAAAAAATATTTATGATTTCCAAGGATTTGCATGGTAAAATAACGACAAACGAGATCACGGCAAGTCTCGCAAGATCCCTATCAAAACGATCCAAGATATTCAAATCCAACTTGACTAATTCAATGAAAGTTGAAGGTATTTTTATACATTTTCCAGGAGTTTATTCTGACTTCATGTACACATTCTTAAAAAGAAAATGATTTTATATATGTTTAACCCTTAAATTAGAGATTGAATACTAGTAAAACAATAAGAGATTTAAAAACAACAATATCATAAAAGGACACTTAATTAGAGCTGTAATTAAACAATCGTTTTTTTTTGTAAATTCAATTTTACAATCACGTCTATATCTACAACTGACTACAGTAAATGGAAAATTTTTCACCGTAATAACCGCGTTTCATCGTAATAACCGCGTTACTTCTACATGTTCTATTAGAGCTTTCTTACAAATTGACGAAAGGTACGAGCAAACGTAAAGGGAGCGCGGATTTCATTTCCACAATAACAATTTAAAGTCTTTGTTTTTTCCGGTAAAACAGAATGCTTTTCTAAATCGAATTTATCTTTCAAAAATAAGCATATCGAAAGTAATACACGCTTTTAATATAAGAAAACAAAGAAAAATAGAGTCTAATACACCTACGTCCGATACGTTACTTACGTAAACCACGAGTACACACATTTTCGCGGGAATAGTTTAAGCACGAGTTTCACGATTAAAATTTAAATGGCATTATTGAAGTACATAAGTCTAAATTTAACGATTCACATTTTTTTTAATCTTTATAGTACACTATCAGTAAATTGTCAACGTGGAATTTCGAGATTTGCAAAACAATGATTCTACAATGTTTTGAAAAAGGTATGTGAAATAAATCTAGAAAAAACAGATTTTGTGATATCTTAAATGTTAAAAAAGGACTTAGGTAATGTTATTTTGAAGAGTGGGGGAAGGGGTTGAAACACATTTTTTTTAGTTTTGAGGGGCATTTTTTCCTTCTGACTACCCTGTATTTAGGATATTTTAAAGAGTTATCTCTTTCCACCTGGTGGTATTGTAGTCCTACTGTAGCCTGTAGCCGCCTTTCAAACGTCCCGAAATCCTATATATCTCAAGAAAAATCTTATTTAATAAGTGTCGATGCATGTAGGGTAATGGTTCCATGGCTTTAATTTAAATGTGTCAAAATAAAGGATCCCTAAAACGAGTCTTACGTATGATTCGTCAAGCGTACGTATTTCGTCAATTTGTAAGAAAGCTCTAGTGTTTCCGATATGTTTGACCCGAATGAACCTAAGAATCAACAGATAATGTTATCTGGAATGAAGAACATCATCGATGAGTCTACAGATAATGAACATTAAATGTAATTAAGAGAACAAAATCATATCTGGATTTCTTCACGATTTCATTGACAATTTATTTGTTTCAACAACAACAACGTATACATACACAAACAAAAGGAAATGTCTTGTTATTGTATCATAACAAAATTATACGTTGCACTTCATACTCAAAGAGAGGCGAGAGATACCAGAGGGACATATGAACTTTCAAGTCGAAAATAAGTCAAAGGTTATGTTTTATCAGTTTCGTAAGTTTTTTTAGTGGACGACCACTTGAAATTCGTTTTGGAAGGGAAAGGGAAGATGTTTGTTTTTCTGGTTTGACTATAATTCATTTACATCTGTTGCTCTGCATGATAATTTGTACCACTACGAAACAGCGCAAACATATATTTTTACTTTTGTTCGCAACTAATTCCTACCTTTCGTTTTGCAAATATTTGTTTTTATTTTTTCTTTGAAAACATCATATATTTGTACAGCTCTCACTGGGCCAGGATCTTAAATTTTTAAAACACCCACGATCCTACCAGTAATCATATGGTTTCCTCTTTAATCCCCCCTAAAAGAAAGAATAAAAATTGTTTTGACGGAGGTTGCGAAACTGAATTTTATAATTACATGACTTATGAAAAAAAGATAATATGGCGGCTCGTCTATAAAACATCAGTCCAGAACTGTCAACCATAACAGAGTTTAAAAGCGACTGTTCGCACAAATTATCAGAATTATTGGAATACATACATCAATCACTCTGACATAATCCGCATTTGTTTTTCGAATTCATTAGACAATTTCGTCAATTAAAAAATGAAATGAAGATTGATATGGAACTAATATATATAAGGAGATGTGATATGAGACAATTTTATGAATAAAAACTGGTCGCATTATCTTATTTTTTATCATTGCTTGGTATTTAACGACACTTTCAATACTATTGACAATTTCGAAGCCGGTTGGTTGACAATCGGGGCACATTCTTTTAAAAAAAAAATGACACCCAAATAGTGATGGTGGCCAAGTTTGATCAAGTTTGTAGCAGAAGATTTTTGTAATAGTTAACGGAAAAACGGACGACGAACGCCATTTGAAAAGAAAAGCTAATATATCCTTTCGATCAATTAAACTAAAACCCATGTATCTAGTACATGTACTGGCAAATATATCATATTAACTCAGATAACAGAACGACAGTTTACACTAACAGAATAATTTAATATATCAAAAACCAAATGCAGCGGTCCTCTGAGAAATCATTGAGGACTTTATCTTTGATTTTCTGTCACGTTGACATGTGTAATGAAATTTTTATTGACATCTATAATTTCTTTTAAGAGCTTAGGAATTCTGAATGAATTTTATATCCGTTAATGTTATTGATACGTATTTAAGCTGGGAAAAGTTTAATGAGTAAAAAAGAAGACAAAATTGAATCAGTCTCAAAATGCTTTTTTCAAAAGAGCGAAACTGTTAGTTTGAAAAATCAAATTGTTTTAAATATATGTCGCATGCATTGGTCAAACGATATTTATCATGGCTATGTCTGTTCATATGTTTGATAAAATTACATTAATTTTTGTACGTGAAAAATTTTAAAAAATGTCTGTAAAAAGTTTGAAATGATAAATGGCGCTTAAAAACTTGTATATCAAATAAAATTTGAGGAGAACATTACACGTGCAACTGGAATAGTGTTGAATGTGTGTACTAAATTTCATGAGATTATGTCCGATTCACTTTTTTGAAAGGTTCAATCCACCATTTTCTACGTTTGAAAATGCCTGTACCAAGTCAGGAATATTGACAGATGTTGTCAATTCGTTTGCTGTGTTTAATCATTTGATTTTGCCACTTGATTAAGAACTTTCCGTTCTGAATTTTCTTCAGATTTCAGTATTTTTGTGAATTTACTTTTCTGTGAGACAAGCTTTAACAAGCTATATTAGTACTACTTCTTTACTGATCTTTATACATAATGCGCTTACGTATTGATTTGGTATGTTTAGGAATGAAAAGCTATAGTAACTGTAGTTTACCATTGTTAAACGCTCCTAGATTAATTTGAATATAAAAAATAAGTGAAAAATACTACTAAATACCGATCTCCTTTAGGGGCGAGACCTAACCGTCTCTTGGTAGGTCAAAGTGGTAAACGTTTGTTTCAATGCATGCGCCAATCGCATTCTGAATATTATTCAGTCACAAAATGTTACAGAAATATTAAACTTCGACAACTTTTACCAGTTAAGAAAACCGCGACAATTGTACGATTATGCATGGTTTAAGGTGGTACCAAACACTTTAACTAAAATTAATTTGGCTCGTTTAATTTTCTTAAAATTTTGACAAAGTATTTACTTTGACCCTTTTACAAAAATATAAAAATTTCAAAAAAATTGAACCAACCGTTTTATCAGAAAAAATACACTGGTTATATAGCAGTTTGACAAACACCAATTTTGATCATTGAGAAGCTTAATAATCCTTTTACAACACAACGTAATTAAAACGTTTAGCTAACTTTACAGAGTTATCTCCCTGTAGTGTTAGGTACCACCTTAAATGCTCTCTTGGATTTTGTGCTTTTCTTGCTTAATTAAATGACAATAAAACGATTCTATTTTTTGTAAAGAAATTATATTACGTATCTCTTCTTTCAGGAACCCCCAACAAAAACTGGGGCTGATCTCAGGTGCTCCGGATGGGTAGGCAGATCCTGCTCCACATGTGGAACCTATCGTGTTGCTTATGTTATTACAAATCCTGTAAATAGTCTATTTCGGTAGGTCCCATTCGTGAAAAGGGAAGAGTATTGTAATTGCGACATAAAGAACATATTCGATATCATCTGTGATTCCGTAACGGTCAACCAACTCGTGATGGCGTCCGTAAAATTTACGAAGGAATGATTTCAAATTTACCATTTGGAACTCTTGGTTTAATAGCAATGTATTAATTGATAAGTTTCGAAAGTATTAAGAAACTTAAGTTGCTGTCCCCTATCCATTCATCAGTTGATCATTTGTTGATTTGATTAGCTATTTTATTGATGACTACTTTTGTCATGCGTATAGCTCAAGTTTGCAATCATTGATATATCCTTGACATTGGCATTTTTTGGTTATAATGGTTGTGAATACTGAAGGTGCTGTCAATACATGTTATTTAATTTATATTTGCTCGTTTTAAACTAAAAATTTAATGATATGTGATTTGCAAAAAATGAACAAACACGATTTTAATGGGGAAAATATTGAGGAAGATGCAATGATCACAATATCATTATTTAACACTATTCACAGATATATTTTTATTAAAAAAAAATGAAGTAAAATACAAGTTTAAAATTTATAAACAAAAGCTGTTTCAAAGTCTGTATATCTTATATTTTCCATTAGTTTCTCTGTTGATGTCTATTCCTATAGGCTCTTTGATTCCTTCAGTCTCTGATAGTATGGTCTTACAGGATTTACCATCTGGTGATATTACTACAATACTGTCTTTTCCAGAAGAAGCTGTGTAAACAGAGCCATTTATGTCTAATGTAATTCCCAATGGATAGTCTATATCCTGGTGCTGAAACGTCCACAGAGGTTCGCCAGTACTGTCATAGCAGCAAACTTTGTTTTTTTTTCGGGAAAGGTGCCATAGATATTTCCTAGGAATAATGAAATACAATCCAGTCTTTCTATTCCTTCTAATAGTGTATGAGACATGTCATTCAGATTCACTCTAGTACTCTGTATGTCATTACTACTGATGACCAAAGTTTCACAATCACATGCTAGTCCATAACAATTATGAGAAAGAAATTTAATTGTTTGAATAATTTAATTCTTTTCTGTATCCACCAGTTCTGTCTGGTTGGATGCTCCTAATACATCAGCTACTGTACTTTTTTCTGATAAATCAGGCATCATATGTTTCATGTGTGAACGTAATCACTATTCTGATGAAGATGCCATCATTACTGAACAGCAGTAGTTGTCTTTTGCGATAATCAAGTATTATTAAATTACCATCAGGTAATATACGACAGGAAAATATACTTAAAGTTGTCATACCTTCTGGAATTATCAGTCTTGTCAACGAGGATGGCTTTATCTCTTCAATTCCAGGAACTTTGATTTTTGCTTGCATAAATTTAGGTAACTTGTGGTAATCTTCAGATGGCATGGTTTTATGGTTTTTAGACAGTCTTGACTAGCTGGGAGGTTTTTCAGTTTCCCAAAACAAAACTTCACATTATGTGCATTGTTTTCCACATAAATCCCGGTGTTAGCTTTTCTAGTTTAAATTTTGGGTTACTGATCATTTCTGAGACATTTACCGTAGACTTTGTGATATAGGTTTTGCTCATTGTTGAGTGCCGTTGTTATTATTTCTATGTCATTGGTCTCTGGTGGAGTGTTGTTTATCTTATCACATCTTTTTTTTATTATTATTATTAAAACTGTAAAAGAAAAAAAAACACATTGTTGTCTATGAAGCAAATACGTGTGCTCTTTTTCTAATTTTTATACAATCAATTTTTAAAAGAATGAAATCGTACAAAATACATTTGATGCTCTTATATCATCAAAAAGCCCATATTAATGGATCAAAATCATGTTACTATCCAATAAATAAGTAAAAAATAACAATTTTGTAAAAAATTACAATTTTGTAAAAAATAACAATTTTGGGGCCAAAAAGAGGTCTTAGGTTTTTATCTTTTAATGAAAAATTGATAAAAAGTTTCATTGCCGTTCCCTCTTAAAAGACGCTGACACTACATAATTCCTTTTAATAATTGTTATCATGTTTCATGTATACAAACCTTTGAATGTAAATTAGGTACAAATGTCAAAATGTTCGGATTTAGCATGTATAGCTAGCATTACTGGAAATACCACATTGGTTTAAATAGAGATTAATTGGTTTGACAAATAGCAGATGGATTTACGAATGTGATTTAACCGCTTCAAAAATAAATACTGCCATCTAATTAGTTTCCGATACTTTGATATAATGAAGCAAGTGATTAATTCAACCTACTAGTATTGATATATTTAATCTGAATTTCTCACCGTTTTAATATAACATTGGACATGAAATATTCCTGCGGCTCATTACTACCACTCATGGAATAGTAAGTGCCCCCTCCTCCCGAGGGCCAGTGAAATAAGTTTAAAAGAAATATAATATAAAATTGAGAATGGAAATGGGGAATGTGCCAAAGAGACAACAACCCGACCATAGAAAAAACAACAGCAGAAGGTCACCAACAGGTCTTCAATGTAGCGAGAAATTCCCGCACCCGGAGGCGTCCTTCAACTGGCCCCTAAACAAATATATACTAGTTCAGTGATAATGAACGCCATACTAATTTCCAAATTGTACACAAGAAATTAAAATTAAAATAATACAAGACTAACAAAGGGCAGAGGCTCCTGACTTGGGACAGGCGCAAAAATGCGGCGGGGTTAAACATGTTTGTGAGATCTCAACCCTCCCCCTATACCTCTAGCCAATGTAGAAAAGTAAACGCATAACAATACGCACATTAAAATTCAGTTCAAGAGAAGTCCGAGTCTGATGTCAGAAGATGTAAACAAAGAAAATAAACAAAATGACAATAATACATAAATAACAACAGACTACTAGCAGTTAACTGACATGCCAGCTCCAGACTTCAATTAAACTGACTGGTTTGATCAAGTATAAGTTGTCTTCTCTCACTCTACCACTCTATCCAAAATGGGTAAAGTTGAGCAGTAAACACAGTATTAATGGCAAATTTCAGCAGACTTGGAAGTAAGAAATGTAAAATTCTTCAAAAGTGTTATGTTACAAACTGTTAAAAGAAAACTTTGAATTTGAAAAATATTTAGACTTATTACCTTATAAAGATAAAATAACTTTATGTAGGTTAAGAACGGGAAATCATTGGTTACCTATAGAAACCGGTAGATGGCGTAGAATTATTAGACAGGAAAGGTATTGTGTACTTTGTACAACTCAAGAGATAGGTGATGGATTTCACTATATTCCAAACTGTACAGCTCTAATAGAAAGTTGAAGAGCTTTTCTTAAACCTTACTATGTAAGCCGAGTCAATGTTTTAAAATTCGGCACTTTACACATTTTCAAATATAGAATTTCTTTATAAAAAAGTTAAAAGTAAAATCACAAACATTCTAAACTCCGTGGAAAATTCAAAAGGGAAAGTCCTGAAGGTTCCACTGCAGTCAAAATATAGGACACTTCATAAACATCTGAACTTTGCCTGTATTTTTCAACCTATGATAATGAATAAAGTCCCAAACTATTAGAATAAAATATGTTCATTTAAACATACTTAACATATACACACTGTGTAAATTGTAAATAAACTTGAAATTATTATGTTGTGGGCAAACCGGTTCTTGGGGTGAACACTAAATTTAAAAAAACAACATATGGACGAATACTGTTATATCTAATGCAGGGCAAGCTCGTGTTAATTTTTCAGAAAATGTATTGATATTCGAGTTTTAGTTATTTTCATGTATCTAGGTGAACGAAAACCGAAAGTGTAATACAGAAATTGGACAAATATGCCATTGAAACATATGTATGTGACAAATCAACATGAGCTTGCCCTGCATTAGATATAACAGTATTCGTCCTTACTAATTTTAAACAAATAAGTCGTCATGCAGGCCTCCAAATTTTTTTGAAAATTTAGTGTTCAGCCCAAGAAACGGTTTTGCCCACAAAATAACAATTTCAAGTTTATTTGCAATTTACACAGTGTGTATATGTTAAGTATGTTTGAATGAACATATGTTCTCATAGTTTAGGACTTTATTCGTTATAGGTTGAAAAATACAGGCAAAGTTTAGATGTTTATTAAGTGTCCTATATTTTGACTTTAGTGGAACTGTAACAAATGTCATATTCCTGACTTGGTACAAGCATTTCTTATGTAGACTTTAAAGTATTAACTGTTTATACTTTAAATAATAAATACAACACTTTTTATTGTATGAAAAACTTGACAATTATTGAATTGTACTATCAGTACAGTATTCCTGTAACTCTTATACGTGTGGACGAAGCGCACGTCTGGCGTATTAGATTTTAAACCTGGAAGCTATTATTCGTGAGTTTCACTGTCCTATATGTTCTCCCATTTATTTGTATTGTAGTCCTGTCATGTAATTTTGTCATTATAATGTTATATTTAACATTGCCATACAAGTGGGAGGTTTGGTATGCCAAAAAACCAGGTTCAATATATTTTATTCTAAAAATGTTCTGTACCAAGTTAGGAAAATGGCCATTGTTATATTATAGTTCGTTTCTCTCTGTGTTACATTTAAATGTTGTGTTTCTGTTGTGTCGTAGTTTTCCTCTTATATTTTATGCTTTCTCTCAGTTTTAGTTTGTAACCCGGATTAATTATTTTCTCAATCGATTTATGAATTTCGAACAGCGGTATCTGTTGTCTTTATTTATATTACGAGGAATGAATTATTATTTTGGATAGCTATCAAAGTTTAATAACGTAAGAATTTGTAGATATAGCATAAATGAGCAATTGGAAATTTGATTTTTTTTTACCAAAAACATGCCGACAGAAAGAATTGCACAGGTTAATAAAATGTCCGATATCTCGAACACTACATATGTAATTTTAAGAAAAAATAAAAGCTCCAAACAACTTTGAAGACTCGTTAGTTTTATATCCATTACATAAAAAGATTGGAAATTTTGCCTTGTATTTTAAAATACTTAGACAATGATTTAAAGGAAATACATCTTAGTATTAACATTGTGGACTTTCATTACAAGATACAAGTAGCTCTTATGGGTTACGTTAGTTTTAGTAAACATGCGGGACCATCATTACAATATACAAGAAGCTTTTATAAGTTGAGTTAGTTTAGTATAAACAACCATAACAAGATTCATGTAGCTCTTATAGATGGAGTTCGTTTAAGACTAAACATGTGCGACCACCCTAACAAGATACATGTAGCTCTTGGAGGTCGAGTCAGTTCCAATATAAACATGAGGGACCACCATAAGAAGATACATGTAGCTCTTATAAGTGGAGTTAGTTTTAATATAAACATGCAGAACCACAAGAACAAGATATATGTAGCTCTTATAGATGGAGTTAGTTTTAGTTTAACATGAGGGACCACCATAACAAGATACATGTAGCTCTTATAGATGGAGTTCGTTTTAGTATAAACATGAGGGACCACCATAACAACATATATGTAGCTCTTATAGACGGATTTCGTTTTAGTATAAACACGAGGGACCACCATAACAACATACATGTAGCTCTTATAGATGGAGTTCGTTTTAGTATAAACATGAGTGACCACCATAACAAGATACATGTAGCTATTATAAATGGAGTTAGTTTAAGTATAAACATAAGGGACCACCATAACAAGATACATGTAGCTCTTATAAGTGAAGTTAGTTTAAGTATAAAGATGTTCGACTGCAATAACAAGATATATGTAGCTCTTATAAGTGGAGTTAGTTTTAGTATACATGAGGGACTACAATAACAAGATATAATATGAAGTTCTTATAGATGGAGTTCGTTTAAGTATAAACATGAGGGACCACCACTATAATAACAAGATACATGTAGCTCTTATAAGTGGAGTTAGCTTTAATATAAACACGAGAAACCCCAATAACAAGATATATGTAGCTCTTATAGGTGGAGTTAGTTTAGGATAAACATGAGGGACCACCATAACAAGATACATGTAGCTCTTATAGATGGAGTTAGTTTTAGTATAAACATGTGGGACCACCATAATAAGATCATGAAGATACATGTAGCTCTTATAGATGGAGGTAGTTTTAGTATAAACAGCATTATAGTATACATAGTTTGCCCAATAAAGAAAATGCTAAAATATTCATTTTTACAGATGTATCCCTTAATTCTAATTATAATTATGATATTTATGTTTTACTACGAATATAAATTTTCAAAATTGAATTACACACCGTCATTAGTAGGCTTCGTTTTAATGATGCAACTACTGTTTTCTAATAAGCAAGAGTCATTTAACAGTCATTTTTCAATTACCAAAGTCGTAACAGCGTTCAAAGTACCAATACTTTACGGAGTATAATCAGTCATTTACTAATTATATGTGTATCCAATAATTTTTGTGGCGTCTTTTCAATTATTTGGACATAAATGGTTCCATTTGTACTGCTGTAGTCACGATGAATAAAGATTGAATGATATTGAATATGTAAATTTGTGTGCAAAATATTGCTATTTATAATCATTTAAGAAGTAAGAATTTTAAACGCTTTTTAACCACACATACGTTGTTTATCCAATCTTAAATTAAAGTTGTTTATATGGAAAAAGGTCACGATTAGTGTTGTAACTGATCATCATTCAATTTGTCTCGGAGGTATATTAATGCTGGGTGAACTCTCTTTTTATTCGTCCGTCCGTCCAACCGTTCTTGTTGTCCCACACAGTCACGACTACATTTTTTTTGCAAAGCGCTTTCACGCTTACATTTCTTGATCAATTAATTGCTTTAGCTATTTATAATAGAGATAGAAAAACAGCCCTGATATACAACAAATTATGTTTCACGTCCTTTTAAAAGGTTAAATATGGGGCAAATACATGTTTTGTCCCCTTTCAACGGTTTTAATTAAATAAAACAATGTCTTTGATAAGCTTAAAAACTATATCAGTTCAGCTTGAGTGCCAAAAAAAAAACCCACCTAAAAATACTGAACTGCGGGGAAAATTCAATCGGAAAGTTCCTAATCACATGGCAAAATCAAATGACAAAACACATCAAACGAATGGACAACAACTGTCAATATTCCTGACTTGGTATGTTTCAAATGTAGAAAATGCTGGATTGAACCATTCAAAAAGTGAATCCGACAAATACTCATGAAATGTAATACACACATTCAACACTATACCAGTTGCACGTGTAATGTTCTGCTCAAATGTTATTGGATATGCGAGTTAAGCGCCATTTATCATTTCGAACCGTTTACAGACAATTTTTAGGATTTTTCAAGTACAAAAATTAATGTAATTTTCTCGAACATATAAACAGATATAGCCATGATCAATATCTTTTGACCAATGCATGCTACATATATATTTTAGACAATTTGATTTTTCAAAATAACGGTTTCGCTCTTTTGATAGAAGCATTTTGAGACAGATTCAATTTTTCTTTTTTATTTACTCATTTAACGTTTCCCAGCCTGAATTCGTATCAATAAAATTAACGGATATGAAAATCCTTCCGAATTACTAAGCTCTTAAAAGAATTTAAAGATGTCAATAAAAAGTTCATTACACATGTCAACATGACAGAAAATGAAATATAAAGTCCTCAATGATTTCTCAGAGGACCGCTGCATTTATTTTTTTGATATATTAAATTAATCTGTTAGTGTAAAATGTCGTTCTGTTAAAAAAAATTCAACGTGACAGAAAATCAAATATAAAGTCCTCAATGATTTCTCAGAGGACCGCTGCATTTATTTTTTTGATATATATTAAATTAATCTGTTAGTGTAAACTGTCGTTCTGTTAAAAACATGAGTTAATATGATATTAGATTGAACCTGGTTTTATAGCGCTAAACCTCTCACTTGTAAGACAGTCGCATCAATTTACATTATATTGACAATGATACATGAACAAAATGTCACAAATAGGGGTACAAAAACGACACGGACCCAACCAAAAAACAGGGATGCTTTAAGGTGCTACCGAAGGGGAAGGAGATCCTGCTCGAAATATAGCATCCGTCTTGTTTCTTATATTGTTACAAAGCCGGTAAATAGTCTAATTCGGTAGGTCACATTCGTGAAAAGGGAAGGGGATTGTAGTTACGACATAAGGCACGTATCCGATATCATCTGTATAACGAATATTCCATAACGTTCAACCAACTCTTGATGGCGTCTATAATATTTACGAAAAGATGATTAAAACCTCACCATTTGGATCTCTTGGTTTAAAAGTGTAAAGGTAACAATTGGGTAGATGATATCATCTTTTTTGTCGTAAAGTTTTGTTTTCAATCGACCCTCATAGTCAATTTCTAGATATAAGTCCTAATCAAATGGCACAATCAAAAGCTCAAAGACATCAACCGAATGGATAACAAGTGATGCCTCTTATAAATGAAAATTGATTTTTTGAACAATTGCTACTCGCTTTATCATGGCTATGTGACTTAAGGTAAGCAGTCATTTACCAAAAACAGTGACAGGTACGGTCATGTCATTTACATACACCTTGTATTGTACAGTATTACTTCATGTACATAATAGAAATAATTATGTCACGCAATCATACAGTACATGGTACAGTCATGTAATTTACCATACAGTGCATGACACAGGTACATGTATGTCATGTACCCATACAGTGAACGGTACACTTGTATCCTGTACTCATAGATTTGATTCTACAGTTATGTCATTTACACGTATATAGGGACATTTTAGTTATGCCATCACCCATACAGTGCACCGAACAGTGATGTCATTCATCAATGAAATACAAATTGCATGGCATTGGTAAGTTATTTTACTATGCTGTGTTTAATACAGTAGTTACCGGGAAGAACCGAAATACTGTTTCGACTTTTGACTTGCTAAGCTTAAAATCGGAAATACGATACTTAAGAAAGGTGACACGTTGTTTTTTGCCATAACAAGCTTGATTTCAGACCTCCTGAATGACGACCAATTTTCGCAGGCTGAATTTCCGAGATTCATATGTCGGTTTTATGACTGAACTGTCCCGGTCCCGGTTCATCTGTGGTCATTTGGAGGAAACCACGTTATAGAACATTATGATAAAAAGATATTTGCTTTGTGACGTCAAACTCTTTAGGTGAAAACCACCTATTTAGGGATTCCGTATTCGTCACAATCATGCCAATATTGGCTTTGACCTTGTAATCGCTAAAAAAAAAAGGAAATGTATATCTCTTTCCTTTTGGACAATCAATTTAGTCTGAACTAAATAAATTAAAATTTAGTGTATATATATATATATAGGACAACATCACTTTTAATAATACGCGTCAAGGTGCCGTCGTGAAAGGATCATACAAGGGATGTTTACAAAAATCTAGATCTTATATTCAAGATGAATAAAAGGTAAATTTTTATTTATTTTCCAAATTTCAATGACACAACTGTTACAGTTCACAAACACCAATAAGGTAAACAGACGGAAAAACACGTCAAATAACTAATTATCTGTACAAGATACTTAAGAAATACAATTATATGTTTATTGCGTAGTTATTTGACAAAACTATCCTCGTACTTTTAGATCTATTTGATATTCAAATCCATGTTGGTTAACTATGATTAGGTTACATCCTTCTGTCAGCTGAGATAAATTCATACATCGATTTTTTATGAAATAATATTTCTCTATAAACATAAAAAGAGCAGTATTTAATTAACTCAATTTAGTCCTGACAAATATGGTACGAGGATACTAACAATCTAATTTACTACCATATTACGTCATAGCAGACGACACAAGTGGGATGGCGTCGTTTAGATGATTGATTATTTCTCCCATCATGCAATAGAAAATTAAGATTGATATATGGTGTCGCTTTTGATAAATAAAAATGTTAAAGAGAGGAACCATGAAGAGAGCACTGCAATGACAAACTACCTGTTTTAGTCGGAACATTATGATATCTCGATAGTAATAGTACATTTACAAACGCTATAATATTTTCCAGATATTAAGGTCTGCTGTTTCATGTCACCGATGTTAATAAGATAACGAAAGTCGATCGAAACCTAAAAAAAAAATGTAAACACCATGTTTGCCTTTCAGTGTTTTTACTATTTATGACTGAAAAAAACCACATACACACTAATACATATACAGGCTATAATCTGCGATATCTGCGATGTTCTAGTTTGATACATAATTTGTAGTGTTGTCAAATCGTACACTTTTGGCTAACCGGTTACTCGTATAATCGTTCGACCGATTAACCGGTTAACCGATAGTTTAAGTTGATGTTTGAAAGCCTTATCAATAGTACCCTACACATCAGTATACGAAGATGTGATATTAGTGTCACTGTGGCTACTTTCCATATAAGTCATACATTTTCGTTTTTATAATAAGATGAATTGAAGTTTGTCCTTTGGTATTATAAGGCTTGTCTGTGTTAGTTTTACTAAAATTAAATAAAGCATATGGTAAATTAAACATGTTTTCGATTTCATTCCGATTGCACATCATTTTCTATAAAGTACAATCATGAATAGTTTGTTTACGTGTGTTGGCTTCCCCTCATATTTTCACTCTTGCATTATGATTCAAGAAAATAACGCAGGATTAATATCTTACACCCTTTTGTTGTTTTTCTTGGTTTGGTTGTTTTGTTTTGTTTTATGTTGTTCTTTGTTTTGGGGGGGGGGGGGGGAGGGTAGTAAACCGTTAAATGAACTACACACAATCTTTTTCCTCAATATGTGCTGTATCATAACCATTTTAAAAACGTTATTTTATTCTTAACTAAATGGCGATAACTTCCGGTATTTCGTGCACTTATAATAATCTTCGACAAGCTTTTGTAAACCCTGAGAACTCAAAAAATCATTTAAATGTGTTTGCATGGTCCATAAGCAGTTTATTTTTGGTGCTATAATTGCACTCAAATTGTGGAATAGCTAATCTAAGGTATTATAGTGGTACAATTAATGTTTCAACAAATATCACATATAAAGAGCAAGTTTAAAGTGACGGCTCAAAGTTCTTACTATAATGGTACAAGAAAATGTATTAGTGCGATAAATATGTTCATAGGAACTTCAATCAAGATTTTTTAAAACGACGCAGGTGTTTTCTCTCCGTGAATATATTTTTTCATCTCCTTATTCGCCTGAAATTTCAGGATTCTAGAAAATGCCGAAATTCAAAAAAATTACTGAAACGGATAAAAAAAAGTATAATTTGTTTTTTCTTACTACAAGTTGATTGTGTTTAAATATCATTCTACACAACCATGATATAAATGTAAGGCTAGAAAAAATTTTCATACAGGTAAGTGGTTATAACTACAATTCCCGTCCCTTTTCAGGAATGTGACCTACCAAATTAGACTATTCACCGTATTTGTAATAACATTGGCAACACGACGGGCGCCACATGTGGAGCAGGATTTGTTTACCGTTCCGGAGCACCTGCGATCCCTCTCAGTGTTTGGTGGGGTTCGTGTTGCTAAGTCTTTAGTTTTACATGTTGTGATTTGTGTGCTATTATTTCTGTTTGTCTTTTTCTTATTAAGTCTCCCAAACAAAGTTTGGAGACTTATTGTTTTTGGTCAGTTCTTATTATTTAATTATTATGGCACCCTCAACGGAGTTGGGGTGACATATTGTTATTCTACGTTTCTTTTTTTTTTTATTATGGCACCCTCAACGGAGTTGGGGTGACATATTGTTATTCTACGTTTCTTTTTTTTCTTTTTATTATTTTTATTCTTCCACACATTTTGTCCACGCTATTTCTCGTAATTGGTCATACCCATGTTGATGGAACTATACCATAATATGAACCGCCATGTGGAGTTGTGCAAGAGACATTGGAATGGTAAAAGATGGCCGCCGTTACCATGGAAACTAAAAAAATGTTAAAAAAAATCCAAATTTTAAATCTTTCGTTATAAGAGGCAAAGTCTTGAAAGTTTATGTAAATGTTGGCAGTGGTGCCCCGAGGTACCAACAGTACTTGGAATTTTCAAAATGGCTGCCATTGCCATGGAAACTGGACAAAAGTTTAACATTGACCCTATGGGAAAATGCGTTTTAGCTGCATTTTCTTGAAAAATATAACAACAATTCCACGGAAATCGTAATTAGGAGTGTGTGCATATGGTCACATGCAATTGCTGTACTGCTAACATATACTAGAATATTCTAGAATAAAAATATGTATTTTATTTAATGTGCTTTAAAGAGAAAATCGCCACCGAGAGAACGAGAAACACTCAAGAGTACAAATTACTGACATTTCTGCACTTGCGTTAAAGTACATATCCGTGAATGACACACCTGCTAAAATATACACATTAGCTGAAATCAATCGATAAACATGTAATTAAATTGTACACGATAAGTTACATGTATTGTATGATACGCGAGCTATTGAAGAATAAATTGAACAGTTAATACGCCGCTCCGTCAATATATACACATGTTGTCTGTCCTACGTCCCCTCTAAAAAGAATATTAATATGTTAAGTCCACGATAATATACTTCAGTATCACGTGACACCACCTTCCTACTTGCGCGCGTGTCTAATTTTAGATTTAAAAAGGATTCCCAAACTATGTATAGAACTGAAACGTATTCTACGGAAGAGAGAAAAAAAGGGGGGGGCTGTTGTTTAGACATGCTGATTTCGACATGTATAATAGATATGCCATTTGACTTTTGTACACTCATAATTGTTGATGCTACTGTGACAATGTGCAGTACGGGGTGCCATCGTCCGCTATTGCTTGCAATAGCAAATCTAGTTATGGCACCCTCAACGGAGTTGGGGTGACATATTGTTATTGTTCCGTTCTTTTTTTTCTTATTTTTATTTTTATTCTTCCACACATTTTGTCCATGCTATTTCTCGGGATTGTTCAGACCCATATTGATGGAACTATACCACAATATGAACCGCCATGTGAAGTTGTGCAAGAGACATTGGAATGGTAAAAAATGGCTGCCGTTACCATGGAAACGAAACAAATGTGAAAAATTTCTGTTTTTTGTTTTGGTGAACTGTTTGAATATGCTTACACTCAGAATCATCATATTTTAATACAATGTAGGTGCCCACTATATACAGGTGTTGGATGATTTTGGCACTCATTGGACCTACTATGTTGCCAAATCGGTGTTAATAAAAAGCATTCTGCTTCAAAATCAAATAACAATCTATATTATATTGTATTGCTTTGTACTCCTTTACAAAGGTTGTGAATATCGTATATGTGTCGTACTTTTCCAGAATTCATTTTTGTTACGGTTTTCGATTATTTACCCGTAAAAAAAGAGTGCAAAAACCTTATTGGTGAAACACTTACAACTTTTACCTATTCATGCTATAAATATCTGAGTTATACCGCTTTGCACGACAAATATCATGTTAAACAAATAGAACTTTAAAAAAATAAATAATTACACATTTTTGTCAAAACAATCCGGCTCCACTTTACTTTACAACACTTAAAAATTACTATCTGATCATGATACAATGTGGCATTCTGAAGTGAAGGATGCTTTCATTTTGCCAACAGCAAAGGAAAACTCAAAACCTAAATCAAAAACATGTGTATTGAAAAAGAAGTACGGTACACTTTTCTGTTTGAATGATTAGAAATAAACAATTACATACTGAAAATCCCATTAAGGACAAACAATGAGCTTACATATGACGAAAATAACTATCATTGTATGTAATTTAAGCGTTCTTATATTTGTCTTTGTACATTTTTAAACTTTACGGCTTATGCCATTTTTGGTATATCCTTTTGGCGTGGCTCGGTATTTATACATTTTATCATTGTGCAATATATTGTGCTTTGGTCACTTTTTGCATTCTTGTCTTGAGGTCTTTTTGCTATTTTTTTTTTCTTTGTTGAAATAGTGTTGGTTTTTTTAATTTATTTTTGAAAATGTTTCGAAAAAAATATTTTCATTGCACTTTTCTTTGCTGTAATGACAAATTACTCGACCTACAGCAGTTGGCCAAGTATCCCTGTGAATTAGTCACTGGATAACCAGGAAATTTATTCAGTGAATTCATATTTATAGGTTATTAGTTAGTTTACATTCAATTGTTATTACAAACATTTTTGTGATATATATTGACACATGATTACGGAAAGTGTACAGTTTTGTCTGGTTTTGTATAAAACCCTCACAAGGATGATAGTTGCGCTGAAAGGTGCGCAGAGGTAACCTTAACAGAAACTGTTAAAAATTTGTCTCTTCGTGACCAAAAATACTGGTAGTTCATTGTTTTCGGTTGAAAGTGCAAGTAGGTTACTAAGTCGGTAAACACTTATTCAGTGTAGTGATACAGTATGAATATGAGTTATATTAGAGATTCAAAATATAAAACAAAGATATTTTATGCAAACAATCAATGATTCACTCAAAACCATAAATTGATTGAAAACGAAAATAAGTTATTATAAAAACTATACTTATTTCCTATATATGTAGATATTGAAACTGGTTTTTCTTCGGAAATTGAATTGCATTCATTGCATTGTCAGGACATATTCATGTAAAATATAAACCCACACTAATATATTGGTAGTCACCCACAGATACACAGATATTGACTTTGATTACCTCTGGTCACCCGTCATTGATATTTGCTTTTGTTACCTCTGTTGGCCCTTCACATGTATTTTGTTTGGTAGCTTCTTGTTATCCTATACACATGTTTAATGTGGTTAACTTAAGTCACGTAACCAGATCTGTACGTTGGTTGCCTCTGTTCACCTTACCCCTCTATTGGCTTTGATACCTTTGGTCACCTTAAAAAGATATAAGATTTGATTAACTTTGGTCCCCTTTCACAGACAATTTATTTGGATACCTCTGGTCACCTAATAACGATTTTGATCCTGGCTACCTCTGGTCATCTTACACAGATATTGGCGTTGGTTACCTGTGCTCATCTTATAAAGCTAAACACTTTTGATAACACTTGTAACCTTATACAAATATTGACTTTGGTCACCTCTGGTCACCTTACACCGTTGTTTTGCATTCGAAACCTCTGGCCATCTAAAGAGAGTTTGGCTTTGGTTACATCTTGTCACTCTACACAGAAATTGGCTTTGGTTAACTCTGGTCGCCCTATTCATATATTGGCTTGGTAACCTCTGGTCACCTAATTAAGATATAGACCCATGTTGCCTCTGGTCAGCTAACATATTTATTGGCTTTGTTTAACTATGGCACTCAATACAGATAAAGGTTTTGGTTACCTCTGATTACCTTATAAAGCTTAAGACGTTTAATACCTCTTGTAAAGGAGAAGGTCCGGTAATGGCCGATTTTGGCCTCAAATGTCGGGGTCATCTGACGAAAGATTTTGGACACCTTTTAAACACTTAAGTGTCCTTTTCGGTTGATTCAATTAGTTTATTTCAAAGATTTTAACTGGTTTAGTCATTAAAAACGCTCCGATTCAAGCTTAAATATGAAAATTCTATCAAATATGCCAAAAAATATCACTTTTCAGATGGTTTTTGTCAAAAATAAAAGTGGCCGCATCCGTGTTCATCCTCAAACTCTATATATGTTATGTAATATCATCAAATACAACTTGCATTTCAATATTAAGAATGAACACAAATGCTTTCATTTAAGACGGAAACCGTCTAAAATTTAACTAAAATGTTCAAATTGTGAAGATGACTTAATGATGCTAATACCCGATACATGTGCGTTGTATTGTCAAAAACAGCCAATAATTATGTCACAGAAGCTTTCTACTTTCCATTAAATAACTAAAAGTTTACATTTTAACAACTTTGTAAAATTGCTATATTTTCGCGGCAAAAAGGGGTCTTACTGGACCTACTCCATTATGATTGAATTTGATCACCTTACGCAGATATTGGCTTTGGTTACCTCTGGTAATCTAACACAGATATAAGCTCTGGTGTTCCCTGACCATCTGACATCGATATTGGCTTTGGTAACCTCTGGGCAACTTATAAAATTATATATTTTGGTTACCCATATGGTCAGCCTACACTGAATTTGGTTATCGACGATAACCCTACACAGATAGTGGCTTTGGTTACCCTTAATTGGCAACTTTACACAGATATTGGCTTTGATCAGATCTGGCCATCCTACAAATGTATAGTTAAATATATATTGGCTTTGGAAAACTCTGTTTACCCTAATCATATATTGGGTTTTGGTAACTCAGACCATCCTATTACTGAAGATGATGATTACCTCTGGTCACCCTATACATATATAGGGGTAAATTCAGTAAAAATCTCCCATTGACTTTAATGCTAATCTATGTATGGAATTAAATTTATACCTGATTTACCTTTAGAAATTGGAAACTTTCATATATCATTCATAAAGTACAAATGTAGCCCTATCTTTTGCAACAATAAAAACATAGGGTCATGCGGCATTTTTGGGATTTCACATGGCCTTGTTTACAAACAATGTAGATTCGCCTTGAATTCCTATACTGAACCCCATTACTTTTCAACCCTGTAGTAAAAAAAGTTAGTACATTTAGCATTTATTTTTTTATTTTTTTCAACTCTAGTTTTGATCCATCTGTCAAAAAATATTTATTACAAACATTATCTACCAATCAGAAGAGCATATGACTTCAGTGTTATACAGAAAGCTCTCCCCTAAATGAACTGTCCCTTATGACGTATATTTATTTACTGAATTTACCCCTATAGGCTTGCATACCTCTGGTCAACTTATACAGATATTGTCGTTGTTTACCTCTGGTCACCTAATAAAGCTATACACTTTTGATATTTACTACTTCTTGTCAAACTATTCAGATTCAGAATGCAGTGAACCCTGGTCATCCTATAGCTTTTGTTTACAGATAATTGATAATTATACTCATGGTCACCTTAAACATTATGTGATACCCATGATCTCCTGGTATCCATTTTGATTGATCGAAATCCTTCAAATATATCGACTTTGTTTACCACTGGTGACTGTACACAGATATTGAATTATATTATATCTGCGACTTACATTGATGTCATATAATATATTATGTATTTTGACTTTGGTTATATAACTTATGGTTACCTTACAAAGATAATAGTTTTGTTAACTTTCATCGACTTAGATTGATATTAACTTTTGTAACTTTTTGTCTTTAAACAAAGATACTTTCTTTATTCATATTTTGTCTTGAATTTGGGTAGATTTGGCTTTTACTTTGACTTTCTTATGTAACATGTGGCTACCCTTGATTACCTGAAATATGTACAGGCTTTCTTTTTCTATGTTCACTTCACACAAATAAATACTTAAGTTACCTTTGGTTTTGACATTTGTAATCTCTCATCATCAAGCATGCATACAGTTACTTGTGGTACATTTAAACAGATACATGTATTTGTTGTAGTATTCTGGTCAATTCAGACAGATAACCTGGATGACTTATTTCTATGCCCCTTTGAGATTTATTTCAACGTGCTGAACAGTCACTTCTATCACCTTTTTGAGGCTCTTGTAAGCCCAGGTTTGTTAACGAAAATATACTTCTTCATACGTCTCATGGCTACTTCAGTTACTTGCAATTACTAAGAAAATCTTTTATATTGATGCACATTCAAAAAGTATACAGGGGTAAATTCAGTAAATAAATATACGTCATAAGGGACCGCCCATTTAGGGGAGAGCTTTCTGTATAACACTGAAGTCATATGCATCCTATTAAAGTGTTTACGTACGACCAATAAATCTATAGCATCCATGTTAGTAGGTTCCTTGACACACAGGAAGCAGGTCACACCAGCAAATTTAGTCTGAATGTTAAAATATTCAAAAATGTAAACGTAAGTTAGGAAACCGGTCTTGTGTCCCAAAGCACTAATTGAGAAAGATGATAATAACATTATGAAAATGTTTACAAAAACTGTATACAACAGAAATATAAAATGTCATATTCCTGACTTGGCACAAGCATTTTCTTTGCAGAACATGGTGAGTTGAACCTGGTTTTATATCAAGTCTAACCCTGTATGACAGCTGCATTAAATTCCAGTAAATTCAGTGTAAACAAAAAGACACAATAAGAAAAAGTGACATATTGGGATAGAACAGTCAACATTCCCCATTTCATTTCTCAATTTTATTAATGAAACATTAAAAATACAAATATAAATATAAATACGTATGTAAGGTGATCCGATTTACCCTAGCCGAAATCTGTGTAGGGTGACCAGAGGTTACCAAAAAAAATCTGCGTAGGGTGACTAGAGGTAACAAAATATAATCTGTGTTAGTTTACCAGAGGTAACCAACGCCAATATCTGTGTTAGTTTACCAGAGGTAACCAACGCTAATATCTGTTTAGGTAGACTAGAGGTTATCACAGCCCAAATCTATGTAAAGGGACAAGATTTTATCAACACCAATATTTTTGAAAGAAAACCAGAGATAACCAAAGCGAATCTGTTGATATTTTTTTCTATTTTATGTCATTATGATATATTTCTATTGTGATTTACAAAATACGTTGAACCATAAACGTCAAAATCATTCAATCGCGTAGTGGAATTAACTATTTATGGATTCTTATAAATTATATTTATAACTTTTGGACTATTTTAAATCTCGGTCTATTTCTGAAATTTATTCTTACATACTTTTGATTTTTTTAACCCTATATGCTAACATTGCCTGTGTAAATTTTACAATTGTTTGTATGCACATTGAACGACAAATCTATGTGTCTATTCTGACGTCAGACACAAAAATCAATGAATGTGTTTGTAGATAGATGTTTTTGTGTTCTGTTAAATTGTTCCTTTTAAAATTGTTATACGACGATGACTAATGCACCCATATTTTAACTATTTTATCTATTGTGTCTGTTTAGTTAACGCATCAATGTAAATATAACGGAATTTGATGAGACTGGTTTAATCCACCATTTTCTACATTTCAAAATGCCTGTACCAAGTCAGAAATATGACAGTTCTTGTCCATTCGTTTTTTATGCGTTTTGTTATTTGATTTTGCCATGTGATTATGGACTTTCCGAATTGATATTCCTCTAAGTTCAGTATTTTTGTGATTTTACTTTTTATCGTGGCCAGATGTAACTATAAAGACAATATCTGTGCATGGTGACTAGAGGCAATCAAAGCCAGTGACTGTATAGGATGAACAGATGTTATCAAAGCTAATATTTATGTAGGGTAACCAGAGGTAGCCACAGCCAATATCTTTGTAGGGTGACCAGCGGTATTATGACTCAGTATTTATGTAGGATGACAAAAGGTAACAAAGCCAAAATATATGTAAATTGAGCAGATTTGATCAAAGCCAGTATTTGTGTAGTGTGACCAGAGGCTACCAAAACTAATCTGTGTAGGGTTACCAGAGGTTACCAAATGGCGTCCGTAAAATTTACGAAGGGATGATTTTAACTTCATCATTTGTAACTCTTGGTTTAAAAGCTGACATTTAAGCAGCAATTCTCCATCTAGGAAATGATTATAGGAAATACAAGCCCGGGAATATTGTATCAATTAGGAGATATATACTCCGTAATAGGCGCTGCTGGAATGTTGCTACATAGAAATGGAAAGTTCACAATTGGGAAGCTTAAAGCATCTCTTTTGTCGTAAAGTTTTGATTTTGGTCGTCCCTCACTACCAATTTTCAGATTTAGATGTTAGTCAAGATATGAGGCAGACTTAAACGGTATCTGTTGTATCCTTTATGTCAATATCGACTAAATGACCATAATTGTTTAGTTGATGTCATGCATTTGCATTCAACAGTTTTAAGACCGGTATTAGGACAGACGCATAACGGAGTAACATCCATGTTATTTACTAGATGTCTTTCAAATTCCTGTCTTGTGAATGTGGCGAAACACTAGTTCATCTCCTGTTTCAAAGTTTAAATGATTCTGTATATTGCTTTCAACTAAGGCGTGTGTACAAGTTGTAGGATCAGTTATTAATTTTCCGTGTTTAAAACTTATGAAATTGTAGACAAAGTAGACTGTTATACAGGCGAAACAACGTGTATAAAACCTGTGGGTTAAATTCATCTCATAATCATTACGTGTACAATCCTTAACGAACTTGTTGTAACTTTATAACCAACATGTTAAAGTTGTTGTAACTTTATAACCAACATGTTAAAGTTGTTGTAACTTTATAACCAACATTTCTCGTTTTGTTTATATAGATTAGACCGTTGGTTTTCCCGTTTGAATGGTTTTACACTAGTAATTTTGGGGCCCTTTATAGCTTGTTGTTCGGTGTGAGCTAAGGCTCCGTGTTGAAGGCCGTACTTTAACCTATAATGGTTTACTTTTTAAATTGTTATTTGTATGGAGAGTTGTCTCATTGGCACTCACACCACATCTTCCTATATCTATCTATGTTAAAGTTGTTGTAACTTTATAACCAACATGTTAAAGTTGTTGGAACTTTACTAACAAACCTGTTTACATTGTTGGAACTTTACTAACCAACCTGTATAAGTTGTTGGAACAGTAATTACCTTTCCGTATTTGAAAACAAGTACTATGAAAAGGAAGACCAAATAGAATGTTGAACAGTCGCAATAACTGTGCGCACCAATAACCATAAATTCATACTTTTTTTACATGAACTATTCATATATTTTATAAATCTATTTAAAGATGAAGATTTCCGTTTATTTATTCCATATGTGTGCACCACTTTGCTTTCATCTTTACAGCACCATGATTGATCTATCTTTAAAGATTCAATATCAATATTATCATCATTCAAGTAAAGTGTAATTACCTACATTACGATATTTGTGTATTAAACATGCATGTTTTACGACATTTAATTTTATTGGCTTTAATGAGTTACAAAATTTGAAACATGTCAGAATGCTACCCATACTTAAAACGGATGGTGTTTGAGTAAAGATATTCGAGCTCCGGTCGATCAAAATGTTACTTTTGGTTCACATCTGGAACATGTCGGGATGGTTCAATATTTTTAAATACGGAAAGCATTAAAGTGTGCGTATTCGAGTCCCGATCTATGAACATGTTGTTTTTGGCTCACAAAATTAGGAACATGTCCGGATGGTTCAATATTTTTAAATACGGAAGGCATAAAAATATGGGTATTCGAGCCCCGATCTATGAACATATTGTTGGAAGTCTAAGGAGCGAACTTATGGAAGTCGCAACTAACACCAGACAAAATTGATCAACAGCATAAGGTAGCACAATACAAAGATTTCTTTACCCAAATTAGACAACTTTAAACTGAAGTAATTCATTTCATCCTTCTTTAAAATTTATAAATGAGGTAGCAAAAGAAGGAAGACAGTATAATCTTTCAAATTGTGATAATTTAACTGTGACATAATTATAACAAAATTAATTGTTATGTAATAAGTTGCTATAATTTAATGTTCACACTTGATTGAATTTAGCTTCGTCGCTATTCATAGCATATCAACATATTTTATAGATTCTGATACAACACAGTTTGACCTACAAAACAGTGTCTCAGATTTTTCCTATTGTATTTCATTCTCTAACCAACCTCTAATGAAGTTTGCAACATCAATTCACAAGACATCACTAAGTTTAATTGAGTATGAAATTTGTTCTATTGATGTTTTTAGAAATCTGAGACACGGTTTTAGAGGTCAAACTGTGTTGTACAAGAATCTACTTTGGGATGCTAAGTATTACAAACAAGCTAAATTCATTCAAGTGTGGACATCTCAATATAGCAACTAATTACATAACAATTACTTATGTAATAAGTATGTCACATTGAAATGATCACAATTTAAAAAGATTAATCGTTCTTCTCTCTTTTGGTACCTCATTTATAATTCAAAGAAGTATGAAATTAATTACATCAGTTTAAAGTTGCCCGATTCATTTGTGATTGGGGTGAAAATCTTTATATTGTGCTACCTTAAATCTGATCATGCCTATAAGTTTTATTGCAACGGTAATCAGGCTGCATGAGAACGAGTATAATTCTGAAATTGAATTTGATGTATTCAGGATCAAGCGTGCAGCCGAGCGTGACGAATTTCGAAAGTCTGGGATATTTGCTATGACATCATAAAATTGAAGATTTATAAGGGTAACACTTGTACTAAGATCACTGAAAGTCACCAGCAGGATACATGTTTATCCACCCAACTGATAAATGTGTTGTCTCCATAGATTTTGAATGCTAATACAATTGAATTGACAGGAAAATATTGCAATTCAAATGATTATGAGATAATTTTAATCCGTTTAATAATATAATAATGGCAATTTAAGACTAATCCGTTTACTGTGGATTCATTTATTTTCGTGGGTAACAATGTCCGTGGATAAAGCAAAACTTGTATGTTCGTGGATATTTGATTTCGTGGTTTTCCCGAGGTCTGCATACTAATCATTGAAATTATGTTGATAGTCCTAAATATTAAGCTTTAATACAACTATTGCTTAAACTTAACATGATCCAAAAAAAATGAGGTTTAGGTCAAATACCAAACAAGAAATACATTTTTTTTTTTTTTTTTTTCTAAAGTGAACATTGATTGGTTAAATATTTCTCAGTCATGTCCTGTGTTTGAATTTGTTTGTTAGCTATTTGGTCATGAATGTTTGTCTCTAATATTTAATTAACTGTGCATTTGTATTCAGATATCGCAGATCAAATTTATTCGTTCATTGTTTAATCATACGTTTTTTGATTGAGTTAAGTCTGCCAATTGATATTTTATCGTATGTTTTTCTTTGTTGTGATGTTATGCTAATGTTTCAGAAAAAGGGAGAAGGTTTGGATCCATTAAAACGTTTAATCCCGCTGCAAATGTTTGCACCTGTCCTAAGTCAGGAATCTGATGTACAGTAGTTGTCGTTTGTTTATGTAATATATACGTGTTTCTCGTTTCTCGTTTTGTTTATATAGATTAGACCGTTGGTTTTCCCGTTTGAATGGTTTTACACTAGTAATTTTGGGGCCCTTTATAGCTTGTTGTTCGGTGTGAGCCAAGGCTCCGTGTTGAAGGCCGTACTTTAACCTATAATGGTTTACTTTTTAAATTGTTATTTGTATGGAGAGTTGTCTCATTGGCACTCACACCACATCTTCCTATGTCTACTCCTTACAACCATGCAATACACTAAATAAAGTTTAACTATTGTTATAGTTTCTTAGAAGCAGACTTAACCACGAAAACTTAACATTGACCAATGAACTATGAAAATGTCTCAGTTCAAGGTCAGATGAACCACACCGGACGGAAGGTCAAATAAAACCAGCGAGACTGACATGTAAAACAAAAAATATTTTCATACACCAAATATAGTTGACCTATTGCGTACGATATTAGAAAAAAAATGACCAAAACTCAACAAATTATCAAGCACCTGAGATCACCCCTATTTATGACATATTTACCTATTGATTCGGTTTGTTTTGTTCACATATCGTTGTCAATAAAATGGAATTTGATGCGACTGTTGTGGAGGTTAAAAGTATGATATTTACGCTAATATAAACAAACACGTCTGTTCAACCATAACTTTTAATAACAACACAAAGAGCCCACGGAGACGTCACTGAAGTCGCCAACGTCGCCAATGGTAATGTACAAACTAAGGAACGTCGTCCTCCCGCGATAATCTCAACATACTGGGGGCCGCAAAAAGTGCAAATTATCTTAAATTTAACATTTACTGTCTATATTTGTAAATAAATCAAATTAAAAAAGTCTTGATGAATAAACTAAATTGAATTATAACTAAGTTCTTGTTCACATAACTGAAAAATTTGAATTAATTCGAAAGTCCTTTTTAAAATTGTTCAAGTTCCTCATCATGTTCGTCTTTGATTGGTTATTCGTACTCTTCCGTATCTTCTTTCGGACCTTGGCACTTGCTAATCGTCTAGATCGAGTATTTCTGTGTGTTGTGTTGAGAGAGTTTTTTTTATCATGCTCCTCCGTATTGTGAGAAATAAGAATGTAAAAAATGCTAGTACCCATCAACGAGTTATCCCTCTTGTCCCTTACTGGATCGGAAAGTAAGAAATCTAACTTTGACTTCACAGCGGTGGGACCATTTCCTCTTACGACTTCATCTTCCACTAAGTCCCAGTAGTAGCCTGATCCAATTAATAACAATATTTCGAAAGGCTCTTCCAGTGCTACTGGATGTGCTAACTTGAGTCCCCGTAAATAATTCAGTCCTCTGTTGATGTGGCGAATATTGTTCTGCAAAGGTACGACAATCATTGGTACTATTAGAACGTGTATCGGGATCTTCTGTCCTGCATCTGTTTCTACGAACACTGTTGGTTTATCTAAATGTCGTACGTTTTTGTCTCCATTTCCAAATGACGATAACTGTAGAATTTCAGTTCCCTCTGTATGTAAATGAAGTTTTCTTGCTAAATCTTCGGTCAGAAATGATCGCTGTGATCCCTCGTCATAAAGTATAAGGGTGTTTATACATAAGTTGACTGACCATACTGGTGTGACGGCAGTTTTCAAAAGTACATGCGTGCGTACATTCGGTGACGATGAGTGTAGAACTCTTTCTGATTCGTATCATTAACAATATTTACAGATGTCTGATTCAAAGTTGGTGAGTTCTGTAAATGTCCATTGCTAATAGAAAAATTCGTATTCTGTGGGCTGTCATTTGCATTTTGCTGGGTATGTCTGCTTATGCCATTATCATGGGCAATGTTGCTGTTAAATGGGTTATCGGTACACAGACAACCGATAGTAATGTTTGGCTTTGAGCGTTCCTGATGAAGGTAAAATCAGAAAAGCGCTTCGGACGCAATAAATTATAAAACGTGTTGTTTTCCATTTTTTAGTGCAAATGCGGCAAAACTGTTTTGAATAACATTCGTGTATACGGTGAGTACCTAGACAGTTGAAACATAACTGTTCGCGTTTTACAATATCCATGCGTGTTTCTAGATCAGATACATACGTGCAATGCGCTGGTGCGTGTAAATCGTGACAGAATACACAAGGTTTATATTACAAATTCTGGTATGTATGTCTTGTTTCTAGAGTTTGGTTTTGGTGTTTTATCAATTTTGTCCCGGTAAAGAAAGAAGACGTACTCGGTATATTTTGAGAATTTTCAATATCTTGGCCTGCGTCGATTATGTTAATTTCATTAAAAATGCACTTTCGGAGGTCCCGTATTAACCAGCTTTCTGTTCCATGTTCACGGGCAAGGTGTTTTTTAATTTCTCCCGGTAATTTATTCAAAATAATTGGTTCAAGTAATGTTTTATACGAATCTTGTGATTGGCCTAAAGATTCTAGCCCTTTTACGTAGGTTTCTAAATGATCATAAAAGTGTCTCAAACTGACAAGAGTGTTTCTTGGCGGTGGCATTTCTAATAAAGCTTGCCTGTACGCTTGTGTGATTTTGTGTGTTTGCCCGAATCTCTCCTTCAACAAAATAATGCCGTCTGCATAGTTTGCATTACTACATGTGAGTAAGCGCAAAACCTGCTATGGTTCGTAATGCTTCATTCTGTAATTGTGCTTCGAGGTAATTAAATTTCTGGACATCGGTCAATGAAGAGTTTAAATGTATGGCACATTCATACGAATCCCAGAAAGTTTGTCACTCTAATATGTTCCCTGTGAATATCGGAATTGAGATTTGGGTAAGTAGTGATTCTGACTGCATGCGGATGTAAACGGATTTATATTAGTACTCACTGTGTTGCTAGCTTGAGAGAACAGATTTTGGAACGGCTGCGTGCATGAGTTTTCTGTGAGGTTTGCTGTGACGAACGGTTGATGTTCAACATTTAGTATGTGTGATGAAGTTTCGCTCTGACGTGTGTGATGTGGTATGAATATCTTGAATAAAATTTCGTATGTGTCTGAATTTTGTTTCTAAATTTATACAATACTCATCTGAGTCTAGGATTTCATCTTCTATATCTTCTGCTTCCGTTAGGTTAGTATCTGTTCGTTCAAGTTGATCAATAACTTTTGCTTCTGGATAAGGTTGTCAAATGTTGCGGTATATTCTTCTGGATCGAAATCTGTATGCTTCGTTGCATCTATCTTTCGAATGAGTTTGCTAACAGTACTTCTGTTCCCGGATCGTATTGATTTGAGCTTGTTTAGATCCATTGGTCACGGTACCATAAGTGTGGAGGTTAAAAGTATGATATTTACGCTAATATAAACAAACACGTCTGTTCAGCCATAACTTTTAAAAAACAACTCAAAGAGCCCACGGTGACGTCACTGAAGTCGCCAACTTCGCCAATGGTAATGTGCAAACTAAGGAACGTCGTTAGCCCGCGATAATCTCGACAACTGTCATAAAAGTGAGAGGTTAAGCGAGCTTTAAAACCAGGTTTAATCCACCATTTTCTACATAAGGAAATGTCTGTACAAAGTCAGGAACATGACAGTTGTTATCCATTCGTTTGAGCTTTGTGTTTTGTCATTTGGTTAAGACATTCGTTTAAGCTTTTGGTTTTGCCATTTGGTTAGAACTTACATCTAGAAATTGATAATGAGGGTCGGTTAAGAAATGATTTCAGCTTCCCAATGGTGACATTTTTATTTTTAAACCAAGAGTTTCAAATGGTGAAGTTTAAATCATCACCTCGTAAATTTTACGAACACCATCAGGAGTTGGTTTAACTTTATGGAATATCCGTTTCACCGATGATATCGTACATGTTCACTATGTCGTAATTATAATCCCGTTCCCTTTTTACGAATGTCACCTACCAAAAGAATGGACTATCTACAGGCATGTAATAACATGAGCAACACAACGGATGCCACATGTGGAGCAGGATCTGCTTATCCTTCCGGATTACCTCATATCATCCCTAGTTTTTGTGAGGTTCGTGATGCTTGTTCATTAGTTTCCTAAGTTGTGTCTTGTGTACTATTACATGTATTTGTCTGTTTGTCTTTTTATTTTTTAGACATATGATCATTTTCAGTTTATTTTCGATCTATGAGTTTGACTGTCCCACTGGTATATTTCGCCCATTTAAAATGTGCTTTGCATTTTCACAACCTATAACTGAAAAAGTTTTTAAATTGTACTTGTCTATAGATCATCTGTGATTTGATGTTTTGGAGGAGTTTTATGCAGGCCTTAAAGGCCATAACTTTTTGCATTCATATTGTTCAATGGTTCTACAGTGATCCAAGGTCTTTTTCTTTTTGACATTTCACTTATGAGTCACATGAACAGACAGATTTGCTTGCGTACACCTCCATTGACAATGTTGACTTCATTTGAATTCTGTTGGCAATCATACCACATCTCCTTATTTCTATAGAAGGACAACGTGGTTTCTATATACCATGTTTACCCCACAAACAATTCACATAAAATTCTAACATAGCAATTAACTAGAGGCTCTAAAGAGCCTGTGTCGCTCACCTTGGTCTATGTGCATATTAAACAAAGGACACAAATGGATTCATGACAAAATTGTATTTTGGTGATGGTGATGTGTTTGAAGTTCTTACTTTACTGAACGATTTTGCTTCTTACAATTATATCTATAATGAACTTTGCCCATTAGTAACAGAGAACTATATTTGGTAAAAATTTACATAAATTTACCAAATTAATGAAAATTGTTAAAAATTGACTATAAAGGGCAATAACTCCTTAAGGGGTCAATTGACCATTTAGGTCATGTTGACTTATTTGTAGATCTTACTTTGCTGAACATTATTGCTGTTTACAGTTTATCGCTATCTATAATAGTATTCAAGATAACCAAAAACGGCAAAATTTCTTTAAAAATTACCAATTGGAGGGCAGCAACCCAACAACCAGTTGTCCAATTCATCAGAAAAATTCAGGGCAGATAGATATTGACTTGATTAACAATTAAACTTCTTGTCAGATTTGCTCTAGATGCTTTGGTTTCATAGTTATAAGCCAAAAACTGCATTTTACCCCTATGTTCTATTTTTAGCCGTGGCGGCCATCTTGGTTGAATGGCCAGGTCATCGGACACATTTTTCAAACTAGATACCCCAAAGATGATTGTGGCCTAGTAGTTTCAGTGGAGATTTTGTAAAAGATTACTTAGATTTATGAAAAATGGTTAAAGATTGACTATAAAGGGCAATAACTCCTAAAGGGGTCAACTGACCATTTTGGTCATGTTGACTTATTTGTAGATCTTCCTTTGCTGAACATTATTGCTGTTTACAATTCATCTCTATCTATAATAATATTCAAGATAATAACCAAAAACAGCAAAATTTCCTCAAAATTACCAATTCAGGGGCAGCAACTCAACCGATTGACCGATTCATCTGAAAATTTCAGGGCAGATAGATCTTGACCTGATAAACATTTTTATCCCACGTCAGATTTCCTCAAAATGCTTTGGTTTTTGAGTTATAAGCCAAAAACTGCATTTTACCCCTATGTTCTATTTTTAGCGGTGGCGGCCATCTTGGTTGGTTGACCAGGTCACGCCACACATTTTTTAAACTAGATACCCCAAAGATGATTGTGGCCAAGTTTGGATTAATTTGGCCCAGTAGTTTCAGAGGAGAAGATTTTTGTAAAAGATTACTTTAATTTACGAAAAATGGTTAAAAATTGACTATAAAGGGCAATAACTCCTAAACGGGTCAACTGACCATTTTGGTCATGTTGACTTATTTGTAGATCTTACTTTGCTGAACATTATTGCTGTTTACAGTTTATCTCTATCTATAATAATATTCAAGATAATAACCAAAAACAGCAAAATTTCCTCAAAATTACCAATTCAGGGGCAGCAACTCAACAACCGATTGACCGATTCATCTGAAAATTTCAGGGCAGATCGATCTTTACCTGATAAACATTTTTATCCCACGTCAGATTTCCTCAAAATGCTTTGGTTTTTGAGTTATAAGCCAAAAACTGCATTTTACCCCTTTGTTCTATTTTTAGCCGTGGCGGCCATCTTGGTTGGTTGACCAGGTCACGCCACACATTTTTTAAACTAGATACCCCAAAGACGATTGTGGCCAAGTTTGGATTAATTTGGCCCAGTAGTTTCAGAGGAGAAGATTTTTGTAAAAGATTACTTTAATTTACGAAAAATGGTTAAAAATTGACTATAAAGGGCAATAACTCCTAAACGGGTCAACTGACCATTTTGGTCATGTTGACTTATTTGTAGATCTTACTTTGCTGAACATTATTGCTGTTTACAGTTTATCTCTATCTATAATAATATTCAAGATAATAACCAAAAACAGCAAAATTTCCTCAAAATTACCAATTCAGGGGCAGCAACCCAACAACCGATTGACCGATTCATCTGAAAATTTCAGGGGAGATAGATCTTGACCTGATAAACATTTTTACCCCATGTCAGATTTGCTCTGAATGCTTTGGTTTTTGAGTTATAAGCCAAAAACTGCATTTTACCCCTATGTTCTATTTTTAGCTGTGGCGGCCGTCTTGGTCGGTTGACCGGGTCACGCCACACATTTTTTAAACTAGATACCCCAATGATGATTGTGGCCAAGTTTGGTTTGATTTGGCCCAGTAGTTTCAGAGGAGAAGATTTTTGTAAAAGTTAACGACGACGGACGACGACGGACGACGACGCCGGACGCCGGACGCCAAGTGATGAGAAAAGCTCACTTGGCCCTTCGGGCCAGGTGAGCTAAAAACTCTATATAGCAAGTTCATAATATTTTAAAGATAAATAAATATAACATTATTTTTTTTCTATCTTCACTATACTGTCATACTGTAGGATAAACTATCATGATCAGATGATGGTCTCTTGTGGAGAGTTGTCTCATTGGCAATCATATCACATCTTCTTTTTTATATTAACAGCTGTTATAGATCAAGCAAATTAAGATTGTCCCAATTACAAAACCAGATACACATGTCCATGTATAAGTAACATGTTAAAACTGGTTAATAAATTAAAGAATAGAACCTTGTTCAATATCTCACCTAATCAAAATGTTTTGAAAATACAACCAGATGTGCGGTTATCAAAACGACAGATATTTTTTCCATATTTTCTGGTTTTACTGTGTCTAAAGCATTGTAAAGTAAGTGTTTTGAACATGTAGATAATAAAACCAAGTAATGGCTATGAACTCGTCTTTAATGTTTTTTATGATTTACTTGGAATCAATGATATACATATAGACGTCCCCAAGTGATGATGTTGCGGGCCTATTACATGTATTAGTTACATAAACATGATAAAATGGCGGTAAAACATTAACCAAATAAAAGAGTATAAAAATAGCATAAAGACTGAACTGAAACTAAACTAAAACCCATGTATACACATGATATATACATGATATATATACAACACTTTTATTTTTCTTATATTTAACATGTTTAATAAAAAATTTGTCAAGCGCTATTCATGCTATTAGAATCTATTTAATCTGTTAAGAGAAATACATTCAATGATTCAGACATTATGATATATATCTGGATGCAAGTTAATATTTGAGCATGTTATTATCTATTCATTGTGTAAGTATTATGCATAGCATTTGTCTCAGCTAAAAGACTGCCATAAAGATGATGATAAAAGTTTCTCCTTTCGTCAGGATTTTCAAAATTCATGACTTCGTTTACAGCTTCCATGGTCTCATTTCTTTCAATAAAATTATCTTTTTCAAAAGCTGCTCTTTCATTTATTGTGTTAATCTGTTTATTTATTTTCACTCGATGATTTTTTTCCAAATTTACTGAATCAGCCATTTTATCAATTTGTTTATTTTTCTTCATCATATTCACTTTTTCTAACTTTGCTTGTTTTGAAATTTCATTTATTTTGTCATTGCATTTGATAGTCCTCATGCCCTGTTTTTCTAAATTTCTTTTTTCATTAATTATGTTAATTTGTTCATTATGAATAATCAGTGGCACTTGTGTATAATCTTTTCCTTGACCAATTTCCTCAACTGTTTTAATCGTGGTGTTTATTTTTTCCAAGAATCCTTTTTTCGATAATTCATCCTTTTTTACATTTCCTTTCATTGGAAGCACTTTAGTAAGATTTTCCCCGCTAATCAATTCATCAGTTTTCTCATTTGCACTAGTATTTGTGTTCATTTCTTCAAAATTTTGCTTCTCATACATTTCCTTTATACTTTCATTCATTTCTGTTTCAAAATCTTCCGTACCATTGATCTGTTCGTCCATTTTCACATCATGTTTTTCTCTTTCATGTCTATTCAAACCAGTTTTGTATACGAAACCCTTTCCACATAACTTGCAGTAGTGTAGTTGTCCATCATGTGTTTTCTTATGTGACCTTAAATTACTCATATCGCTGTATACTTTACCACATACATTGCACATGAACGGTTTTTCCCCGCTATGACAGCGTTCGTGTATGTGCAAACGGTCACTTCGGCTGAATGCTTTACCACAAGTTCCACACAAATATGGCTTTACACCGGTGTGTATTCTCTCGTGATTATGTAAACATCCAGATCGGCTAAACGTTTTATCACAGAACTTACAAGCGAAAGGACGTTCATTTCGATGATTCCGTTCATGAATAAGAAACTCACTGTGTTGGTTGTACTGTTTACCACACACAGTACACATATAAGCTTTGTCACTGGAGTGGATTTTTCTATGTGCACTTAGATTACCAGACGAGCTAAAGGATTTATCACATTCTCCACACTTATAAGGTTTTATCCCTTTGTGTCGGTTCTCATGTATTCTTAGAGATGTACTATTCTTGAAATTTTTTCGGCATATACTACAAGAATAAGTTTTTTGCTGTGTCAGTTTATGTTTTAGCGTCTGACTTTCATCTGTGATATTTTTAGGTGAACCAATTTCCGATGAATCATCATCTTTATGTTCTTGAACGTGTTTTTGTAATTTGTCAAGTTCCGTGAAGCCAACATTACATGTTACACAACTATAAGGCTTATTTTTCTGATGCACTTTCTTGTGTCTCTGCACGTTACTTAGCTTACTAAATTCTTTGTTACATATGTCGCAAGCATAACGTTTCTTTCCATTTGTCTGTTTGTTTGTATTAAATTTCCATAGTTTTGTTTTCACTATATTCAGTACCCCATCAACAAGATCATTTTTTTTACCTGTAAATACCAAAAATAAATGTATCAACAGGCAGAAGCATAGTTGGTAGTTAACATCTTTAAAGATAACCAGATGCTCCGCAGGGCACAGCTTTATAGGACTGCAGAGGTTGAACCCTGAACAGTTGGGGCAAGTACGGACACAACATTTAAGCTTGATACAGCTCTGAATTTTGATTGTGATTAAATAGTTGACACAACATAGGTTTCTGACACAGAATGAATGCAGTCTAATAACTTAAACTTAAAAACTTAAAAATTTTAAATTGGACATTTACCTATTATGGTCCAATATCCAATACATGGTTAGATTCAGCATATCATATTACTCCAAGAATTCAATTTTTGATGAAATCCAATAATGTTCAATTTTAGACCCTTTAGACCTCAATGTGGACCAATTTGATAATCGGGTCCAAATATTAATAATCTAAATACATGGTTAGATTCAGCATATTGAGGAACCCCATATATTCAATTTTTGTTGAAATCAAACAAAGTTTAATTTTGGAACCCAATTTGGACCAACTTGAAAACTGGGCCCATAATCAAAAATCTAATATATGTTTAGATTCTGCATATCAAAGAACCCCAAATATTCATTTTTTGTTAAAATCAAACTAAGTTTAATTTTGGACCCTTTGGAATATATGTAAAACAATATGAAAACAGGACCAAAAATTAAGAATCTAAATACATGGTTAGATTTGGCATATATATCAAAGAACCCCAATAATTTATTTTTTGATAAAATCAAGCAAAGTTTAATTTTGAACCCTTTTGGCCCCTAACTCTTCAACTGTTGGGACCAAAACTCCCAAAATTAATCCCAGCCTTCCTGTTGTGGTCATAAATTACCTTGTGTTAAATTTCATAGAATTCAATTTACTTATCATCTTATACTAAACTTATTGTGCAAAAACCAAGAAAAATGCTTATTTGGGACTTTTTTTGGCCCCTAATTCCTAAACTATTGGAACCAAAACTCCTAAAATCAATCCCAACCTTCCTTTTGTGGTCATAAACCTTATGTTAAAATTTCATAGATTACTTTTTACTTATACTTATGTTATTGTGCGAAAAACCAAGAAAAATGGTTATTTGGGCCCTTTTTGGCCACTTATTACTCCCAAAATCAATCCCAACCTTCCTTTTGTGTTCATAAACCTTGTGTTTAAATTTCATGGATTTCTATTTACTTATAAATGCTAAAGTTGTGGTGCAAAAACCAAGAAAATGCTTATTTGGGCCCTTTTTTGGCCCCTAATTCCTAAACTGTCAGGACCTAAACTCCCAAAATCAATCCCAACCTTCCTTTTGTGTTCATAAACCTTGTGTTTTAAATTTCATGGATTTCTATTTACTTATATACTAAAGTTATAGTGTGAAAACCAAATGTCTTCGGACGACGACAATGACTATGATGACGACACCAACGTCATACCAATATATGACCAAAAAATTTTCAATTTTTGCAGTCCTATAAAAATGAACGTGGATGTTAACTAGAGGCTCTAAAGAGCCTGTGTCGCTCACCTTGGTCTTGTGCATATTAAATAATGGACACGGATAAATTCATGACATAATTGTTTTTGGTGATAGTGATGTGTTTGTAGATCTTACTTTACTGAACATTCTTGTTGCTACAATTATCTCTATCTATAATGAACTTGGCCCAGTAATTACAGTGGAAAATATTTTCTACAAATTTACAAAAATTTATGAATAATGTTAAAAATGAACTATAAAGGGCAATAACTCCTTAAGGGGTCAATTGACTATTTTGGTCATGTAAACTTATTTGTAGATCTTATTTGCTGAACGTTATTGCTGTATACAGTTTATCTCTATCTATAATAATATTCAAGATAATAACAAAAAACGGCAAAATTTCCTTAAAATTACCAATTCAGGACAGTTACCTAACAACAGGTTGTCCGATCCATGTGAAAACATCAGGGCAGATAGATCTTGACCTGATAAACAATTAAACCCTGTCAGATTTTCTCTTAATGCTTCGGTTTTTGAGTTATAAGCCAAAAACTGCATTTTACCCCTATGTTCTATTATTAGCCGTGGCAGCCATTTTGGTTGATTGGCCAGGTCACGCCACACATTTTTTAAACAAATTACCACAATGATGATTGTGGCAAAGTTTAGTTTAATTTGGCCCAGTAGTTTCAGAGAAGAAGATTTTTGTAAAAGATTACTAAGATTTATGAAAAAATGGTTAAAAATTGACTATAAAGGGCAATAACTCCTTCAGGGGTCAACTGACCATGTTGGTCATGCTGACTTATTTGTAAATCTTACTTTGCTGAACATTATTGCTGTTTACAGTTTATCTCTATCTATAATAATATTCAAGATAATAACCAAAAACACCAAAATTTCCTTAAAATTACCAATTCAGGGGCAGCAACCCAACAACAGGTTGTCCGATTCATCTGAAAATTTCAGGACAGATAGATCTTGACCTGATAAACACTTTTACTGCTTGTCAGATTTGCTCTAAATGCTTTTGTTTTTGAGTTATATGCCAAAAACTGCATTTTACCCCTATGTTCTTTTTTTAGCCATGGCAGCCATCTTGGTTGGTTGGCCAGGTCACGCCACACATTTTTTAAACAAGATATCCCAAAGATGATTGTGGCCAAGTTTGGATTAATTTTGCCCAGTAGTTTCAGAGGAGAAGATTTTTGTAAAAGATTACTAAGATTTACGAAAAATGGTTAAAATTTGACTATAAAGGGCAATAACTCCTAAAGGGGTCAACTGACCATGTTGGTCATGTGGACCTATTTGTAAATCTTACTTTGCTGAACATTATTGCTGTTTACAGTTTATCTCTATCTATACACTACAAACCATTAAAAGTCTGAAATGGCCTATATCTGTACTTGACTGTACTGATTTTTACTCGACCAGTCTGAATTCGTCTGAGATTTACTTGATAATACTCGACTGTAGTCTGAACCATACTTAACAGTCTGAATGTGTACTTGACCAGTACTTAACCGTTTTAGACGAGTCTGAACTGTACTCGACCTAGTCTGAACCGTACTGGACCTAGTCTGAACTGTACTCGACCTAGTCTGAACCATACTCGACCTAGTCTGAACCATACTCGACCAAGTCTTAACCAAAATAGACCTATTCTTTGTATCTATCAATTGAATTTTATCAATTTAGGATTTTTTTTAATAAAAATGAAATTTGAACAACAACTTGAAATTAAAAATGTATTCAATATAGTATTGAAATTAAAATTTCACAATAATCAATCATAAAATAACTTCAACTCAATATTAATCAACACTTACATAATAATATATATCAACTTTTAAAATATAAATAAAACAAGCTGACCAAATAATCTAAAAAAATGAATTGTGACTAATATTTTTAATGTTATTCAAAATTTTATGAATATTTCGGAAGAATTTTATGGTAATTGGACTATTTTCACAATTAACTTAAGCCTAGTATAGATTTATGGTGTCAGTTGAGTTCAGGTAATAATGCAGTGAATGTGTTTTTTATTAAAATATCTATAAAATAGTATATAAAACAAATTAATAAATTTTTAAACAAGAGGCTGTCACAACGACAGCAAACCGGATTTATTAATATTTATTTGTGTCCTGGCAATATCACAAGAACCATTACTGATGAATGGTGAAAGTGAAAATCGTCAATATCAAATTTGACCTCCATTTTGTCATCAGTATCAACATCTTAAAATTTGAAAAGCTTAGATTGAATGGTTCATGAGTAAATGCAACAACGTGAATGGAAACGCCATTTCACAATCTTTCAAGAACCATAACTCCTGAACAGTAAAAGTCAAAATCGTCATAATTGAACTTGACTTTTAATTTGCCATCAGTAACAACATATAAAAATTTCAAAAGCTTTGGTTGAATGGTTCATGAGAAAATGCACGGACACGACTGGAAACACCATTTTTCAATCTTTCAAGAACCATAACTCCTGAACGGTAAAAGTCAAAATCGTCATTATTGAACTTGACCTCCATTTTGTCATCAGTAACAACATATTAGAATTTGGGAAGCTTAGGTAGAACAGTTCATGCGTAAATGCACGGACACGACTGGAAACTCCATTTTTCAATCTTTCAAGAACCATAACTCCTGAACGGTAAAAGTCAAAATCGCCATTATTGAATTTGACCTCCATTTTGTCATCAGTAACAACATATTAAAATCTGGGAAGCTTAGGTAGAACAGTTCATGCGTAAATGCACGGACACGACTGTAAACTCCATTTTTCAATCTTTCAAGAACCATAACTCCTGAACGGTAAAAGTCAAAATCGCCATTATTGAACTTGACCTTCATTTAGTTGTCAGTAACAACATATTAAAATTTTAAAAGCTTTGGTTGAACGGTTCATGAGTTAATGCACGGACAACATTTGATTCCCGCCCGCCCGACCGACCGACCGCCCGCCCGCCCGACCGACCGCCCGCCCGACCTCCTGTCCGCCGTACATCCCCAAATCAATAACCGACATTTTTGTCACAAAAATCCGGTTAAAAATGAGAGCTTAATTGTTTTGTTTTATTAAACCAAGAATTTAATATAATCATTATAATAGAATTTCCATAGCAATCCTTGATAACCTTTTTAAAAAAGGAAATGTATTCCAAAGTAACAGTAAAAAAAGATTTCAATTAATTTAAGTATTTTTTTGTCAAATTAACATGGCATACATCATGTACATAAAGCACTTTAATATATTCTAATTACCTCAGTACATGTGTGTTTTACAGGTAAAAAGAAAGCCCTATTTTCTTAAATTCGTGTATTACTGATCTAGTACATACATGTATATTCGAAAGGCCTTGTTATTTAATTTAAACAGGATGTTGCAATTTTGAATCAAGGTTATTTAGAATTTAATACCTCTGACCAGGTGTGATCTTATTTATGAGTTTGTTCAAAGCAGAGGTGATGCTTTATATTTCACCACTAATCAGAAAAACAATTTTATTTATTTATTTAATTTTATCCCTTTTTGATATAAGTTATATATAATATATTATTTTTTATCCTAAATATAATCAAAGATATATTTCTTTTATAAGGTTAAAATCTTTTATAAATTTTGTTGGTTATATAATTATGTCAGTTAAAAAGAAATTTATTTTAACAGTTAAAAAAATAGAGATTTTTTGGTCTAGTATGGTTCAGACTGGTCGAATATTGTTCAGACCTTTGGTTAAGTATGGTTGAGACTGGAAAAATAGGTCGAGTACATGTCGAGAATGGGTTAAGACTGTTTCAGACTGGTCGAGTAATAGTTCAGACTATTTTCAACGGCAAAGATAAGGGTCAAGTACGATTCAGTACAGTCAAGTATGGTTCAGACTGGGGTCGAGTAATGTCAAGTAAAAGTCAGACCAATTCAGACTGGTCGAGTAAAAATCAGTACAGTCTAGTACAGATATAGGCCATTTCAGACTTTAATGGTTTGTAGTGATAATAATATTCAAGATAATAGCCAAAAACAGCAAAAATTCCCTAAAATTACCAGTTCAGGGGCAGCAACCCAATAACGGGTTGTCGGATTCATCTGAAAATTCGAGGGCAGATAGATCTTGACCTGATAAACAATTTTACCCATGTCAGATTTGCTCTAAATGCTTTGGTTTTTGAGTTATAAGCCAAAAACTGCATTTTACCCCTATGTTCTATTTTTAGCCATGGCGGCCATCTTGGTTGGTTGGCCGGGTCACGCCACACATTTTTTGTCAACTAGATACCCCAATGATGATTGTGGCCAAGTTTGGTTTAATTTGGCCCAGTAGTTTCGGAGAAGAAGATTTTTGTAAAAGTTAACGACGACGGACGACGACAGACGACGACGATGACAGACGCCGGACGCCAAGTGATGGGAAAAGCTCACTTGGCCCTTTGGGCCAGGTGAGCTTAAACTGAACGTGGATGTGTCTCTTTACATCTCATTTGAAAAGAATACTTTTTAGTTATGTTTTAATTGTTATAGCCTTTTTGTGCTGATGTGGACATACGGCATTCATCAATCAATCTTTATATGGCTATAAAAATTGTTTCAGCCATAGCTCACAATGGCCAAAAAGGAAATTATTCAAACTTAATAAAAGAGAGACAGATTTAGATGGATTTATCAATTTTTGTAACAGGATCAGGGATCTCCATGGATGAAAATTGAACCATGGAGGAACTTTCACCATTACAAACCGTGTCTACGTTGTACAGTGTAGTGCGATCGGAAGTATTTTATCTCTCCATACAAGGAATGGTGAACATGCCAATTCATTGATTATTTAAATTATATTTATTTGAATTTTCATTATAGAATTATAGAAGTATCAATATGTTCATTTATTGCCGTTTTTAACCATTCAAATGCCAAGTCTTCATGGTCCCCCCTTAGTCGAGAATGACCAAAAGCTGTCATGAAGGTCCCCATGTAGATTTCTTGTATTTTTGGTAATTGTTATGGGGGTTAAAAATCATATGGAGCTTATTTTTCATGGACACTGTCAAATTCAGAACCCATTACCGGTATGGCTGATTTGCAGCAACAACAAAACGATTCGTACGGGTTATGTAAAAGGTTAAAGAGATTTGTAAAGCAAATGAAAAGGTTTTTAATGACTTTATCTGACAAATTGATGCTGTGCAACATGCATCTTTTGAGTCTGAATAGAAACCGGAAACGCGGATGTATCAATTTGATTGTAATATACGAAATGAATTCGGAATTACGATACGATATTTCTTTACAGGAAATATTTATAAGTTTTTACTTTTAAACTTTTAAAGTAATTCTAAATTATCGTTACAGCAGTACTCGAGTTATTTGCGATGAAATAATATTTACTGTTTTGCGTCTTATTTTGTACTTCTTTAAAAAAGGGGGATGCTGATTGCGTAAGTCAAAATAAAGCAGGTGTTCGACTTGTTAAACTGTTTTCTTTGTAACTGGATTATTAATTTATTTATTTAATCTAAATTATCATAATCATTTGCTGAAACTTAGTTGGTCGATTAATTCGACAAATGGATCATCTATCCTCAGATAGTATTCTCCTGTCTGGTTTGTTGATCTACCTGTACAAGCTCAGGTACAAGTGATTAGCGATCTTAATCCGAATATCCCTCAGGCGTTAGAACTGTGTTGGATTATAACATAAAAAGCCTAAGGGTTATGCAATTACATGCATTTGATTATAATTGATAAAAAAAATGGCGTCGGGCTACAAAAAATGATGAAGTTTTGAACGATGGCGGAAGACAATTTAACGATGGCGCAAGACAATTTAACGATGGGGCAAGTCATTTGACGATGGCGCAAGACATTTGAACGATGGCGGGGCGCCATCGTTAAACAGGCCATGGAGATCCCTGAGGATAACTTCATCAATGCTTTGTTAAAACTCTACATATAATATATAATAGAGGAGACAAATTGATGTGTTCTTCAAAAGGCACTAATCTAAATTGAAAAAAGTTTGAACTTCTTCACATACATGTGAAATGTGTATGTCTTTTAGTTTTAAAAGCACTGAAGATTTGATCTGTTGCAATGATCCCTGAAGTGATCAATTGAAAATTGTAAATTGTGAATTAAGGATTGTGAATTGTGAATTGTTATTTGTGCAATTTAAATTTCAAATTGTGAATCACAATTTGTGAATTATAAATTTTAAATAATGAAGTGTGAATTATGAATTGAAAATGGTAAATTGTATGCAACAATGAGTGAACCTACTTTTGAAGTCCACATTATGCTCCTCATCTATTTCAGTTGTACTACCAGAATGATTGTCTCTGTGAGAACTCCCATCAGACATGTTAGAATCAACCCCATCACCATCTGTGGTGTTGATAAACATTACTGCTCCATCAGTCTGGTTAGGTGATATTTCATTGTCTGATGCCACTAAAATCATACATTGTTTATATATAAATTAGATATTCAAATACATATTAGAACATGTAGTAATTAATACAGGATGTTTATTAACAATACTATATTGCAAAATTAATTGTATTGTTACTTTAAACTTTTAAGGTTAAATGGTTATTTAAACATTTTTCATTGTTTTGGTGAAGGAGTAATTAACCTATAGTATAATTGTTAACTTCTGTGTCAATTGGTCTCTTGTGGTGAGTTGTCTCGAGCTCATTGGCAATCATACCACATTTTTCTTTTTTTTCAATTTTTAAATATTTTACTTAACAATGAAGTGAAAAGGAATTTGAATAAAATTAAAAAATCTGAGTTGTGTTAACATTGTTTTCTGGTGCTTTTTCACATTTTCTGTAAAGTTCAAGTACTTTTTGTACTTGTATGCATAAGTTTCATCTTTTATTTATGTTTATAGATATCACAGAAACATTTTCCTTAACTTACTAGCCTTGTATACATGTAGGTTTAGGAATCTTAAAACTTCACAATAAAAATAATGTAAAGTATGCTTTGGTAAGGAAATCAATTTTGTGGTTTGAAAAAAGTCACTACAAATGTCAATACTTATTTCTAAAATCAGTCTGCATGTCCTGTTATATCAGCAGCAATCTAAATGTTAAATGACTAAATACATGCAGTTGCACCAGATTGAGTTAATAAGCTTTTAGCAGTGCTACTAATCTGTAAAGTCATAAAACCAAATATTCCTGTAACTTAAAATTCGGTTTTAAAAATTAACTTTTAATTGTTTTGATTTAGGGTTATACCAATCATAAAGAAATTATTGTGAGGTTTTTATTATTTTGACTAATGCGACTGAGTAAGTATCGCAATAATAACCAGATGCTCCACAGGGCGCAGCTTTATACGACTGGAGAGTTCGAACCCTGAACATTGGGGCAAGTATGGACACAACATTCAAGCTTGATACAGCTCTGAATTTGGATTGTGATTAAATAGTTGACACAACACAGGTTTCTGGCACATAATGAACGTGGTATAAGAACTTAAACTTAAAAACTTTAAATTTTAAATTGGACATTACCTACATGTATTATGGTTGAATATCCAAAATCTAAATACATGGTTAGATTCAGCATATCAAAGAACCCCAAGAATTCAATTTTTGATGAAATCAAATAAAGTTCAATTTTGGACCCTTTAAACCACAATGTGGACCAATCTGATAACCCGGCCCAAACATCAAAAATCTAAATAAATGGTTAGATTAAGCATATATCAAAGAACCCCATATATATATATACAATTTTTGTTGAAATCAAACAAAGTTTAATTTTGGACCGCAATTTGGACCAACTTGAAAACTTGGCCTATAATCAAAAATCTAAATACAGGTTTAGATTCAGCATATCAAAGAACCACAAGGATGCAATTTTTGTTGATATCAAACAAAGTTTAATTTTGGACCACTATTTTGAACCAACTTGAAAACTTGGCCCATGATAAAAATTATAAGTACATGTTTAGATTCAGCATATCAAAGAACCCCAAAGATTCAATTTTTGTTGAAATCAAACAAAGTTGAATTTTGGACCACAATTTGCACCAACTTAAAAACTGGGCCCATAATAAAAAATCTAAGTACATGTTTAGATTCAGCATATCAAAAAAACCAAAGAATTCAATTTTTGTTGAAATCAAACAAAGTTTAATTTTGGACCCCAATTTGGACCAACTTGAAAACTGGGCCAATAATAAAAAATCTAAGTCCATGTTTAGATTCAGCATATCAAAGAACCCCAAGAATTCAATTTTTGTTAAAATCAAACTTAAGTTTAATTTTGGACCCTTTGGACCTTAATGTAGACCAATTTGAAAATGGGACCAAAAATTAAGAATCTACATACACAGTTAGATTTGGCATATCAAAGAACCCCAAAAATTCAATTTTTGATGAATTCAAACAAAGTTTAATTTTGGACCCTTTAGGCCCTTATTCCTAAACTGTTGATACCAAAACTCCCAAAACCAATCCCAACCTTCCTTTTATGGTCAAAACCTTGTGTTTAAATTTCATAGATTTCTATTCACTTTAACTTAAGTTATGGTGCGACAACCAAGAAAAATGCTTATTTGGGCCACCTTTTAGCCCCTAATTCCTAAACTGTTGGGACCTCAACTCCCAAAATCAATCCCAACCTTCCTTTTGTATTTATATACCTTGTGTTTAAATTTCATTGATTTCTAATTACTTATACTAAAGTTATTGTGTGAAAACCAAGAATAATGTTTATTTGGGACCTTTTTTGGCCCCTAATTCCTAAACTGTGGGACCAAAACTCCCAAAATCAATCCCAACCTTTCTTTAGTGGTCATAAACCTTGTGTCAAAATTTCATAGATTTTTATTTACTTGAACTAAAGTTCTAGTGCGAAAACCAAGAAAATGCTTATTTGGGCCATTTTTGGCCCCTAATTCCCAAACTGTTGGGACCAAAACTTCCAAAATCAATCCCAACCTTCCTTTTATGGTCATAAACCTTGTGTTTAAATTTTATAGATTTCTATTCACTTATACTAAAGTTAAAGTGCGAAAACCAAATGTCTTCGGACGCCGACGACGCCAACGTGATACCAATATACGACCAAAAAATTTTTGCAGTCGTATAAAAACTTGCATTCTTAAATAAATCCTATCAAAACAGTCAAACGTACAGTACACACAAGGTGAAAATCACTCTATTGCCAATTTTTTTTAAGAGTGAATCAACCTGTTGGTGATTGAGCAATGGAAAATGACACTATGCTCAGTCGAACAAAAAATCTTAAACTAGCAGTTAGGTTACAGATTTTTCTTTGTGTTATAAGCCTCACTGTGACTTTGAGATGAAAAACATCAATAAAACGGATATTCTTTTGCTTTAAAAGTGTTTTTTTGCTGTACATATTCTAATGTTGTCTCATGGATGGATACGCCATATCCTTTTGAATTCAATTCTATCAACGATAATATTGCTATGATAGGTCAATTTCTCATCTTGTGGTGTTTCATTGGTAACTGTACAATTCTGTTAATTTACCAACTTACTACAGAAATCCTTGAACTTTTGTAAACATTTAGGATTTGTGTCCAAGAAGTTTTGTCCAACAGTTGATGCTTTACATCTTGTTGCTTCCCTTTGTTTGTTAACTGACATAATGACTGTTTCTCTCCCCAAGTCCTGCAATCTCTCACACTGTAAAAGATAAATAAACAAATGTAATTAATTTAGATTAATGCTGATAATGAATTGATATTTAAATCCAGCGGCAAATATTACATAAAAGGATTAAACACAAATTATTCCAAGTAAGATTGTCTTTTCATAAAATACATGTACGAAATTACTTAATTGAATTTCATGGCATGCAAATATCAAATCAATTATTACCCATTACCTAATTGAACATCTGCAACTTATAAAGAGACATATTAACAAACACTATATATTGTTCTATGTTTAGTCATGTCAGCGATCTTAGTTGGCAAGCAATGTCATAATATATTGGACATATTTTTTAAACTAAATAAGCAAATGATGATTGTGGCCAAGTTTTGGTTAAATTTTGCCTAGCAGTTTTAGAGGAGAAGATTTTCGTAAAAGTCAATGATGACGGACAATTATGAAAACAAGGATGATGGACGCAAAGTGATGGGAAATGCTCACTTGGCCCTTTGTTCCAGTTAAGATAAAAATGAAAGACAGGACGAAAGGAAGTAAAATAAAATATGCATGTGTTTTTGTGTGGATCACTGCATTCATATTGTACACCTGATTAAACTACATGTAGTTTGGATATAAAAAAAGAAGATGTGGTATTATTGCCAATGAGATGTTGCCTACCCCTGCACTGTAAGTACAAAAATGAAGTATGGGTTTTGTGTTTACTCAAACAACCTAAGTCTCATGTTGAAGACAAGAAAACAATGTAAGAGAAGGTCAAAATCTTAAAAGAAAAACTAGAGGCTCTTAAGAGCCTGTGTCGCTCACCTTGTTCTATGTGCATATTAAACAAAGGACACAGATGGATTCATGACAAAATTGTGTTTTTGGTGATGGTGATGAGTTTGTAGATCTTACATTTACTTTACTGAACATTCTTGCTACTTACAATTTTCTCTATCTACAATAAACTTGGCCCGTTAGTTACAGAAGAAAATATTTTGTAAAATTTTACAAAAATTTACATGTAATATTGAGAATGGAAATGGGGAATGTGCCAAAGAGACAACAACCCGACCATAGAAAAAAACAACAGCAGAAGGTCACCAACAGGTCTTCAATGTAGCGAGAAATTCCCGCACCCGGAGGCGTCCTTCAACTGGCCCCTAAACAAATATATACTAGTTCAGTGATAATGAACGCTATACTAATTTCCAAATGGTACACAAGAAACTAAAATTAAAATAATACAAGACTAACAAAGGCCAGAGGCTCCATGTACATTTTTGTACATGTATAATCATATAATGAATGAAAATTGTTAAATATTGACTATAAAGGGCAATAACTCCTTAAGGGGTAAACTGACCATTTTGGTCATGTTGACTTATTTGTAGATCTTGCTTTGCTGAACACTATTGATGTTTGCAGTTTATCCCTATCTATAATAGTATTCAAGATAATAGCCAAAAACGACAAAATTTCTTTAAAAATTACTAATTGGGGGAAAGCAACCCAATAACCAGTTGTCCAATTCGTCTAAAAATTTCGGGGCAGATAGATCTTGACTTGATAAACAATTTAACTTGCTTGTCAAATTTGCTCTAAATACTTTGGTTTCAGAGTTATAAGCCAAAATCTACATTTTACCCCTATGTTCTATTTTTAGCCATGGCAGCCATCTTGGTTGGCACACATTTTTCATACTAGATACCCTAATAATGATTGTGGCTAAGTTTGGTTAAATTTGGCCCAGTAGTTTCAGAGGAGAAGATTTTTGGAAAAGATAACAAAAATTTAGGAAAAATTGGTAAAAAATGACTATAAAGGGCAATAGCTCCTTAAGGGGTCAACTGACCATTTTAGTCATGTTGACTTATTTGTAGATCTTGCTTTGCTGAACACTATTGCTGTATACAATTTATCCCTATTTATAATAATATTCAAGATAATAACTAAAAACGGGCAAAATTTCCTTAAAGTTATCAAGTTAGGGGCGGCAACCCAACAACTGGTTGTCTGATTCATCTGAAAATTTTGAGGCAGATAGATCTTGACTTGATAAACAATTTCACTTCTTGTCAAATTTGCTCTAAATGCTTTGGTTTCAGAGTTATAAGCCAAAATCTACATTTTACCCTCATATTCTATTTTTGCCATAGCGGCCATCTTGGGTGGTTGGCCGCGTCACCAGACATATTTTTTAAACTAGATACACCAATAATGATTGTGGCCAAGTTTGGTTAAATTTGGCTAAAGTAGTTTCAGAGGAGAAGATTTTTGTAAAAGTTAACGACGACGCTGGCATGGCTGGACGATGCCAGATGCCAAGTAATGAGAAAAGCTCACTTGGCCCTGTGGGCTGGTGACCTAAAATTTTGTGTCCTTTTTTTTTAAGGGGTAGGCTGCTCTTTATGTGTGTAGGAAAGCAACATCAAATAATCTTTAATTTATTTTTGGTCTGGCCTTGAATGGTAGGCCTAACCTAGTCTAATACTTGCACCTGTTGGACCCAAGAGTCAAGGCAAGTGAAAAAAAGTCATGTTCCATATTGAGAAAAAAGCAAAACAATGGTGGCTACAACAGTTATGTGCCTTTATCATGTTTATTTCCTACCATTTTACCAGCCACTTTCCATATATCCTCTTCAGTCTCTAGAGACACCACTAGTTCATGAATGTCCATTGTTATCACTTCTTTTCGTAAGCACTTGTAATTTTTGTTCTTGGTGGTTTTGTTTCTTTGAGGCAAACAATGATGTCACACTTGCTTGTTCAATATTATGTACTGGTTGTTTTGTTTCATCTATAAAATAAATGGACAACATTATTAGTAAACATAACACTTCACATGTACATATGTACATGCACTGAATAATGATAAAAGTGATGCAACCCCAATTTGTACTTGATCTTAGTTCTCTGGTAATAAGTTATTGTGTATAAGTTTCATAATGTCTAATTGAGGCAGTAAGATAATGAGAATGAAAAATTCAGCAATTTTTCAATTTGTGAAGGGGCATTAATATTTTTCATTAACTGTTAAGGTGACACTCCCAAAATTCAAAATTGATCTGTGTTTTGTGGATATAAGCATGATAAGAATTGTGTATAAGTTGTGTAACTTTAGTTTGTGGCAAACTAAAGTTAGAGAAAGGAACGAAAAGTGTACCATTTTTTTCCATTTGTTAAGGGGCATAACTCTAGAACTGTTAAAGTAATGTCACCAAAAATCAAACTTGATCTGGGTTTTGTGGATAGATGCATTGTGTTTAAATTTCATAGTATTTGGTTAAAATAGGCAAACAAAAGTTGTGGAAAAAAACAACTTTGGGACAATTTGTTTACGATGATCGTACATACAGACAGACAAGATTATAACTTAATGCCCCCTCTGCTACAGCAGGGGCATAAAAAAGGGAAATAAACAATATGACAACCAATAGTTCATAAAACATAGAAAATAAAAGACTGAGAACCATAAACCCCACAAAAAAATGAAATTTTGAACTTACAACTTGTTGTGCTATATATTATTACAGATTTTACTTGTATCAGATAATATAAAGGATTTTGAACATATTTATTTGTCAGGGAAGTTATGGGGGAAATTCTTTTACATTCGCAACTCACACAGTTCCAATACTACATGTACCATGAATAATCAAAGGTGTCATGATGATCAAAGACTTGTAAAAGAATACAAAAGATTCAAAACAGCCATCAAACTGGTCATTCCCGTTTGAATGGTTTTACACTAGGAATTTTGGGGCCCTTTATAGCTTGTTGTTCAGTGTGAGCCAAGGCTCCATGTTGAAGGCCGTATTGACCTATAATGGTTTACTTTTATAAACTGTCATGACTGTTATTTGGATGGAGAGTTGTCTCATTTGCACTCGTACCACATCTTCCTATATCTATATAAGCATGATAAGCATTTACTATGTTTATGTTTAAGTAACCCAAACAAAAAACAATAAATATAGGATGTGATGGGACCCAGGGGGGCGACAAGTGGGGTGCAAATGTGTTTAGGGAGCAAACGGACCAGAAATATGTGTACCATATTTTTGCAGATACTTTATATCACTTTTAGCATTTGGATTTAGTTGATGTACACTGTACTTTAATTATGAAAAGATCCAAGTTTTACAAATTCAGAATGATTCATATTCACAATTGTTCACATTGAAGCAATAATTTTTATACAGTATGTTTAGCTGTTACAACATTGTCCCAGGTTAGGGTAGGGTTGGGCAACAAGCAGAGTTAAAATAAGCATATGACTCCATGTGTCAAAAGTCCTTATAAACATGTATAAATATACACTGTGGTGAAATTGGGCACTAATCTGGGGATTACCAGGGCTATTTATAGATGGTGCTTCCCAAGCATCTGTAGCGTGAAAAGAATTAATGCGATTAGCCTTCGATATCAGACCCTGGTCAGTGATTTAATTCCCAGCAGCCAGTGGGAGAACACATATCTTGAACATACTTGAAGTTGAATAATAGTTTTAGACTGCTAGACCATTTAGACAGTTAGCTTTATAAACTGGTAAGTCAAATCGGCACCTGGTTAAATTGGCATCTGGTCTAATCAGCACCAATTCAAAGTCAATTTGGCATCCAATAATACAATGCAATATTTAATAATTAATTTACAAATGTACAATGTACATAAATAATTCTAAAAATGAATCAATGATTTTTATTTTCAATAACTTTTTATCATTCATTACATTATATTTGAACATGTTATTATGAATCATCAAGCAGTTAGAAAACATAAGTTCATCATTTGTTAATTGTTTGAAGTTTGTCTATCAGTCATGTCAGTATGTGAAGGTTGAAGATATCAATTCTGGCTTTTACTCAACTAGCCTTTATAAACAGGTTAATCAAGAAATAATTCATGGCAGCCATAGATAAATTTCTTTTTATTTAACCATAGGTTGGGCATGTATATATTTGATTATCATGATTATTTAAGACTGAGCGTTAGACATATGGACCATAATTTGGTATTCGGCCTTTGGTTTCTTTTTGTATCCTTTTTTATAAGTTCTAAAACTTTAACTTTTATTCTGTGGGTTGTGTTGGTGTTAGAATAGTATTAATGGAACAATTGAGTTTTTCAAGAAAAAATTAATACATTTTGATTCACCGTTTACGTGACAGGAAACCAAACAGGGAACCAATCTTTATTTTCTTTATTTTGCACATTATATTTCAAAAGACATAAATGAACACCATTACAGGTGTTACTTGCTTCATGTTAATATTTAAAATCTATTTTCAATGTTAACATGGTTAAATTAAAGATTTTTTTAAACGCGACAGGAAACCATAAGAAACCGAAAGCATTTTTTTAGTTTTATTGCAAAATCTGCTTAAAATAATCTGAACAGTATACTTTTTCTTAAAATCCATCTTAAATGTAACAGTATTATAAAACTCCTAAATACAAATGTATGTGCTTGTTTTGAAAACAATTAGTACAATTTATTCAGAAATTTCCATATTTTCTTCATTGATACAGGATACCATAATCGTTGTATCTTGATGTTTTAGCCAAAAAAATGTATTTATATTTGGTTTTGAAATTCCAGTTATATACAATTTATACCAAATCATTGGCAATGTAAAATTCTTTAAATCCAGTAAAGAAAAAAACTTTTAACTTGTAATTAAAATCTTTAAAATAGGCACCATGTGATATTTGTGACCTGTACACCATCTACATTATGTACATGGTTTCCACATTTTAACCTACTTTTAATAGTGGGCTAAAATCAATAAAGTACTTCCTTTCAAGTCATGCATGGTAAACGTTTACTTCTCCTTTGACAAGTTTATTGCGTTTCTGAAAAGTGTTTGCCGAACATGAATAAAAAAAAATAATTAAAAATTGTGACAAAGATACCAACTTTGTACATTCCAAGTGTAACGGTATATTAACATGTATTTTTTATTAAATTATCTTTATTCACCTAAAATATCCAGTAATATTTACTGCTGAAGCAAAATCAATCCAACAAGCATCGGCACAATGATAAGAGACGTAATGTCGATTGAATTTTCCAAGGACCCTTTACATTGTTATCCGGAAACGAAGTGTACGTGTTATAACGTCTGTCAAATCTGAAATCGATTTTGTCAAGTCATTGGGCATTTATTTTCACACAAGATCGTATGTAACATTATGCACATAGGAAAAATAATAGACCCCTGGCGAATCTCTTTGAAAATTGTATTTTCCTTTTTTAAACAAGACGAAACAAGTCTACAGATTATGTTTGCTAACATCCCGTTGGAAACAAAAACAATGTTTAGACCTAGTTTTTCATACATCCGGCCGTAAGGGCGTGATCACATGTTAGTCACATGTTTCATGTATGACCGGAAATGATTAGAACTTAACGACAAAAACAATTTTAATAAAAAAAAAAGGAAATAAGTGGATTTCTGTTTCGTGTGAAATGTAACGCATAATGAGAACGTCATTTTCTAACTTAATTATTACGAAGAACAAAACTACAATGTAAATCATCTCTGATTTACCTGTTTGAACATTTCGCGAGAGTTCATATTTGCATATTGTAATAAAGAATTCTATTGCAACATCAGATGCAGATTACATCATCTAAAATTTGCGTTACGAAATCGGAAACCAAAGTAACGCTAGTGTTCTTACACCTGCTACAGAAATACTTATAGTTCTCCGGCATTTTCTTCTGACTATTCTTATTTGTCGATGTTCTTTATTATTTGAAAGCAAAAGTTACGAATTTGCCGGTGACTATTATCTATAAATCAGTCAGTGTTATGCACTTTGGAAGCGAAAAGTAACGCGAGAAACGACACAAAAATACAGTCGTATAATCTTAGAAATTTGTTAATTTCAATTTTTTTTCTAGGGAAGAGTAGCATACACTTGTATGTTGATAAAAATAAAGGCATCTTTAGATGTAGTTACAACTTTTCTTACAGTAATACACATTTTTATCACTTTTCTATCGTTATATATATAGGAAACGAGCCCAATAGCAAATTATGGTCCATATGGCGTTAGACAGTGGTTAAATAGGAATATAAATGCCCAACCCATGGTGAAATGAAAAAAAATCTACGGCTTATTTCTATTCTAATAAGACAAATTCAGTAATTTTGTTAACCGTGAAAGCACTATACACATGATACTGTATTGAGTGTTCTGATTCACCCCCATATGATACATGTACATGTATTAATTATCAAATAATTCAATAATATATTTTTTTTAAATTGCATTTTTTTACCTATTACATGTACATGTACTAACATGATTAATGTTCTTCTAATTTAATTATGATTGATCATGATTATATTGCATTTGGAGGCGAACAAGAATCTTTAAAACGCCATATGTTTACATTAATTTGAATTTTTGTTTACAGAAACATACTTATGATCATGATGATGTCACCTTCTTTCGTTGCCATGCAAACACGATGAAATCATTTCACGGAATTTCAATTTTATGAAATTTTACCACAAAACATAATTCAAAATTTATTTCTCCATTCAGGAAAAAGACTAGCTTATTTTTTTATTTAGCTTTAGATACACAGGCACTTGTTTTTGTAAATGTGGGGTTTACTATCTACATGATCCAAAACTGTATGATTTTTCGTATAGGTGTGGATAGTAAACCCCACACTGAAAGAAACAAGTGCCTGTGTTTAGATAGTCAATAGAGACTATGTTGTATCTGAATCCTTGCCTAGATGTAAACTGTTGGTTTTGATGCCGAAAATTGAGAATATCTGGGCGTAAGGCGGAACAGCCAGTTTTGTGTATGTATGCGCTAGAGCTAAAAGGCGTCTCAGCAAAAAATTAAAATAGCCTTTCCAGAAGTCATAATTATTTGGACTAAAAGTAGATATAGTCTAGCCTTTCTACCTGCCACTAGGTTTAAAGGACAATAACTCTATATTTTACAGGAAGTTGAAATGCGCAATGCAATCACAACTTATTTTCAATAGACACAGACAATTATCTTGAATGGACTGTAATTCTTTGCTTATTTCCACCTTTGATTCTGTTGTTTGTATCTATTTGTTACAATATAGATACAGTCATTGTATTGAACAAAATCATTCCTATTTGCCACATAATTTATAGATAATGCATAGTCATATAGTGATGCACGTTGACTAAATATGAAAGTATATAATATGTACATTGTAGTTGTCCTCCTTACCAGTATAATCAGTTTCAGAATGTTCATGATTTATGTGATGCTTATTCAGTACATATTTGTGAAATTGAATAGATATTTGTATTTTGAATTCATTGCTTAAAGATATTTATGTATATTCTAAAGTTTAATATTTGCATTGTGGCAAATCATTTAAAACCTCCTTTGACAGACTAATGCCTATGCAATTTATAGTACGACTGGTTTAGTTTAACTACATTGAATTATTTGAGGTCTGAACTATACAGTGTAACCAATGAAAGCCATGATGAACATTGATGAATGGAAATCTTCCTTTAATTAATTGATTTTCAATTGCTTACATATGAGAACACCACCCCCCCCCCCCCACCACCATTTTTTGTTTTTTAAAGTGAAATTTTGATTTTTGATGAATCTTGAAGGAAACAGTAAATTTTGAGATGTAAAATCATGCCTTTAATGATTTTTCCCAGGTTTGCTCAAATTTTTTCATTAAAGTTCAATGTTTCATCTCATTAATTCATCAAAGAAACTGATTGAGCAAAGATTTTGTACAGTACACACAGAGAGGATGTAATCTCATACTCCCAACACTGATTCTGGTGTAACACAGTGTCACACTGTGAAACACAGATTTCCCCTCCCAAAAAACACCAAGTATTTACTTCCATCTGGGAGGGTTATATGACCTGTTGATTGCAGGTAAAAGTAATAAAAATCAACAAAGCATAACTGCATGGTCTGACAGAGACACATAATTACATGTCAACTATTCTCTCACTTCTTCCTATTTTAATCATTTCCTATTTAGTTAATTTTATTTCTGAAAGCTACTATAAAAAAGGTTAATGAAATGATTAAAAAAAATTATATACAAAAAGTATTTTTAGATTTGAAATTTATTTACATTCTTTCATAATCTCATAATTAAGAATGGTAACTTGATATTTACAATAAGTTGTATTTATAGTCAGTTTAAACATATAGATATTAATATATAATACATGGTTTAACCAGATGCTCCGCAGGGCGTAGCTTTATACGACCGCAGAGGTTGAACCCTGAACGGTTAGGGCAAGTATGGACACAACATTCAAGCTGGATTCAGCTCTAAATTTGGATTGTGATTAAATAGTTGACACAGCATAGGTTTCTGACACAGAATGAATGTGTTCTAATGAACTTAAAATTTTTTGTTTCTCTTAGAGCAATTCACTATGCTGTTGAATATTAATCCTCTCAAAAAAATGTTTGAAGAAATTTTCTTTTTTATTTATGAAATTTCAAATGAGAAAAATTGAACCCAATTTTTTTAATCACATCCCCCTTTCCCTTATTCCAAAACTAATCTCAATTAAAATTTCTAATGGAGTTTGCAACAATAACTACTCATTTAAATACATCATAAAATATTAAGATGTAAAAAAACTGCTTGTTATCACTGAATGGTAAAGATTATTTTAATTTATCAGTTGGTAGTAAAAAGTGAATATACATTGTATATTGTATATAACAAAGATTTAAGTTGATTCTGGACAAAGAAAGATAACTCCAATTAAAAAAAAATCTTGCTATTGCACAATATTTTGCAATTAGATATTTCTTGCTTACTATTCTGGACAAAGAAAGATAACTCTAATTAAAAAAAAATTTGATATTTCACAATATTGTGCAATTAGATATTTCTTGCCATTGCGCAATACTGTGCAATTGAAAAGACTTGCTATTACACAATACTTAATATAATAATTTTAGATCCTGATTTGGACCAACTTGAAAACTGGGCCCATAATAAAAAATCTAAGTACATTTTTGGATTCAGCATATCAAAGAACTTCAAGATTTCAATTTTTGTTAAAATCAGACTAAGTTTAATTTTGGACCCTTTGGACTTTAGTGTAGACCAATTTGAAAACAGGACCAAAAATGAAGAATCTACATACACAGTTAGATTTGGAATATCAAAGAACCCCATTTATTCAATTTTTGATGAAATCAAACAAAGTTTAATTTTGGACCCCGATTTGGACCAACTTGAAAACTGGGCCAATAATCAAGAATCTAAGTACATTTTTAGATTCAGCATATCAAAGAACCTGACTGATTCATTTTTTGTCAAAATCAAACTAAGTTTAATTTTGGACCCTTTGGACCTTAATGTAGACCAATTTGAAAACGGGACCAAAAGTTAAGAATCTACATACACAGTCATGACAGTTAGATTCAGCATATCAAAGAACCCCAATTATTCAATTTTGATGAAATCAAACAAAAGTTTAATTTTGGACCCTTTGGGCCCCTTATTATGTTGGGACCAAAACTCCCAAAATCAAACCCAACCTTTCTTTTATGGTCATAAACCTTGTGTTTAAATTTCATAGAATTTTATTTACTTATACTAACGTTATGGTGCGAAAACCAAGAAAAATGCTTATTTGGGTCCCTTTTTGGCCCCTAATTCCTAAACTGTTGGGACCTAAACTCCCAAAATCAATACCAACCTTCCTTTTGTAGTCATTAACATTGTGTTTAAATTTCATTGATTTCTATTTACTTAAACTAATGTTATTGTGCGAAAACCAAGAATAATGCTTATTTGGGCCCTTTTTTGGCCCCTAATTCCTAAACTGTTGAGACCAAAACTCCCAAAATCAATCCCAACCGTTCTTTTGTGGTCATAAACCTTGTGTCAAAATTTCATAGATTTCTATTAACTTAAACTAAAGTTATAGTGCGAAAACCAAGAAAATGCTTATTTGGGCCCTTTTTGGCCCCTAATTCCTAAAATGTTGGGACCAAAACTCCCAAAATCAATACCAACCTTCCTTTTGTGGTCATAAACCTTGTGTTAAAATTTCATAGATTTCCATTCACTTTTACTAAAGTTAGAGTGCGAAAACTAAAAGTATTCGGACGCCGGACGACGACGACGACGACGACGACGCAGACGCCAACGTGATAGCAATATACGACGAAAATTTTTTCAAAATTTGCGGTCGTATAAAAATAATAGTAATGATACCAAAAAAATGAATATAATAAAATAATGTAGATTAATTTCATACATATTATAGTAAAATAATCTTCATTTATTATTTAAATTTATCAAAATAAATTGAATAAATTCAATTAAAATATATGTCTTTATTTTCTATTAATTATACTCCACTTACAGGTGATATTTTGTTTGTTTTAATTATGTTTCTTAGGTATGAAAAATCAACACTGTCAGAACAAATGCTGAATATTTTTAATAAATAAAGTTGTGCAGGAATCTTTAATAAAATCAAACTATAATATATCTCTGATAAAATTTAACAAATCTCACACTTTTCATCATTTTTGTGACTGCCATTTAATGACAGGAAACATAAGAAATGTTAATTGTAGTCAACAACTAGTCAGTCTAGTGGCACACTTCAAAGGTAAACATAGCAATAAAAATCATGGTGTTGGGAGAAACCACACCAAGGTAATAAACAATTAAGGAGTTTTAGGGAGGAATTACTCCAAGTTTCTCCCAATTTCCTCCCAAAATTTGTAGAGTGTTGCTGGAGTTTCCTGGTTAAATGACACCAAGTTTTTACACAGTGTAGGGAGTATGAGATTACATCCTCTCTGTGTGTACTGTATATTTGTGCAAGGCCTTCAAAAATTGCACCTTTGGGGCTTGTAAATGAGCAGTGTTATGAAGAATCCGGGTCCGTTAGCGCCCATTCACGTTCACATCCACTCATGTTCGCCCCCTTTCATTTTCGCACCCTAAATGTTCGCGCCCAATTTTAATTGGTTTTGTGTTTAATAACTTTGTAATCAAGTTTTGGCAAGTAGTATTCTTATAAGTATAATTGTTTTCATGGTCTCAAAATAAAGTGAGACAGCATTTTTTTTGTGTTGAATAAATCTTAATCATGTTTTGGATAGTGTATTGTTAAAAAAAATTATATTCCTTTCTAAATAAAGTGGGATTCTGTCAACGTTTTATTTTGTGTTGAATAACTGTTTATCATTTTTTGGTTTATAGTGTATTGCTATAACTTTTGTTTCATTGACTTGTTTCAAAATGAAGTGAGATTCTGACTACGTTTCTTTTTTTTTTTTGTGTGTTGATTAAATTTTATCATGTATAGTAATATATAATAGTGTATTGTTTCATTATTTCAGATCAAAGGGACCAAGCTGTTAAAAACAATTATCTTTTGTGTTTTTCATTTAAAATCTTCAATCTTTTACTCATACCAAGCTATAAATACATTCAGTATTTACATGAAAGCAATTAAAAACAACAATGATCATGATTTTTCAATTATTCAACTCGAATTTGAATTAAAATTGGGCGCGAACGGACCTTGGGTGCGAACGTGCGAGGTGCGAACGTGTAGGGTGCGAACGGACCTTGGGTGCGAACGTGTAGGGTGCGAAAGTATATTGGGCGCGAACAGACCTGATACCTGTTATGAAGATAACAGACAAATGGGATGTTCATTGTCCATGATATTACACTTAAATGATTAGTAAAGACATCTGCAAATGGTACACAAGTTAAAATTCTATTAGAGCAAAGAAATCTTAAGAATTCAAGAAAAGAAGAAAGGATGACTTTTTTACCTATACAAGTAAAAAATTCTGAATGTCTAAGATAAAGATAAGATAAGATAAGAAAACTTTATTTTGATTCGGCATGAGTACAAATAAGCAACACAAGCTCTAAGGAGCTTTTGACCGAATATAAAAACATATAAATAACATAAAAACAGTGCATTTTGACATATAAAACAACCTGTAATACAAAGTTGAATCTCACATACATAGCATGCAATAAAAATAATCAACAAATTTAGAATGAAGTAAAAACATGCTTGACCAGAGCAACCAAAAGCAGCATAAATAATAAAACAGTTTAAGAATTATCTGCAAGCAGAACAGTGACATTCCAAACCGTTCCAGGACTGAACAAGACTTTTAAAATGTGAAAAACTGTTTTCAGTCCTGAAATGGTTTGGAAGACTGTTCAATAAAGTAGCAGCAGCAAATTTGAACGATTTTTTACCGTAACGGGTTGACTTTACCTGTGGAATTTCAAGAATATTTACATACCTGAAAGAATATTTAGATTTTTTGACATTCACCAAATTTTGTAAGCACACAGGAGCGATGTTGTTTATAATTTTAAAAGTTTCTAGAGCCATTGTTCTTATCCGTCTGATCTGCAAGGAAGGCACCTTAGCTTTAAGTAAGAGGTCCTCGTAGGAGCTGGTAAAATCCTCATAAACAAAACGGAGTGCTCTTTCCTGCACCTTTTCTAGTTTTTTGGAATTTTTCTCAGTGCAAAAATGCCATGCCAAAGGGCAAAAATTAAAATTACTAAGAATAAAAGTATGAAATATAGTAAGTTTACTAAGTCTATCCAAAAATGAGCCTAAACGTTTTAAAACATTTAATTGCTGTGATGCCTTCCTACAGATTGAGCTGACATGAACATCAAAATTTAGCTGGTAGTCTATTTCAATGCCTAATAATTTTACTGTTTTTTCACATGTGAGGTTCGAATTTTGAATATGTATAGATGGGTTCTTTTCAAAGGTCTTTTTGCCAACAGCCAAAACTTGAAATTTGTCAGGATTTGCTTGCATTTTATTTACCCTGAACCACTCAATAAGTATTTTTGAATCAGATTCCAAAGTTGAAATTAATAAATCGAAATCTGGAGTACAAAAAGATAAAGTATTGTCATCTGCATAGTTATATAAACTACCATTTTTAACAAAAAGAAAAATATCATTTATAAATATATTAGGGACATAACTAAGCCATTTTTTTTTACCTACATGTATATAAGTAAATAAAATTCACTTGTATAAGTATCCTACAAATTTACTTATATGTGTATATTTTTTTTTACTTGTTCACGTAAATAAAATTAACTTGTTTAAGTAGTACCCCTGACTGCTGATTGTAGATAACTGTTTAAAAAACCAAATTTCATTGGTTTATTTTGATATTTCCAAATTAAGTAGGAAGGCGTCCCAGAAAAAAAATTAAAATAGCCTTACAGACGTCATAATTATTTGGACTAAAAGGCTATATATATGATTAGGAAGATATACTGTTCCCAGATATAATATACTGTGATTATACTGGTCTTTATACTACATGTAAGTATGACAGTATAAAGACCAGTATAATCACAGTAAACTAGAATCAGTATTGATTAATGGAATAAACTGACAATGACTGATGTTGTAAGTAAACAGTTAACAGTGCATTACCCTGATTCGGATAGGTAATATCCATTTCAAAGGATCTGCATAACGATAAACAAGTAAACTAAATATTCTTTTCTGTAAAAGCAGATTTTTTTTTCAAAACCGGAAATGGAAGTGATATTACAGTATTTAAACCAATTCCGGAAAAAGAAAAAACATTTTCCGATGCCAGTTTATTTTTATTAGGCATATTATTTACAGCAGTGCCTATTTTACCACGCTGACAAAAGGTGCTCTTTGACGGCTCCAGACTTAATAGAAATTTAATGAATAAGGAAGTTAGACATTTTAAGATGTTAATTTTTGTCTAATATAGAGTTTTGACATTGGCGGTCCGTTAGTTCAGGATTTTTTTTTAGTACTCATGATTAAAGAAATCTTTAAAAAATATTTCCTCTTTAAAAATAAAGGTGTATATTCATGTGTAGGCAAATCATGCATATTATAATTGATATTTTTATCAAAAAGAAGTTAAAAAAAATGTCTAATACATGTATATACCTTGACATTAGCAAAGTTTGCATTTGAATAATTGATATTACAATAAAAAAAAAATTAAAAGCTCTTTTTGAAAGTAGTGTCTTTTCTGGCTGCATTTAAGAGAGTGGTAAAGGGGGTGTGCTTGCACGAAGAAAACGTGAAATAAGACATAATTTCACGTTGAACGTGAAATAAGTTCTGTAATGAACGTTGCACGAAAAATAAATACTTTAATTTGAACCCTTTGTGACTGAGTCACTGCCTTCTTGTATATATTAACTCTTTGTTTTACTTGATATTCCCGATTTAGTATACACATTTATGATATAATTGGTTTACGGCTTTTAAATAAGTATTTCTTGACGATCCCTGCCTAGTGTTTGGATTTTATTTCACGGAAAAATACCGAGCACGCAAAGAAGACTTTGAAAATCACGATGCACGTAAAATTAAATAAGCAGAATACGTTGAACGAGGCACCCGTCTTGCACGACTGAATGTCAAATAAAAAAGTAAAAACACGTTGAACGTGAAATAAAAAAACGGCACGAAAATAACCCTTTACCACCCTCATTTAAAACATAGTACATGTAAAATATTTTGATGATGTAATAGCATTTATATTTTATTAATTTGCAGACTCAAGATAGTGTCACCAAGTCCTGTACGTCGAATAGCCATAATATTCCCCAGTTGTTCAAGGGTATTAAGAAACCTGTCATACATTAAAATGGAAGCAATACCTTGGGCAATATATTTAATCACTTCAGCATATAAGCACATACCTTCAGTTTATTGTTGATTCATCAAAACACAGATGTGTAACATCATACTTACATATAAATCGGAATCATTTGACTCATATTCTTTTATTATCAATACGTTTATAAAGATTAACACTATAATTTCATAATCTATAATGCAAAACACCTTAACGCACAAATGAATAAATACAGCAAGACTGTGGTATCTCTTTGAATATATCAAGGAATATTGCTATAAAGAAACTAACAAGGACATAGTCTGTCTAAAGCTAATCATTGCTATTACTGAGGTTGACTTTACCCATGAAGAAGACTCCGACACACATTAATGTGCTTTAAGAACAGAGTTTTTTATGAAACAAAGTTAAAACACTTCTAGTTTACATAAATTGATCACATGGCAGAAAACTGGTATATCCTGCACTTGGTACACACATCTTTAATAGCAATCCCACTAAGTTCAAGTTTTTATTTCATTTAATTTTGTGGCGAAAAGCAATGGAAGTTTTGATACATTTTTATATGTATGAAAACAAACATAAAACAAAACATACACTCAAAACATATCATAATGTAATGTAACTCATTGAAAACCAACAAAACGTAATAAGGACACTTAATTGTCATATAGTATCAATGTAAAAAAAGTACAGATTAAAACGTATAATTAAGGTAAAAGTTAAGTCTTGAGAGGAATATAAAAAGGCACAGGCTAAGGTTACATGGGAATGTTACAATAACACTGTGTATCATTGCCACCGGAAATTGGGTACTAACGAAGCGGGGAGAAATAGAAAAAAAAGTAAACAAGTTAAGAATTCATTCAATTTAAAGCATTTCCACTCATTTGATGAGGGTGCCGCTTAAGAAATGATTTTCTGATATATAATTCTTTAAATTATTAGGCCGATAAGTACAAAATTAATACAACATTTTGTGTAATACTCCAAAACTTGCCACTTAGTACCGGACAATTTCGAGGTCGATCGTCCTCTGTCGCCCCATTTTCAAGATATTGAACTGTTTTTCATTATTTTTCCAGACACGTTTTTAGATTATCATAGTGTGGCATCATATTTACTGAAATTTGTTGTCAAAAACATGTTTTTAAAGAATATAGACCATAAAAAATAAAGTCTAGGGTACGGCAACTTGCTCGTGTAGACAAATTTACTGTATGGCAACTTGTTTTCAACTGTATGGCAACTTGCTAATTTTAGAATAGTTATTTACCGTCCTTTCAAAGAAAATAAAGTACTAAGTTCAAATATCTAAGGTTGTGGGGGGGGGGGGGGGAGGGGGTACCCTTTTATGTTAAACGGTTTTTGTCCTTTTCAAGGTTTTAATTTGTTTAAAACTATTATTTGACTGATAAATTTTAAAAACTGTTAACTGTTTTCGACCCACTGTCTGTATTCTGTTTTGTTAAAATTTGCAATGTTGTTAACTGTTTATTTGAAATTGAGATTCCTGTTATCTGTTACTTAATACTTAAAGTGTTCACTGTTTTTGACATTATTTACTCTGTTAACTGATCTTAACTGTTATTTACAAGAATCACATCAAAATTTGCTGTCCATCTCTTTCTTTACGTTGCTTCCGCAAAGGAGTGACATAAACAGCATATATATGTAACTGTACATGTCTTTAAAAAAAATTTGAGTATAGTAAAAAAAAAATAATTAATCCTTGATAAAATTGAGTCCAATTTTCCATTATGAGGAAAATGTCAAAGAAACAGAGGCCCGACCAAATAGAAGAAACAACCCAACGCAACGAGAAAATTATGCACTAGGGTGGGGTGTCAATTCACAGATAGGAAAAAAACTTAGAATTGACACTCATGATTTTTAAACACCCTCTTTCCATTCCTTCCTAATAAATAAAGCTTACTATTTGAGTTATGCATGTGTATATTTATGGAAAGAGAATCGTGCATAGATTTGATTTCCAATAGTAATAATGGTGAAATATAATCTTTTTTTTTTGTGTAACCATGGCAACAATCAGCATTTATTCGATACCAAATATTGCAAAATAGGGGGTTGAACATGTCACAAAGATCTCAAAAATTTGGTCCAAAGGAAAATTTCAATCAATAAGAGTGATACCTTTCCTGAAACCATAGACATATATCTATCAAAAGGTAAACAAATCATATGCATTTCTGCTGTTTATTCCATAAAATTGAATTGAAAAGATCGAGCGTCAAATCTTTGTTGAAAAACAATACAAAATTTCTAAATCTATGGCGGTACGGATAGGAACGTATGTACGTTCAAACTGAAAAGTGGCTTATAAAACATGCTAAAAACAATCTAAATGTTCATATAAACCCACTTGGAAGACTATATTATTATTCAACTATCTAAAAATCAATTCAATTGTACAAAAACTTTCATATTTAGAAAATTCACCATGGCTATAATGCAAAACTAAACTTGTTACTGAGTATTGATATACCTGAAGCTGTCTCCTAAGTGAGCAATCATTTAACTACAAAAGGGGGTAGAAGTTCAATGTTTGTTTCTTGAAACATATAAATGAACCAAAATTTAAAAAATGAAATAAATACAAGACTATATACAAATGAAGCAAAGGTTACGGACTCAAGTTGGGTCATGCAGGTGCAACCAATGCGACAGTGTTAAACATGCTTAGGGATATCTCATGCCCCTCTTTATACAGTACGTCTAACCAATGTAGTTATATCTGCCTTCTACTTGTAATGTATCCAAAATGTTAAAAGGAAAGGCCACTTCTTATCCAGCTAAAACCCTGGTCAGTCCTATGATGAAACTAATTCAGATGTATATGGAATGTTTGATAAGTTATATTGACCCAGAGTACCTGGACGGAATTGTGAAAAATAAAGTACCTTTTCAATTTGCAATTCGTAAAATAACTGAACAGTGTGGCCTGGTAGAAGAGGCCGAAAAATTAGGACTTGGTTCTCAAATTGATGTCAAATTTGCTAGTCTAAGACTTCAGAAATGTAAAGATAGACCAAGGCTTTTTTTTATATCAGCTCAGAGTTCTTAATTGGGACTTGGAGATGAAAGAGCGCTTCAACTTGTGACACCTTACATGTTACTTTCTGATTTATACACTGGTTTTGATGATTTAAAATAAAAATCAGTAAACCTTCGTAATTCCTTTTAATAAAATCATGTAAGCAATGAGTCGTATGAATACACTGACTGAGATGTAACCATAATTTATAAGAGCCCCCGCCATAAAAAAAAATAATGTTCGCGCCCTATTGTATTTACTCATTCTATCTGTTTGTTACACTTTTCTACGTCATGACGATAACCCAAGTATGCTACGACTGCTTGACATAAAACATTTACTCAACAATATACAGAACCAGAAGAAGCCTCCCTTTTGCTGTTTGAAGCATTTTCGATTATTCATGACATAGTCCTTTTTTTGGAGTCAATAACTCCGTCTGCTTTTCCATCCGTTCAATTGTCTGTCCATGTGTCAATAAAAAAATATGGTGTACTTGCGTGTGTCTTCTGAAAATTAGTCAGCTTTATAAAAGATTCCTTATGGAACTTGGCATTTCTGCGAGTTTGTACAGTGGTTTTCAAACTTTTGAATACATTGAAGATATGCTCTTCCCCTTTTCATTGCTTTTGGGTTCGTTTGGAAAAAAGGGTAAATTAAAGTTGCTGTTAACTCTTATCAGCATTTAAAATTTGTTGTTAACTGTTTTTGTCAAAATCAAGGTGTTGTTAACATGTTAACGGACCCCCTCCCCCATCTAATTATGCATTTTATTTAGATAAAATACATTAGATAGAAAATATTTATTTTCAAAAAGAAACTGACAAGAAAATTAATTCGAAATGCAATTCACGATTTATTTCTTCTTACTTTCGATGAAAACAAAGTATTTTTTAAATTTTGTCTGTCCGAATTCTCGATCCTGTGGTTCGGTGGTTGTCGTTGCTTCATCTCTATCTCATTTGTTGTTTTCATAAATTGTTTTGTTACACTGTATATATATAAGTTAGGCCGTTAGTTTTCTTGTTGAGTCCTTCCACATTTTTCTGTCGGTGCTTTTTATAGCCGACTATAAGGTTCGAGTTTTCGTTGTTAAAGACCGTACGATAGCATATAATTGCTTGCATACACTTTATTTTATCCTGATGGATAGTTATCTTATTTGCACTCGTACCACATCTCCACTGTTTTTATTTAAAAAAATCTAGCACCAACAAAAGATGAATGGACGGTTTATTTTATTGAACTTACACAATTTCAACCTAACAACAAATAAGACAACAGTCGTTAGTAGTATAACGATACATAAATGTATTTAGGATGATATGGTTGAAAAAAACCTTTTTGTACAAAATCAAAAAGCGGTACGCAACGAGGCCTTCTGAACTGAATTAACGGCATATATTTAATGATATTTGATAAGTAAGACATTTTGTATATTTGTAAGCCTGTAAAGCTTTGATACCAACAAAATATCGTCACTTGATATTATCTAAACAGTGATTAATTTCCTCTTAAAATTATAATATATTGCAAGACGCCGTACAGACAAAAGTTGTTATTTTGCAATTCGCCGTACAACAAACAAACATTTTTTTTGTCCATATTCTTTAAAAAACATGTTTTGACAACAAATTTCAGTAAATATGATGCCACACTATAATAATCTTAAAACGTGTCTGGAAAAATAATGAAAAACAGTTCAATATCTTGAGAATGGGGCGACAGAGGACGATCGACCTCGAAATTTTCCGGTACTAAGTGGCAAGTTTTGGAGTATTACACAAAATGTTGTATTAATTTTGTACTTATCGGCCTAATAATTTTAAAGAATTATATACCAGAAAATCATTTCTTAAGCGACACCCTCATCAAATGAGTGGAAATGCTTTGAATTGAATGAATTCTTAACTTGTTTACTTTTTTTCTATTTCTCTCCGCTTCGTTAGTACCCAATTTCCGGTGGCGATGATACACAGTGAATAATAAAATAATTATTTTTACATTGGAGACTAATTGGCGGAATACAGGGTTGGATAAGAAACCGATTAGTTTCGAATGTAACAATAATATGTGTGTCTACGGTTACATTTTGTTTTGTTACATTAAATAGATATAGGAAGATGTGGTATGAGTGCCAATGAGACAACTCTCCATCCAACTAACAATTTATTATAGTAAACCATTATAGGCCAAAGTACGGCCTTCAACACGGAGCCTTGGCTCACACCGAACAACAAGCTTTAAAGGGCCCCAAAATGACTAATGTAAAACCATTCAAACGGGAAAACCAACGGTCTAATCTATTATATAAAAAACGAGAAACGAGAAACATGTATAAATTACATAAACAAATGACAACTACTGTACATCAGATTGAAGAATGTTATGTACTACGTTAGATTTATTAAACTTTAACCTTCTATTGTTTTGTTCCGATGAAAATTCAAAACGGAAAGTCCCTAATCAAATGACAAAATCAAATGATAAAACACATCAAACGAATGGGCAACAACTGTTACATTCCTGACTTGGTACAGGCATTATCAAATGTAGAAAATGGTGGAATGAACCCAGTTTCGTAGCGCAACACCTCTCATTAGTATGACAGTCGCACCAAATTCCATTATATTTACAACGATGCGTGAACAAAACAGACATAATAGGTAAATTTGTCAAAAATAGGGGTATTTAAAAATGTAAGGTTCAAATGAAAATGAAATCCTTTAATCTCCGTGAAAAAATTAAGAAAACATTTAATCAATCCTCTTGTTCCGTATTATATGTTTCAACGGTTCCATTGAGGGTTTGAAATTACATTAGTCCAACTCTTTTCCGTATTCGCAATAACTTTAGTACTACCACTCATGTTTGCAGTGGTTCGTACCTCGTCATGTAACGTAGATATAGTTGTTACGTCTGTTAAACGGTACAATTATACAACACACACACATTTATCTCCCTTGTTAAGCTGTGTCGATATAAATTGGATTTTTTGCTGAAAATTTGTCTGCATTCATATAGCAAGTAAATGTCTTCGACTTTGTATTCATTGCTTCCATTTTCTGTATTCGCTTCCAACCAAACTGCTCCCCATAGGATTGAAACAGGGAGATATGAAAATATTGTTTTAGAAGCTATTAAACCAAGAGTGTGCCATATATGTGACGTTTTATTGAAGATGAAGCGCGTGTTTTATTAAGATGTCCTCTTTATGACGATTTTAGTAACCGTTAATAGGCAAATTCAAAATAAATGGTTCCTCGCATATAAAGCAATATTTATCAATCATGCTTATCATTTGATTGAATAAATTAATTTCAAATGATGTGGTTTGATGTGTAGAAAATTGTTGTATGGAGGAATGTGCCTTAAATTATTATCTGTAATATAATGATAAATTCATATCAGGAGTTCAACAAAATTGATTGTTTGTTATTACGTAGTTATAATAATTTAATTAGTACTACAAATGAGTACTACACGAAACTATTCCAATGGGAACAGATTGTGCCCCTCTTCTTGCCGACTTGTTTTTTTTATTATTATGAGGCTGACTTCATACAGGAACTTCTTAGGAAGAAAGATAAGAAGTTAGCAATATCCTTTAACTCTACTTTCCGCTATATAGATGATGTTCTTTCACTAAATAGTTCAAAATTTGGTGAGTATGTTGAACGCATCTATCCCATCGAACTAGAGATAAAGGATACTACAGATTCGGTTAAGTCGGCCTCATATCTTGATTTACATCTAGAAATTGACAATGAGTGTCGATTGAAAACAAAACTTTACGACAAAAGAGATGATTTCAGCTTTCCAATTGCGAACTTTCCATTTTTAAGTAGCAACATTCAAGCAGCACCTGCATACGGGGTATATATCTCCCAATTGATACGATATTCCCGTGCTTGCATTTCCTATCATGATTTTCTTGATAGAGGGTTGCTGCTAACAAGGAAGCTATTAAACCAAGAGTTCCAAATTGTGAAGTTGAAATCATTTCTTCGTAAATTTTACGGACGTCATCACGAGTTGGCTGACCGTTATGGAATAACCGTTTCACAAATGATATCGGATATGATCCTTACGTCGAAACTACAACCCCTTCCCTTTCATGAATGTGACCTACCGAATAAGACTATTTACCGGACGGGTGCCATAAGTGGAGCAGGATCTGCTTACCCTTCCGGAGCACCTGAGATCACCCCTAGTTTTTGGTGAGGTTCGTGTTGTTTATTCTTTAGTTTTCTATGTTGTGTCATGTGTGATATTGTTTTTCTGTTTGTCGTTTTCATTTTTAGCCATGGCGTTGTCGGTTTGTTTTAGATTTGTGAGTTTGACTGTCCCTTTGGTATCTTTCGTCCCTCTTTTAGATAATAACCAAAAGTTAGTGTTTTTATTCTCAGGTGTAAATATGATACGTGTGTGTGCCAAAACTTTTAATTTTCAAAAGGTATAGAAATTTTATATATTGTAAATAGTATTTTATTTCATATTGTTTAGTGAATTATATCTATGCATTTTAATAGTCTCTTATAATTCTGTATAGAATGGCTCTCATTGTATTTAGTGTTATTTTACAATGTATAAAGATTGATTGTACTTGTTGAGAAAATTGAGTTGAATTGAGTTTATTTGATGGGAATAATTTGATATGTTTATATTAGGCATGTTTAAAGATCTGAAATTTAATACTCGGATACTCGGTCATGATACTCGCGAGTACTCGAGTACTCGGATGAATCTTAAACGTCTATTGAAAAGTTAAGTTAACTTTTGGTTACTTTCTATGGGAAATATTATATTGCTATGCAATAATAGTAATTATTGTTTGTGTACGTGAACCAAATTAGAAACATGCCAATTAAACCATAAATATTTGCATGTCAACGTCCGACAAGGTAGACACTATGTATCATCTGTTCCTGTTGAGTTGGTATTTTTATATTACGACATGTCCATTAATTTGTCAACAACAATATTGGACTTCAAATTACTTGTGATTGTTCGGGTTGCTCAGTCTCAAGTATTCTGTGATTTGTTTTTTTGCGCTATCATTTGTCTGGTTTTTTTCCTTATTTTTTAGTCATGGCGTTGTCAGTTTATTTTTGACCTATGGGTTTGAATGTCGCTCTCGTATTTGTCGCCTCTCTTTAAATTGTAAATTAAACAGTAATTAAGTTTTAACAAAGAGTAATTAAATTAACTTAATCGAACATCTCATACCAATAACGTGTACATAGAAGTCTTTATCAACAAAGAATGGTTAGTTTGAGGCTTGTGAATATTTTCAATTAATAGATTGTATTATTACCTGAGGGACGATAGTTGGATATTAAACAAAAGACAATTTCATCGTTACAGTATGTATTACCAAACCCATTTAAATTCAAAACTTGATAAATCTCATATTTGAAAGAGTAGTACTAAAATCTAATTCAACTAATATAATTATGATTTTCTTCTTTCAAAAAGACTGGCGCGGTGATATTTGTAACATTTTAAACAAGGCGACTACTACATGTACTAATTGAAATCGAATTATTGACAAGTCTAAACATGTTGTTGTAATTTTCCGAAACTCATTATCACGAAAGCAGTACGATTCTTTATTATGTTCATTTCAACTCGTTAGCTTTGCAGAATAAATCCAGTACTTGATGAAGACATGCGTCTATATTTTACCTGGAGCTCAAAATTCTATCTGACAGATATTTGCCATCTACCTATACCTGGATAACTAAGGGTTACTTTGTTTATTATATAAGTTCTAGCAGCAAATACTATATTGTTGTCAGAAATGTATATCAACTCATCTGGTAATTAATGGAAATTAAATTCTAATTCGTAAACTCAAACGAATATAAAATATTTATCAAATAACCACAAACTCTCACATGGGAGACGCCACTTGCAGAGACAAGTGCACATTTTATTATTCGTATATGTATAATGAAATCAATGTTTTTGTGTAAATACACCGAACATTCTCAGCTGGTACTGGTTCCCGCATACTAAAGATGAACACATCTGAAAATAAATAATATAAAATTATTATATTATTTATTTGGAAAAGTGCTACTGGTCACTTTAACTGAAATGGCTCGAATGACTTTAAACTACCTGAATTCACTCGTGCATGAAACTTTAAACCCCTTTCAAACCGACCTTACTATAAATAACTAAACACGTGTTAACTATAAACAACAACAACATTCTTCATGTTCGACTTTTGTACAACTTTGATAAATACATTTAAATTCTAATTCGTAAACTCAAACGAATATAAAATATTTATCAAATAACCACAAACTCTCACATGGGAGACGCTACTTACAGAGACAAGGGCACATTTTCGACACACAAAGAACGGGAAAAACATAAGGAAAAAGATTATTTATTAAATTCCTAAATTTTGTGAAACAGACAACTGTGTTTTAAGGTCCTCCTTTACGTAACCATCTTTTGCTCTGTCTGATTTCCACCTTCCATGTTTCTTGAAAATTCTATCCGAAATCCCAGCGTTAGCGGCTGAAGTGGCACCACCAGATCTTAACGAGTGTAATCCAAACTTAGTTTTATCAAGTCCTAAAGACTGTAATTTTTCTAATAATAATTCTCTGGCTCTAGTATATGAGATGTGTCTTGAATCATTACGAAGCTTATGAGTATTCGCTTTCTTAAAGAATGTTATTTGCAAAAATGAATTTATCATCTTCAAAATTTATGTCAGCATCTTTAATATAGCTCTCTAAACAAGTAACTGGACATGTTATATTATTATTTTTCGCAATTATAACACAACTTCCCTGTCTGTATTTGTCTGTCTTGCTCTTTTCTATAAAAATAGACATATGTGTAGATTGAAATTGGATATCACATGCCCTAATATTAACTATTTCTGAAAATCTCAGAAAACCGGCATAACCTATCAAACACATAGTCACTATTCGTTTATCCAACAAATTTTCAGTAGAACCAAATCTATTAACTAACTGAGTAAGTATTTCTGGTGTAATGGGTTCCGTTTTAGAACAAGGACGAGAAAGCTGCCTCTTTGCACCTTCGGCTACATTTTTGACTAGCTCAGATGCACATGGATTGTTATATCCAGCTATATTATGTGCCCAAGCAATAGAATATATTACTTCTTCTATTTTAGACGACGAACACTCATTTTGCATCAAATAAATTAGATACAAACTAACATGATAATCGGTGGCTGGCATGCTGTTTACAGAATCATAATTTTTACACCATTTACACCAACTTCGGAAAGCATAATTATACTTCTTGACTGTATTTTGAGCTTTAGATTTCAAAACAATTTCTGGTAATTTGAATAATAATCCTTTTAAACTCTTATCCTTTTCTTTATGAAATTCCGTCCACCTTCCAACATGAAACAAATCTGAAACATGTATAAACAAAAAGAAAATATATAACCCGTTAATAAATTTTTGGCATACAATGTGTATTTTAAGTAACAGAACGTAAACGTGTAGTGTTTTGATCAGTGACACTACGAAATCTTTTCGTCAACATTCAGCTCAATGTAAAACCAAGTATTTTATAATAAACGTCAGTCCGGTGACCAAATACAATCAACCCAGTTACTTTTAAAACCGATTGGCTTCAAAAACATAAGCGAAGTGACTTTGCCCAATGGCTACCATACCAACAAACCCGTTGGCTGTAATACTCATAAGCCTATTGACTTATATATATACATGGCGTGACTTCAAAAACATAAGCCCGCTGACTTCGATACCACAAAGAGCTTCCCAGTGGTTCAATACCAACAAGCCAAGTGGCTTCAGAAAATAACCAGCCCAGTGACTTTATCTGAACAACCTGCCCAGTGCTTCAATAACAACCAACCAATGACTTTTATATATCAACAAGCCCAGTGACTTTATACCAAAAAGCCCAGTGGCTTTATACCAACCAGCCCAGTGGCTTTATACCAACAAGCCCAGTGGCTTCAATGACATAAGCCCAGTGGCTCTAATAACACCAAGCCCAGTGGCTTTATACCAACAAGCCAAGTGGCTCTAATAACACCAAGCCCAGCGGCTTTATACCAACAAGCCCAGTGGCTCTAATAACTCTAAGCCCAGTGTCTTTATACCAAAAGACCCAGTGACTTCATACCAACAAGCCTAGTGGCTTCAATGACATAAGCCCAGTTGCTCTTATAACACCAAGCCCAGTGGCTTTTATATCAACAAAGCCCAGTGGCTTTATACCAACAAGCCCAGTGGTTTCATACCATGCAACAAGCCCAGTTGCTTCAATGACATAATCCCAGTGGCTCTAATAACACCAAGCCCAGAGGCTTTATACCAACAATCCCAGTGGTTTTAAACCATGTATACCAACGACCCCAGTGGCTTCATACCAACAATCCCAGTGGCTTCAATGACATAAGCCCAGTGGCTTTAATGTCACAAAACTTCCAGTGTTTCAAAAAACAACAAGCCCAGTGGCTTCAAAAACAACACAGTCCAGTGGCTTGATTTAAACAACCTGCCCAGTGGCTTTAATATAACAACATTACTCAGTGGCTATCATACCAGCAAGCGCAATGGCTTAATTTTAACAGCCTGCGTAGTGGGTTACAAACAAGTTCAGAGGCTTAATTTTAACAACCTGCCTAGTGACTTCAAAAACAAACACCCCGTGGCTTTTTTTCCCAGTGGCTATCATACCAACAATCCAAGTGGCTTTATTTTAACCACCTGCCTAGCTGCTTAATTTAATCACCTGCCTAGTGGCTTAATAACAATTTATTTTCATCTTTCCCACCAACTATTTTGTATCAATAGAAATAATAACTTCAAATACCTATAAATACTTGACCAACCTAATTCATTGAGATCTTCAATTTTATTTGTACAATATAGCATTATTAAGGAACAATGCGAACAACAAGAACACTGCCTGTAAATCTATCTGATCCAAATAAAGACTTTTTATTTGATCCGTGTTTATAAATATCTCTTGCATCTTTAAATTCTAACATATCTGCGATGTAAGGTTGACATAACATGTTTCTTTGAAATAATAATGGCCAATATGATGCAGATATCCACTTCGGGACTACTAACGTACATCTAGCTTTACAAGCTACGCTGTGTTTTATCACTCGGCTAATTAAGTTAATAGGTGGCACTGACCAATTATCTTCGTTTACCCAATTAAATGCAAAAGCGTCAACACCTGATGTACCTTGTGTATAAAATTTTGAATTAAAACTAGCAATTTTATTATTATTGCTATCCGCAAATCTATCGCATGTATGCGGCCCAAACAAGTCATCTATAAATTGAAAAAAATCATCAGTCACACTCCAATCATCATAATCAAAAATCCTACTTAAGGAATCAGCCTGGACATTTTGATCTCTAGGAATCCACTGTATATCTAAATATATCGAATTTTTAACACATACTGAAAATATGGTCATAGCTAACTCATGTAAATCAGGTTTTGAACTACCAGTCTGAATAATATGAATACAATTAAGGCAATCCGTGAACCATTTCACTACTTTCCCGACTAACTGATACTGAAAAGTTTCTAAGCAACTTTTTATGGCATACATTTCTCTCCACGTAGAACTCCTTTTTCTTTCATCCTCAGACCACATTTTGTGAAATATTTTATCATCTAATTGACACGAATATGCACCACAGACAAAACTGCTTGCATCAGAATACATAACTACAGTAGGAATCTTATAATCCGACAAACACTTTACATTTAGTTTAGAAACATGCATGTACTTTCCAAAATAACAACTCGTTTATAACATCTTGGTCCGATAATTTAAATGTATAATCCCATGACACTCTAGATTCAATCAACCAATAAATATTTCTGGTCATCAATCTCGTCACGTTACCTAGTACAGGTGACATAGAAACAATACGTCCCGTTATTCTAGCTAAATTTCGTGCAGAAATAGAAGGTAAACTATTTACCACGTGATCAATGCTAAGAGTGAGATCTAAAACTCGTTTGTCGGGAATATGAATAGTGTGCGTTTTCGAATTCCAAATTATACCTAACCATATTAACTCCTGACACGGTTTCCAAACAGATTTTTCTGTATTTATTACAAAACCTGCTTCTGTCAAGGATTTTAAAACAAAATTTGAATCTGCATTACAAGAATCAAAAGTACTGTTCGTTCCCCATCCGTCATCAAATATAAAACAATGCGAATTCCACATTTTTTTTCTTCCAGTGTTTAACTAGCGGCCTTAGGCATTTAGTAAATATATAAGGACTGGATGACAATCCAAAAGGTAAAACCGTGAACACATAGAAATTCTGTTTCCACGAAAAACCTAAATAGGTATGGCAAGACTGTTCAATGTCCAAATGATGATATCCCGACCTTAAATCGAATTTAAACGTGTAATTATTTCTATCAAAATACTGCAAAGCAACTCTCCAATCCTCAAACTTATTTTCCTCTTCTAAACGTGTTCGTTAACTAAACGTAGATCAAGAATTAACCTCTTTTTCCCTGAACTTTGAACTGAAACAGTGAGTGGATTGACAAAATGAGGTCTCGATTTTACCTGTACAATACAATTATTTCTAAGTAAATCTGTAATAGCTTCTGAAACAATTTCAGCATTATTATAAGCTGCCTTATTGTTCTCGTTAAACATAACTGGCGGAGTTGTGATAAACGGGATGGAATAACCGTTTTTAATAATGTCTAAAACAAATGTATTTGTATCAATTTCTTGCCAATAGTTTATATGTTCTTTTAATCTCCCTTTCACAGATGCAGACTGAAAAGATTTTTCATATTCAAAAGAATCTAATTGAATAATACTAAAATGTTCATTTTTACAAAGATGTTCAGTATCAATAAGATTTAAAGAATACTTATCATTTATATCTTTAATTTCCGTTCGTTGTCTTGTTGTATCTTGTGCAATCACGTCTCCAATGTCCTTGACCGTTACATCTGAAGCAGCGATCTGTCGACTTGGGTCCGACTTGCTTTTCATACTGGTAGGGACAAATATTGTTTGTAGAATTTGAAGTAGACGGAAGATCTTCGGGTACTGTCCTAGTTGAAGGATTTCCACCATTCCTACGTTTACCGCGTGCTTGTTCCTTCTGCTTCTTACCACGCATAGCTCGAGTTTCCGCCGACCGAATCTTCTTTTCGTCCTCCGAATCTGAAGCAAGGTCATCAGACATATATTCCTTCACTGTATCCCACCCTGCTGGCGACTTATCGGCAATCTTAATGCATTTGTTTCTCTTGTGAATCTTATCCCTGATGTCGGAACAAATGTCACGGACTTTGGAATAGTCCTCACGCTCTGCTGCACGTTTAATCCTGGATACCTCGTAGTCAATATCCGAGTTGAATTCATGTTGGACCTGATTACCATTAAACTTAAACTTGTACGAATGTTCTGATTTAAGTTGTTTTACCACTCTTTCGGATTTATTGGTCGAGTCCTCTTTGAGTTCTCTCTTCAGGCTGCCAATTTTGCTGTCGAAGTACTGCTTGAAGTTGTTGAAAGTGATATCTGCAATCTTCGTTACAATATCTCGATCTGTAACATTGATGTCAGAATGTCTTGACGGTGGACTTTCTTCTCTTTCGGAACTTGCCATACCAACACACGTGTTATATGAAGCGGGTATATTATGTGCTACTGGTCACTTTAACTGCAATGGCTCGAATGACTTTAAACTACCTGAATTCACTCGTGCATGAAACTTTAAACCCCTTTCAAACCGACCTTACTATAAATAACTAAACACGTGTTAACTATAAACAACAACAACATTCTTCATGTTCGACTTTTGTACAACTTTGATAAATACATTTATTTTGTACCTGCAATTTTTTTCTTCTTTTTGAATTTTGAAACAAGCAGATGATTCGAAATAGACGAAATATATAGATAATTTTCAAAGTGTTTAAAGCAATTGTCTATAATCCTTTGTCAGTGTAACTGATGATTCATTTGACAATTATATCATTATTTGAGAAACTGAAGTTTGATTGATTTCTTTTATTTGCTATTGTCAATGACAAAATCTACTGATCAGTTTTACTGGAACTTAATAATATAGTCAGTGTTATTGATTAATTATATAGAAATACTTTGTATCTTATATATATTTCATTTTATAAGAGACAAATTAATACAACCATACCGTAACCTTTGAATATAAACAAAGCTACATTTGTTTTTTAAATGTATTTGGAGGGGGGACAATTTCTATACTATGGGTAAGAAAAAAGGGTACACTCACAGAATACAACATATTTGAAATTACAGATACCTCTAGTACTCTTTGGACATCTTTATAAAAAGACAATCAGATAACTTTTAAAGCAGTTCAGACATCGGGGGAGATCGTGCGCCAAAGGTTACATCGATAAGAGATACAATTTTAAGCATTGAAAAGGACTGTGCTGACTCAAAAACTTTTTACATAAATTTAACTCTTAATGGGCAGAAAGTGTTAGCTGTTGACGATAGTGCAGCTCAGTTTCAGTGATCAGGACATCACTTCCTATACATTTAGGGTCAAAAGTAAAGATAAAGCAACACGTAATATGGAAAGGGGCTGAAAAAGGGTGATAATAGGAAGCCAGATACACATATGACAGCAACTTGATAGCGGTTTAAGGTATCCGGCCCATAATTAGCCAATATACAACAAGCAAAATAATTTACATTTTTATCAAGGATTGTAAGTAGGGGGGTCTAAGAGTTCTTACTATGAAATAAAAATCCGCAAAATATTTGAGGTTAACAGCAGAGCTGGGTTACAGTGCCCCCCTTTTTTGTCCTCAAATGCCAAATAAAGGGTTTTAATAGGATGTAATTTTAAGAAATCTTTATAGTATAATTTACTAATCTATCTTTTAAAAGGAACCTTACATGTAACCTTGTAAAATTAAACATAAAAAATAAATTGTTTTTTTGCTATTCTATTTTTAGAACTGTGTTATTGTTGCTAATAATAGAAAAAGGAGAACAGTCTAAAATTTGTCAATTTTATATCTTCACTAGTTCAAAAGTGAATATTTTAGCAGAGCATTAAAAAATGACATTTAAATTAACTTTACATATTGTTCTATCCTAAAAAAAATTTTTAGAAACTTTTACCGTACCAATTTCAAGAAATTTTGATTTAGAATGTCAAGGCCACAGTTCGTAAATGGAGACTTGGTATCCCTGTTCTGGTGTTTTTTGGTATAATTTATGTAAATCTTTAACAAAACTAACCATACTTCATATAATCTTATAATAAGAATAAACTATGATATTTATGACATGTAAAGTTCAAAAGGTCAAAGGTCAAGGTCATTTTTGAAGCTAAAATCAACAAAAATCTCCTTTTTTGCTAAATTTTCAAAAGTGTATCTACCTATTGGTCCCATAATCTTCACAATCTTTGTTAATAAAGACCATTTGATGATATTCAAAAGATCTTGGTTTGGTTTCAACCTTTAGGGGTCAACAGGTCAAAAGGTCAAGTAATTTTAGGAGCTAAAATTATACAATGACCTCCTTTTTTGCTCAATTTTCTATAGTAAACTTACCTTTATGTACTATAATCTTTCATTACATCTGTTAATTGTGATAACTTTATGATATGCATTAGATATAGGATTAGCTTCAACCTTGAGGTCAAAAGGTCAAAGGTCGAGGTAATTTTAGGACCTGAAATATGAAAATTCTCTCCTTTTTGCGCATATTTCAAAAGTATATAATAAAAAGAAGATGTTGTATGATTGCCAATAAGACAACTTTCTACAAGAGACCAAGATAAACAGAAATTAAGTTATAGGTAACTACGGCCTTCAACAATGAGCAAAGCCTATACCGCATAGTCAGCTTTAAAAGGTCCAAAATGGCAATGTAAAACAATTCAAACAAGAAAACACTTGGCCTTATTTTAAAAAAAAAATGATCAAAAAACAAATATTTTACACACAAACAAACCACAATTACTGAATAACAGGCTCCTGACTTGGGACAGACACATACATACATAATGTGGTGGGGTTAAACATGTTGGACAATATTTATGGTTTTGCTACATGTTTTCGATTTTGTCCAATGTGCAACACCAGACATCACATGAAAGCATTAGGGCTCAGACTGAGGATGCATTTTCTTATATTTCACACCAGCATTAACTAGATCTCATTAAAAAATACCCCATCATTCCTGTTCAACATTGAACTCAGTTAGGTTAATTATCTCCCATGAAATATTTCAGAAAGTGTTTATTCTACTTCATGCACATCATAAATAATAGAAATAATCTTCTTCGATGATATTAATAAACTCTATCACATTTCAATATTTATTTGTACATTATCATGAAAGTATAACATGGTCATGATGGTTCAAAGGATACAAATAAATATTATCATATCTATATATACAATGTACAATCAATATTAAATCTTTTGAATATTAACATTGATCAATAAAGCATGACAATGAGATCAGGATCAATCATACAGTATACCAAATTAAGCAGACCTATTACTTTTTGAATCTGATACATGGACTTGACCATGGGTACATAACTTTTTTCACTGATCCATGAAATGTGGTCAATGTCAAGGGAAAACAGTTTTACAGACATTAGGAACTTTCAATTCATGCTCATTGCAAGTATAGATATCATATTATTCATAAGAGAGAGAATTAACATTAAAAACATTAATAACAATTGCTGAGTTCAAAATATCTGTAATGCAGCAACAACTTTTCTCTTTAGTCTAAGGTTGGTCAAATCCCACACAATTCCTGTTATGTCTTCAGCCCCTGATGGTATTGGAGCTTTTAGTACCACATTATATCAATACTGGCTTCCAGTTTCATATTCCATCTCTTTGATATGAGAGATAACATCTTGCCTAACTGGAAGTAAAAAAGAAAATTCATCACAAATTAATTAAAACTTTTAAATTTAGCATTCTGAAGAAGAAAACTATCACTATAGTATATGGTTGAAAGCAATCTGACTACCAAATGTGTTTATGTGTTGCAACACTGAGGGATGTTCCAGAAATAAATGTAGTTGGATCAGGGGTCAGAAGACACTTTTTATTTCACCCCCACCTTGCATAATATTTCATTTGTCATTTCAGTGCCTTTTATAGCTGAATATGCGGTATGGGCTTTGCTCATTGTTGAAGGCCTTACAATGACCTGTAGCTGTTAATTTCTGTGTCATTTGGTTTCTTGTATCTTTGGCAATCATATGACATCTTCTTTTGTATATAAATAGGGGCATTAAAAAAAAGATTGTAAAGTTCTAGATTTCTTTTTTCTTTTTTTTAATAGAAGTCATTGACTTTCAAATATACACTACAGCTCAGGTGGATTTTGCGTTGTCCACCCGTCCACAGTGGGAGTGGGCAAACTTTCTAGCTTGTCAACTCTGCCCACCCATAGGAGTGGGCATGCAATTTCTTTTGTTTAATCAAAAGACTTGCAAGTACAATCAATTGAAAAAAAGCAGATAAGCATTAGATATCAATATTTTAACAAAAAAAAGATTAAAGTTGGAGTGGGCCGGTGGAAAAAGCAAAATCCACTCAGGCTGTTGTGTAGCACTGTTCAAACATAATTGATTAAATGTTAGCTAACATACTCAATCAGTTGTTTCAAAGTCCGAAAAAGGATGTAGATGTATTCCAAGGTCTCTCAACATTTGAAAATGTCTGCTTTTGTGTGGCATTTGGTATCTGGTGGATATATCTGCATCTTGATCTCACAGGCTAATTTCTACAAGAAGCAAATTATAGTTTAACAAATATGTAAACAGCAGAGTAATCTGAGTTCACTTAGTAATAGGCATTTTTAGTTTGATAATGGGTAATCTAGTTTATCCCTTCCACATTCTGTACATGTGTATGTGCCTGTCCCAAGTCAGGAACCAGTAATTCAGTAGTTGTATTTTAATGCTGTATAACCAATAATTAAGTAGTTGTATTTAGTCTTCTCCTTTGAATTGTTTAAATTAAATTTATAGCTGATTATGTAGTATGGGTTTGTCTTATTGTGTAAGGTTGTATGGTGACTTAAAGTGGTTCCTTTATATGTCATGTGAAGTACATGTATTGGGGAGAGTTTTCATATTGGCAATCATACCACATCTTCTTATTTTCAAAATGGCTTTGTACCAATGCAAGCATTATGAATATTTTATCCAACTTTATAGATTTAATTTTCAAACTCTATCCATTATAAGATAAATCATGGACAAATAGAGAAACAAATAGACTAAAATTTTGATAGTACTAAGTAGTTATCAGCTTTTAAACAGGTTAGATAACTCTCTAATACATGTAAACATGGAACATGTACATATGTGTTCATGTTTCATATCTATATTTTTTAAAGACAAGGCATAATATACATGATATAACAATAAACATGAACATGTATCTTAGAAAACTGCTCTATTTATTACCTACATGTATGCCCATTTGTGTTTGTCTGTATATTAGGTAAATGTAGCATAAGTTCTCCACAGTCATTAACAAGGTTAATTAGCATCTCTGAAATTTAATTAAAAAGTTCCTTGTCATCATTGATACATTGATCATGTACATGTACATATCGATATACAAATGTAAATAAAAATTGGTTATAATACAATGTAATTTGTATCTATATATAAGTTAAGTTCAGACATGTTTCAAATAATTTTAGGTACAACCATTTATTTCATTCATTTATCAATGACACTACAACAATTGACAACAAAATTGCTATCAATCTGAACACAAAAAAAACCCTGTGTATTAGTTAATGAAAATACACACCATTAGTCTTTATACATGTATCATGTTTTGATTATTTACTGACCCCTAATGTACATTTAAATTAACAGTGACAGATGGCAGAAATACATATACAACTGTACAAATTACATGATACATGTATCTTCATTATCATATATAAATGAAAGAAGAGTAATACATGTATGCTACATTTCTTGGGATGATAATCAAAAATATCTCAGATAATCTGCAACTTACCTTATCAATTGTGTTTTGTAGGTTTGGAGGGATTAATGTCACATCTTTAACAAGGATGGTTTCTCTAAAAAATGAAATATAAATTTCTGTTACAAAAATGTTCTTCATTTTGATAGCACATAGATAAGGAATGTACATGTATATATGTAGCAGTACAATGTACATGTACATGTACATCATTTGTACATGTATGTATGTACAAATGATGTTTGTTAGTTTATAATACAAATTTTCTTACCAAATATAATAAAGTGAAAACTGGACATATATTAAAATTGCTATTTGCCAATGTACATGTACATGATGTAATAAAAAAAATAAATAATCAAAGAATTCAAATATTGAAAAGCTTTAATTTACAACTTGTGACCTTACAACGCTGAAAATTTACTCAGGGAAAATGCACCTTGGTGAACTTGTGTCTTATTGGATCAGTCGTTGACTATTTGTCTGTATTTAAATTTTTCGACTAGTTATTGTATAAAAAAAATTAATTATAGTATGGATATCAGATTAAAATGGGAAGTACACGTACATTGTTTTGTACATGTAAAGTATCAACTTCTTCTTACATTCATAGAAATTAAACAGAAAAAAACTCCCAGATATATACATGTATGCATGAACGGTCAATTGTTTGTTTGCTCTTTATTTATGTTTCTTTGTATCCTACATCATGTACATGAGCATTTGACTTTTAATCAAATACTGATTAAATTATCAGATGATTTTTAGATGGATATTATCAAATATATATTACTATAGTCATGCTAGTATATACATGTATCGATTAATTAGTGTTGTGGCAGTGTCTGTGTCAATGTGACAAGTTTAACAGCCATTGATGGTTAATGCTACATGATGATCATACATGTACATTGTATGTGTACCATGGCAATTCAACTTTTGAACATGTTGAAGGGTAGCCTTGGCTTGAATCCCTCAATTGTCTGATAGCATGCATGTTTTCCTATTTAGTTCTACTGCACTTTTGTTTAATGCTTTCTTGCAATTGTTATCAATATGTTTGTATTTGTTTTTTGCCTTGACTTGGGTGTTTGTTCCTAAATTATTACAAACATATAAACTGACCAACCTGGATTATTTTTTAAATAATCATTTTTTTCATACATGTATCTAGTTTAGATTACTATGACACCTAACGGCTGTTTTGCCAGACAAGCTGGTGTCCTGGGGCATAATTAACATGACAATGTTGTCCAACTCAAGTTTTAAAATGTTTGGATTTGTGAATGCAAATTACCTGGCACCTGCTCAATGTTTTACACTGAAGCTTGGCATCACTCAGCTTGGCCTCACTCAGCTTGGCCTTTGGTTTACTAGGTTCTCCATGTTAGGAACCATAAGAAAGTCGGTTCAATTCCATCCAGATATACACTTAACATATGAATACAGAACTTTAAAACATAAAAATGAACGATCCATTCAAATCGTCTCCCAGAGCAGATCGCCAGATGAAAAGGACAAGTGCGTGATGTGTTTACATTCCTTCTATCAAATAATCTTCCTATTCCGGTACAACATATTTGACAACCAGTTGCATCCAAACTGCACACATTATTTCCGCATCACGATAAGACGAAGAGACTAAAATCGGCGTACTATTTTGGGTAAAACGCCTTCGTCTGTCATAGTCCGCGAAAATACTTTATTTAGAATTTATTGTAAAAAAATTATAACTATTAAATTATCCTGCACAAGGCACGGGCTTATCTGTCATAGTCCGCGAAAATACTTTATTTAGAATTGTTAAAAAATATATTCATCCAGTTCAACCTGAAAACATGCGCAAAAATACTATACATGCATTATGTATCAAGTGTATAAAACAGCAATGGGAAACAATAAAAGAAAAATGCATTAAACACAATACAAATAAATTGCATAAAATCGGCGTCGATTAATTTCACTCTAAGATGATTGAAGAAATTGCTGAAGATGTCGAAGTCGCTGTTGTCGTGAATATAAATCGGACCCATAAATATCGGCGGTTCTTGGGTCTTTTCCATCACAACGGCCATCTGCTTGTAACATATTTTATTTTTTATAATTTGTGCTTTCTTAACTTGATATATTTCTGATTTATAGAAGGTAACGCAATATAAGGAAAGGCTTATTTCATATTTTTAATCACATACTAAACAACTTTTCAATACAAGAACAGTAAAAATACCCAAGCATTAACAATATCACGAAGAGGTAACACCTAGCCGTGAGACTTCCTTCAGAACAGACAAAATATTTTCATTTATGCTTGTCTTTCGAGAGGAGTATCAGTGGTATTCATGTTAGTTATGAAGCGGTCTGGGCCTTGGTATTGCACTCCCGATGAGCATACCGTTCGCCGAGAGATAGTGAACAAAATGATGAAAAGCATAGCTCTTGAAAATCATTTTGTACATTATTTCAAGCCAACTAATGTTTATCGGCTGGAATGCGAAGCTCGTGACGGGATACATTTCACTGAAGAGGGTTACCGTGCCTTCTTAGTAGCTTTGAGGAAGTCGGTCAGTTGGTTTATTAACAAAGTTAGCAAATGAACTGAAATATTTTCTCAATGACTCCACGTGCAATGTATTTTGTTTAAGAAGAAGAAATTTTTTAACATCGAATGACTAAAATAATCCAAAAGTTCTTACATATTTTTTAATTTACAAATTAGAATTTGCCAGAAGAAAGCTTTTTTTAACAGGAAAACTCAAATCAACTTTAAATACCTTTTTTTTTAAATAATTTAAAATAATTTTATTTTAAATAAGTAATCAAAAATTATTGGTGAAACATTGAACATTATTACCCTTTCACAGAAAACTAACATAGGATGTACATATTGTATATAGTTGTAAATATTTATTTGTGTTCTTTTTTTCTTCTTTTTTTTCATTATTATAATTATTGGTGTTGGTAATGCAGCCTTAGTATACCAAGACAGTCACAAGCCTGTTTAATGCAGAGTGTCCATACCAATATAATTTCATTATCTCTTAATGATTAATTATGTAATGAGCACGTGTCAGTAAACAACAACCGAATTAACAATATAACAGGGTGTCTTCCTCCTATTCCCACTTTTTAAAAATACTATTCCTTCTATTCCCACTTGCAAATAACAATAGATGTTTTGATAAATAATTTGTTTTTATAACAATCAGGGTTAATTAGAATTTCACCTAAGATTTACCTGTACTTTTTTTAAAGCATAACATATTTGGTACACTGTTTAGGTATAATACCTTGTTTATTTGTAATATGTTTCTTTTTTCATCAAATAAATACTTAAAAATAGAGAAAAATTATGATAAATAGATTGGAGTCAGATTTATTTTTAAATTTTTGAATTTGTAACTTTAAAAAATTGTCTGCTTTACTAATAAGTCATGATATAAATAATATTATAACCAAGTATAATCTTATATATATATAAATCTTTATTTTCAAAAACCAAATAACAGAAAGGTATAGAGATAATTTTACATATTTCAATACAATTACATAAATATATAATGTACGAAAGTAGATAGAGGCATTCACAATTGTTCACCCAGAAAAGTTCAATTTGTTATTGATCTCCTTTATAAGTTTACAAAGTTCGTTCAGTTCTGTACATTTTGGGGAATTCATTAAGTCATAAAACTTCAATGTGTTTGTTCTATTTCTATTGTAAAATGCAATACATTGTTTTCTACAATTATCGAAAGCTGAACAATTAAAAATGTAATGGTATTCATCACCAATGGCATCTGAATATTAACACAATTCACATTTTCTGTTTTCTCTTTCTATGTTTTGCCATCTTTCAGTTTCTATTGGAGATTTCATGTTCAAAGTTCCAAATTTAAGAAATTAGGATATCTGCCATTCATCCAAAATAAATATTTCTCAAACTCCAAAGTAACTTTAAATTAACGATAATTTAATGCTTTTGGTAATTCCTGTTGGCTTAAGATGTGGAATAAAAGTATACTTTATAACATAATTACTTGGACCAATAATCAAAGATATAAAATAATGGGTGAAAACTGTTAACTTTACTTCATTATTTATTTTGTTTAAAAAAAAAAACAGAATTCACACAGATGCAAAAATAACTTATTACCTGTTCTAATAAAAAAAACCACTGGTCAATTAACAGTTGATTAAAAATGTTTGTACAGTATAATCCTTTGTTTGCACAAGTTTTCCTTCTATTCCCACATGAAATTTTACCTTTTCTTACCAGATTTATAAAAAGTGGGAATAGAGGGAATGAACCTATAACAGAAGTGTGAGGTAATGATTATTTTGTTTATTGGAACTAATTAACTCATTATCACTTTTAAATTATATCATTGGTACTGAACATTTCACTATTGGAACTTATTCAATGTATGAAAATAAAGAAAAGTAGCAATAAAAAAAAAAATGTAAATACTAATTTTAGAAGAATATTATTTGAGTTTCCTTTTATTACTTTTATTTCTGATTTTTTAGTAACTTAAATTAAGTAAATTTAATACATTTTAAATGAAATAAGAAATAAATGAAATATAATAAACTAAGTGAAAGATTGTCTTCTTTGAAATTAAAATATTTTATTTTATTCTTCTAGTACCATGTTTTGTTCTCTATTAATAATATAAAAACCCAATTTCACATTTGTATACCTTATAATAAACGGTATGTCTGAAATATACTTAAAAAAATACTTACCTTTCTAGGGCCTTGGCCATGTCATACATGAAAATCTTTAATTTAGTTTTGAGAAAATTTTATTAGAACAAACATACGAATCATCCATTCAGAAGCTTTGTTTTTATTAAAACAATCAAGTATAATATTTTTTTGATTAAATTTGAATTGAATATGTGAAAATTCTTAATTACATTTTATTTAATGTTGAGTAAATTGTTATGAAAAGTTATTAGTGATTGGAGTAATTGCATTGCTTTGATGTACTGGTTAAATTTTCAAATCCTTTCTGAAAAACAATTATTAATTTAGACAATTCTCTGTATATACAGTAAATTATTTAATACTATATTTTCACATAGCGTCTTCCTTTGAAGGCATATGCAATCTTTCTTTTATTCATTCAATACGATTTCCTTGGTCGCCATCTTGGAAGTACACACCGATATCCATAAATTTATAATGATCAATATTAACTTACCTGCAACTTGTAAATCATTTTTAGGTTATAAAATACACTTCTTTTATAATTTTATTCAATAATATATCTTTAAAAGTCACTTAAATGTGTTAATATTGATATTTGAAGAGTTATTCGGTCATTACATGTGTTATTCGGATAATAACAGTGTTATTCGGTCATTCGAGGTACCGTTGGCAGCCGACCGAGTCGTCCATATTTGTTTACCATAACTTCTGTTTCCGGATTGTCAAAATTGGGCAATTTATAGAAAAAATGAGCGTTTACTCTATAGTTAATGAAAATATACTTCAATTAAGCCTTTCTGATATTTTAATCGTCATTTTAAAAATAATAACTATACTTTCGCTTACTAGGCGGAAAATACCGAGGTGTTGAAAAAATTTACACCTCGGTAAACTCCGGAAAATTTTCCGTAAATCTTTATTATGGGTCGGATACCTTAACTTAAAGTCAAATGGAGGTTTGTGACTGCAGATATTACAGATATGGTAATATTGAGTATTGATCTTTTGGAACATTCCAAGGCTATTATTGATCTAGGTTATTATTCTCTTGTTTTCAAATAAATCAAGATTAAATACCCGCCATTTGTTTAAGAAATAAAGAGGGTGTAATTTCACATGTACTTGTATCAACAGTATTGGTTGAGAAGAAAACAGTTGTTCCTCTTTATTCAATGAAGGTATGAAAAATTTAAATTGATAGAACACCGAATATTGTTATACACCAAATTATTCGCTAAAAGGTTTATTAACACCAAATGTTGTACTGAAAATAGTTTAAGAAGTTTCAACAATTGGAGGTAATGGCTCCAAAGAGTTTGTCACTGTGTAGGGATGTTTAAAATTAGAATTTGCACAGAAATAGAATATGCAATATCTTTGACAGATGTAAATGAAATGGACAGATTTTCTGACAAGTTACTAAACGATTTTGAACCATGTTTAGGTACAGACCAACCTGCTTAGGCTGACAGAATATATAATAGCCTGACAGCCATTCAAGAGACGGTAGAATGGTTCCACCAGAATATTCCACCTTATCCATCAAGTCTGACAACACCAACTGATCACATGCAACAGTCAATCCGCATAGTTATATGTCTTGTGTTTCTGTCTCTGACCTAGATTTTCTGTATTTGGCATGTGTAGTGCATCATGACACAAGACATTGTTACGTGTACCATGATGAACTTTCGTGCAGGACTGCTGTGGGTATTTTTAACATGAAACTCTTGACCAGACTATGACTTTTTGACTCTTGGCATATGCACGTTGGGTGTGCCATCATGATACAGTGTGTTCCTTGGTATATTACCTTGACCTCATAATATCATTTTCAATTGACCTTGCTTCTGAATATGTGGCATGTAAAGGAATTGTCATACGATGGTGAGTCTAGTGGCACGAGAAACTTCATGTGAGCTTGACCTTTGCCCTCAATGTACAACTTGTATATTTTGTTTGAATAAAATGGAGAATTGCCTAATTGGCACTCATACCACATCATCTTATATCTATATTAATATATTTGTTAGTATTGTGTACCACGATGACCCTTTCCTCAAAATCTGCTTTGTGTTTTTTTGACAAGGAACTCTTGACCAGACTATAACTTTTTGACTCTTGACCTATGCATATTGGGCATGTCTCTTGGTATGATTACATTGACGTCAAGTCATGAGTCTCTGGTTTTGTTAGTCTTGTAAGTTTTTAATTGTAAGTTCATTTTTATGTTCTGGAGTTTGAACTAGAGTACATATTTTGTTAATGGGCCATCTGAAGCCCGCCTCCGGGCGAGGGATATTCTCGCTTTATTGAACACCCATTGGTGGTCTACGACTACTTTCTGCTCTTTTGTCATGTTACTGTCTCTTTTACACATTCCACATTTCCATTCTCAATTTTGAAGAATGTTTGGTTCAAATGAAAACGAAATCCTTTAATTTCCGTTAAAAATGTGCTGCCAGTTGTGATAGATAATGCAGAATGTTTCAATCATTTTACTTTAGATTTTATTTCATGGACATGTAGGTATGGATAGTCTGTTTTTACATCTTAAACATGCACACAGAAGGTATACGCATATCAATAAACTGAACTCAGTGCTTTTCGACTGCGCATAATTTCACGCATGAATTACAAAAGTATTTGTCGTAAATTCGATATATTTTTTTTTAAATATTTTGATTGATTAGAAATGTTAAATCATTGTAGTTATGTGACTTATAGAATATTTTCGTTATTATCCGTATTTGTTAAAGGGTCAAAAGGACATTTCACCCATTTTTACCATTTTCCCGCCAAAATTTGGGTTTTATGGCAGAATATAATTTTTTCCTTATCCGTGACCTATGTTTTTTATTTGCTCATTCTTTGAAGCTGTAGTTCAGCTTTTTATATTACAGTTTTGGACCAAGTGTCATAGAACGTTTTTTTGATATTCCGATAAAAAGATCATCAGCACCTCTATTTTCCCTATCATTTCATTGAAAAATGGTCCCTTTTACATACCTGTTTAAAAGTAAAAATTTGAGAATAAATGGTCCGTGAATATTTAACGGAAATAATGGATGAGTAAAGGAAAATAAATGAAACAGAACGACTGAATTAAACAAAAGGATGTTCGATATACTGTATATTTCGGTTTATTCTTAAAAACCTATAAGATGCTTTATTTTTATCTAGTTTCCTAATCAAAACCATTCCGAATTCCATTCGGAATTCTCATGACTTTTTATACCTCCAACATATTTTCCAAATCATTTATTTATTTAGTATATTTATATATAATTTATTTTGTTCTCGATGTAAATAAATTTCCCCAAAACTTTATTCTTGTGAAAAAACTACTTGTTCAACAACCTTCAAAATTTAAAAAAAGATAGATAAATAGATTAAATACATATTTTTACCAATATTCTCCAACATCTTATATTGTAAATGCATTTTCTGAAATAAATAAATACACCTTTTTTGTTTTTTCCAGGTAGTTAATAGAGCTTCTTTTCATATCAGGGAAATCGTGAAATTACGAAAATTCCACTTTCCGGTTATCAGGGGTGTTGGGGTGTTTTGTTTTGAACTTCTAATGCTTAATTTCAAATGTTATATGTTTAATTTGAATAGTGAATGTTGGAATCGAAGATTGAATATGGTAAAGTGACTGTTATTTATTGAAATCGAAGGATGAAAGTTGAACATGTTGAAGTCCGAAATTTTTATAAATGAACCTTACATGAAAAATTTTACACATCGTTTTTGAATTTTAAGTCTCGAACGTCTTCATCTTCATCTCTAAAATTAGTTCCACCGCCATTGGTTTGTCTTATATAGACGAACCGCCTGTCATAAATTGTAAGCTGAGAAGCTTTGGTAAGCTTTTAAAAATATTTTTTCATGGTAATACTCTTTGCTATTTTTTCAAAAAGATGTGTATTAAAACCAAAACATTATTTTAATGATGTTATTTTAAAAAGTTTCCATAACAGATAAAAGACGAATCAATGACATATTGTACGTCATTTAGCACACAAGTTCAAACGTCTACCATTTAAAAAAATTAGATCAATAGATGTTTAAAGATTCTAGAGATAAAAACTTCATTTAATCTATTGAATTTTGCGGAAATAATTATAGCGCTTTGAAACAACTATTTACCTGGTTTACAATGTTTTTAAAATCGTCTATGTGTGTGTATGAATAATAAGTCTACGATAACATATACGACAAGCATACAGGTAAATAATGATAAATTTATTTTTACAAATTTATCGTTTGAAACAATAGCTCTTTTTCGTGTTCGTCTTTTTTGCAAAATGTTGAATGTTGAGTCCGATAATATAGTCAGTGTTTTCTGTTTGAAAACCTCTTATTTTATATGATTGTTTTACAATTTACAGAAATATCTCATGTATGATATAAGAACATCGATTTTGTTATACTCTTAGCAGGTGCGTATACTAGTAGTTACTATAATAGACGACTACCAATCGGAGTTTTACTTGTAATTAACAACATAACAAAACCTATGTGTTGCAAAAAAACATGCAACTCTTCATGACCCCTTCTATGAATTGCATGCTATATTGTTTCTACGGATTGATGTGTTTCGGTGCCTCATTTTTATATGTGTTGATATTATATCTTATACACGTACACACTGAAATAAGCATTGTACACATTAAGATCGTATGATTTAACCCTCCTGTTTTGTTAACAAAACAAATGCAGATCGTATTTTTTTTTATAAAGGAAGTCCGCCAACTAGGCAACGTTAGAATTGTGTTGATGTTTTTCGTATGTGAATACTTTTCCAATTGTATTGCTTTACAGCACAATTGAGGGTTAAGACTCACAGTAGAAAGGCTGGGAACGCCACAGGAAAAACAAACTAGAAAGATCAAGAAACTCGCTATTTTAATAAAGAAAACATCAAAGTAATGACAGTTATAAAGAAAACATCAAAGTAATGACATTACAATTTTACAATATAATTTCAAAGTTAAAATAAATTGAAAACATTAATAAAGTACAACATATAATTACAATTAATTGTTGAATAATAAAATAATTATTGTTATAAATTTAAACCTTGTAAGTTAGAATAAATATTAGTAACTTATAAATTTTATTTAACTTTTCCAAAATAAAAATAAAAATAATTTAAAAAATAATTTATTTTCAAACTAAGAAATCACCTAAAAAGATCAAGAAACTCGCTATTACTGTAACAACGGCTTGATTTAGTTTATATAGTATTCGGTTCGGACTTAGCAACAATAATTTCCATAGTTTCCGAACTAATTGCCAAAACAAACGACTTCGCAAATGAAAAATTAGATTAGGATGACCCAAATATAGTATTGTTCAAAAACAAGACCAAAACTCGGAGTTATATTAAAACAGTTTTTCTTTAGTTTCTTTAATTTCTTATTTCGTAATTTACCAAATGAGATATTTTAAACAGATTTATAAACATTTTTCTTTTATAATATAAAACAATTTGTTATTAAAAATATACACAACATAATATACAACAATCATAATTTATATAATTTGTGTCAATATAACTCATTTATTTTGTTTAAATATCTTAACACCACTCAAAATTGCCTGCGTAGTTTGACCATTGTCCAAATACATGCTACTTGGCATTTTTCCATCAAAATCAAGTAATAGTCAATTTCGGTCAGAACTGAAGATAAAATTGCATAACATCAATGATATAAATGAATAGAGGGCATTCTGACAACCTGATATTAAATATTCTATTTAAATTTGTCATAAGATAATTTAAAGTGACCGCTGATATTTACTTTTCACTTTATACATAAAAGTCGATAAATAACTGTAACAAATGACCATACATAAATTAATCAATAAACTATATGAAACAAATAAGTTGCAAAATTCTATTACAATATTAGTCTGAGGTCGAAATTTCGAGTTTTACAAAGAAAAAAATTCGTCATTTACTGAACCTAAATTTCTTGATTAAAAAAGTCGATACATTAAGTTACTTTAAAGGGGCACTAGCTACGAGACATATGAAAAACCTATTTTTTTTTGGCTCAATCAGTAATGAAATAGAAATTGTAAAATAATAATTCCTTTTTAGTAGCCAATAAGGTTCAATTTTGTCAAAATAAGCAAAAAAAAATATATTATGACTTATTCACTTGCAAGTGAAAAATTCGACCTCATTGAATCCGTTTTCATGTGAACTTTAATTTAACCCCTTAGCTTGAGATGGATAACACGTGAATTGTATGTGTAAAAATATTTTAAAGGAAGATAATGTCAACATTGAAAGTGAAACAAAAGTAAATCATTTGATTGAATGATTCGACCCATAAATAAACATTATAATACAGGTAAAAACGATGATAATTTTTATGTTTTATCTGTAATATGAAATTAGATAGACCTAGAGCAATTTAACAGCACGTGTTTGCTGAATCTAAGCATATATTTATTTATTTTTACTTGCTTATATGGTCATCGGATGACTATAGAGTTCAACTCGATAAATAATAAGATGGCTTCTAGACTCATATACACACGAAACGAAGCTACGTATTTTCATGTCTGCGCCTTGTTTTTTGTTTTATTTAAACTTTTAATAGTTTGGATACATGTTTTACATTGTTATAGATCAAATATGAGAATTTGATCAGAATCGGTGAACTTTTGACAGCTAGTACCCCTTTAAAAACGATTTTTTTAGAATTATAAGTCGGATTTCGATTTTAAAGAAACAAAGACATTTGAGTTTATATTTAACATGAACATGTAGTTAAAATTATCTGTTTAAACTAGGTAAATACATTAAGTTAGTGTCAAAGATTCGACGTTTAAAAACATAAGGACTAAGTTTCAGTAAAACTTTCACCTTTTAAATGTGAAAATTTCGACTTATGAACAAAAGACAAACAAAACACATAAATAATAGTTATGTTCTTTAATCGTTTCCGTACACATAAGATAGTTAAAGATTTCAGAGATAATTACTTCTTTCAATAAATTGTATTTGGACGTTTTACATTGAATAATTGGAGCGTTTCAGAACAACTATTTACCCTGTTTGAAATGTTTACATCGTCTATATTTGTGTATGAATAACAAGTCCATGGTTACATGCACCCATTTCTATACGACAAACGTACAGGTAAGTATATTTACCCAGTTTGAAATGTTTAAATCGTCTATATTTGTGTATGAATAACAAGTCCATGGTTACATGCACCCATTTCTATACGACAAACGTACAGGTAAGTACTATTAACTTCAGTGTTTCTGTTGTTTCTTTGTTTCCCTCTAATAGTTTAGTTTGTAACCCGGATTTGTTTTCTCTCGATTGATTTATGACTTTCGAGCAGCGGTACACTACTGTTGCCTTTAAGTACAAGTATGGCGTATTCAACAAATAGCTTGTTTTCTTTTTCTTAAAGCGTATTTTTGTCAAATATTTAACGCAATTACTTTCCGATATTATGACCGTGTTAACTGTTTAAGCAGGTACGATCGCATTTACATTCCAGAATTTAGGTTGCTTTCCTATTTATCCTACGTTAACTAATGAATCTGAACAGTGAAATTGGAAAGTTATAAAGAAGAATATGCAAAACCATCATATCTCAATAAGAAGATATTTGAGCACAAGCTTAAATAAAATATCTTATATAAATGTTTATTATTTTGGTTGCAATTAATTAAATAGATTGCCCAGTGAATTAAAAACTGATAGTTTCACATGTGAAATAAACATGGTTTTTCACCCCTCTGACGCCATACACCAATAAGCGTTGTAAAGACGTCGATAACAGATCGTAATTCATTTTGATCAGTCTAATTTGTTACATGGTTACAAGATTACATTTATATAACATTTAGATGATAAAAATTTGAATCTAAAATCTCAATTGATAGACAAAATAAAAAAAATCAAAAAAAAATCGTAACATAGAAATAATTTATTTTTGGATGTAACGCGTCTTCTGATTGGCTGACGTTGTTTTTTTCATCAGCTCATAGACATAATTTTGTCATGTGTCATCAACGTTTTTTATGGTATATTATGGTTTAAAATGGAATTTAGAATTAACTTATAAGAAATGACTGTAATATTTTTTCTATCTATTTGAAATAACATAAAAAAAATGTGGTGCACACTTTTAAATAACACGCGCGCTACGCGGGTGATTTAGTGTGCTCGACATTTTTATGATATTTCGTCATAGATATTTATCGTATTTGGTTAATCTTGGTTTTTTATTGAGTGCACGTCTATTACAATAGAGACACAAATGTTTAAAAAGTCAAATAAAGTGAATGTGAGGAAATATACGTAGCCATAATATCTTAATCTAGTGAAATTGTGATGGCGGTAAAAGGATTGAAGTAATACTATCCTGACTTGCCATTTCTGGGCAACACAACTTGTTTACGCCGACATCGGAAGTGATTTTATATTTCCTGCGTAGGCTTAAACAAATTGATATTTAACCGACCTTTTACAGTATTTCTCGGTGAAAATATTTTCACAGGTATTACATCTATAAAATTAGACCAAATTAATCATTATTCGCGATTAATGGCTACGGTTTATAATTACCACGCATTGAGAAGGTCAATTACCGGCTTGATTGATTACGTGTTTTTCTTAGTTGTCAATGTAACACAATTTCCCGCAAAATTACGTAACTCTCATTGAAGACGAAACGCTCGTATGGCGTACTTAGTTATAATCCAGGTACCTTTGATAACTATTTACACCACTGGGTCGATGCCACTGCTGGTGGACGTTTCGTCCCCGAGGTTATAACAAGCGCAGTAGTCAACACTTCGGTGTTGACATGAATATCAGTAATGTGGTCATTTTTATAAATTTCACGTTTACAAAACTTTGATTTTTTTCGAAAAACTAAGGACGTTCTTATCCCAGGCATAGATAACTTAAGCCGGATTTGGCACAACTTTTTGGAATTTTAGATCCTCAATGCTCTTCAACTTTGTACTTGTTTGGCTTTATAAATATTTTGATATGAGCGTCACTGATGAGTCTTATTAAGACGAAATGCGCGTCTGGCGTACTAAATTATAATCCTGGTACCTTTGATAACTAATTAGGCATTAAATTTCATGGCGGGTTACATATGACCTCCAATAATGTATCCAAACCATTATTTCAGCAATAAACTAGTTTTTGTTCAATTCGTCCTGAGTTACAAATTTGTCAATGACAGTCAAAATTAAAAAAAATGGCGGTTCCCAAAACTGAACATCAATGACTTGAACTTTTTATCAACGATCCATTACTTTGACTTCTTTAATCTTTAAAATAATTGTAACACTTATGATATCATGTATGCCTCTCCGGGTACCTTTGATACTTTTTTATTAGAATCTTCAATGTCACTGTATTGTAATAAATGACTAAAACTCAATACTTTGCGTTGTGTTACTTTTATGCTCAAAATCTATATCGAAGGCGCCCATACAAAGGTACCAAATAACGTCATATAAACATAAGACGTAAATGGGCGTTTTTCAATAAAAACGTATTTTCTTGTCCCAGCCACTTTAAAAAAAATGTGTTTGATCTTTGCAAGTAATTTTTTGTGTAGTCAGTACATTGAATTAGATTTAACATTTTTAAGGAAAGAAACAGTTAATTTTTAGAGGGATTGATAAGATATTGACTCTTGAATGGTCCAAAACAACCAAAATGGCATGTCCTTTAATCGCCTGTTCAACATTCATACTCTAAAATTTAATAAAAAAAAGGAAGAAATAAATGGGTTTTTTACTTTACATAAGTTCTTTAATAATTCAAAAGTATGTTCAGAGCCAACATATTTTAATAAACAGCTTTCAATATAGGTTTTTTTAATTTCAGAAGGTGTGTCCCTTACAAAATGTCCACTACGAATCGAAGTCATTAAAATTTGCCAATAAACAGTTTTATAAAATCTATGTGATTTTTGTTTGCAAGAGATATAAACATTAGGGTCTTGCAATAGAAGTGATGCTTTTATAACGGCAATTAAATCGTTGGTAAGAAAAATTGAGCACATCAAATGGACCACAGTGATACCGTATTTTTGTTATTGTCCACTACGAAACGGGTCAAATCTCCTGCAGTATCTGGTTTTAAAATTATGAAAAAATATCAGTGTACAGCTTGATAAATGCTTTGATGAATACAATCAGTCTTGTTACTATTGCAATATAGGGATTGTGGGAAAAAAATAAAACATGCGAATACGTGCCTTACGAAACGGTCCCCTACGAAACAAGTATGGGAGAAAAACGTTTCGTAGTGGACACTACCACTACCATGCAGTCTTTTTTTAACCTTTTTTCAATTATATTCGTGCAAAACAAATAACAAGGGTTAGTTTCATGTAATTTTTATTATGTTTTTATTAACATATAATAGGGTTGATGTCACCTACGAAACTTTTTGTCCACTACGAAACGGTTTTGTCCACTACGAAACGTATCGAAATGTCCACTACGTAACATGAGTTGAACCTTCATATGTGGAGTACTGTCTAATCTTTATCGATAAAAATGGATTTCCAATTCAGAAAAAAATGATATGTTTTCTAGTATTTGAAGTAAACTAACTGAAATGTCTATAGGAAACATTTAAAATTGCAAAAATATGTGTGTTTAGAAGAAGTTTCGTAGGGGACAACTGTCCCCTACGAAACAGTACACAAATTATGAAAATAATATCATTTTAAACAATATTTAAGATTGCACTTTTTGTTTACAAACAGGTCTATTATAAAGGTATTAAAAATAACTCTTGAAATTGAATTTTAGACAAGTTGATTTTCCATTTTTTTAGGTCTGAAAATAACGCTTTTATTGAAAAACGCCCAAATACGGGAAACAATAACGTTCACATTTTCATTATATTCTCAACATACTGGGGGGCCGCAAAAGTATATCTTTGTATAAAATTCAAATATTTCTTTAAATGCCCATAACTGAAACTAATAAAATATGATGGGCAATTACAGTCTCTTGAAATCATTATGATGAAATTAAAAATTAACAGTCTCTATAACAATTTGAAAATCGGACACAAAATTAATGTCTTCTAAGAATTTGTCCAATAATTAATGTTCTCCTTTGCACGCATAGCTGCCTTTCGCATAGGCAGTGTTCCTCTGGTACCAACTTCATTCGTCTCATCTGCTGTATTTGGTAGTTCCTCTTCGTTGATCTCTAGCGGATACAGGTTGACAATCGGGCGAGTCGTACGACCATTGTTTGTCCTGATAGTTGCAGATCTGATTAAACCATCATTTCCAACAACTAATTTTTCAACAACTGCTATTTTCCAATGATTTCGAGGTTTGTCGTCATGAACTTGTACAATATCTCCTACTCGGATGTTGATTTTGTTGTCTCCACTCTTCTTATGAAACTCTCTCAGTGCTGTTAAATATTCGGACTTCCAACGATTCCAAAATTGTGCAATTATAAACGAAAGTCTTTGTGCACGCTTTGAAGCAACAGACGTGTTCAATACGTAAGGTTCGTCAATATTATCTATCTCAATTCTAGGCTATGGTACAATGTAATACGGCGACCATATAGTAGGTGTGCCGGTGTTAATGGTTCACTGTCATCAATGTCTGTAGATACATAAGTCAATGGTCGATCATTTCAAATCTTTTCAATTTCGGCAATTAACGTTTGCAGTGTCTCCATGTTAATCAATGCACGTCCAAGTATTGTCTTTAAATTCGTTTTAGTTAATGCGATAAGTCTCTCCCACCAACCCCCGAACCACGGGGCTCGGCTAGGGATAAATCTCCACCCGACTCCATGCGTAGATAATGTCTCTTTGATCTTCTTGGATTCACACAGTTGTTTAATCTCTTGTGATGCTGAAATAAAAGATGTAGCGTTGTCTGACATCATAATATGTGGCAAGGATTTTTTACAAGTAAATCTTCTGAATTCTAACAAAAATGATTCTTCTGTCATGTCGGGTACAACCTCTAAATGAACGGCTCTTGTCGATGCACATGTAAATAAACATATGTATGCTTTAATTAATGTTCCGTTCTTTTCCTTAATATAAAAAGCTCCCGAAAAATCTACACCAGTGACGGTAAACGGTGGTGCCTCTTGAAGTCGTATTTTATGTAACGGAGGAGGGTCTGGTGCGCTGTATGGTTTTCCTATAACCTTTTTACATGTTGTACATCTATGTAGTAATTTGCGCATAAATTGACGCAACGACGGAATCCAAAATGTGTGACGGACTTGCGTAACCGTGCCAGAATGTAAAACTAGTTCGTGTGAGTTCAATACAATAAGTTCCGATAATCGGTGATTTGGCGGTAAAAGGCAAGGGTGTTTTGCCGATTCGGGTATTGGCGCATTATGAATATTTCCCTTGCATCTCATTAAATCGTTGTTATCTAAATATAACTGAAGTTGTCGAAGTCGTAGCAATTTAGTTTTCTGTATCTGTTTTAGCTTTAGTGCGCGAACTTCATCTTGGTATGCGATAGCATGACAACATCGTATCCATAATATTGTTGATTGCTGTAGTTCATCTGGTGTCATTGCCCCAACGTTTCTTAGAGATTTAACTGTTCTACAATTGTGAATAAATCGTTGGACAAAGACTGACACTCGCAAAAGTTTCTTGTATGATCCATAATTGTTAATATCTATAATTCTGTCTATTCCAAACTGAATATTATTTTCGCAAGTTTTGCTCTCTTCATCGTCTAATGGTTCTTTGTCGTCGTCGGTTAGTACGGATAAAGCTGTATTTGTCTCTATAAATGTTTTCGGGTGTTTTGATAATTGTTATACGGTGTTCTTAATCTGGAACTGTTACGCATTTTGCGGGATCGTGCATATCGTAGCAATATATGCAAGGTTTCTGACGAATATTCATACTTTGTTTCTGGCGGTTTAAAATCTATCTTGTGTTCGCGGGTAATCTCTTTTATTGGCGCTTGTCAAAAATGACGCTGTAGAAGGTAAATTTTCATTAACTACATCGGTGCGTTTTCCTGCCTCCAAAATTGTAATTTCTTTTAATATCCCGTGCCTTAATCCTTTTAATTCCCAATTATCGGTTCCGTTTTCCCTAGCTAAGTTTTGTATGACAGCTGACGGTAGCTTATTCAAGATGATTGGGATGAGCAGTGCGCCCGATCTAACTAACGATGGCGTCACGGCATCAAAATGTATTGTAATTAACGACTAAAACTCGATACTTTGCGTTGTGTTACTTTTATGCTCAAAATCTATATCGAAGGCTCCCATACAAAGGTACCAAGTAACGTCATAAACATAAGACGTAAATACGGGAAACAATAACGTTAACATTTGCATTATATTCTCAACAGTCACTAATTCACGCTTTCCTGCTGGATCGTTTTTATACGCAGCAACATCTGTTCACAGCTCTCTCAAAAAGTTATGAGTCCACGAATAAGTAAGGGAATGGCAAAGGCATCATCAATTAAAATGACGGAACTCATGTCCACGGCACATAGATAGAGTACTACAGAAACTATTTCGTTTGTTAGCACTCATAATACATACAATCCTGACATATTCAACGTCATAAAAGCAAATTTGCCTGTTTTACAAAAAACGAAAAAATAAAAAACTTTTCCCTACAGAAAAAATCATAAAAAGTAAAAGACATTCTTTGAATCTTAAAAAGATTGTAACAAGTGCTAAATTTTATGACCCAACTGGATTAAAATACAACGTTTCAAAATGAAATGAACCTAGATGTGGCCGCAAAAAACATTACTGAACGGCCAGACCATTGTTCCCAATACAGACATTTCTTGCAAAACGGTAAAGCTAATTAACTGTATTGTGTGCAGCACTTGCAAGGAATGTTACATCGGACAGACTAGTAATTCAATATGTCAAAGAGTCCGCATTCGCAGACAATATAAACGAGATCAAACCACACAAATGCAAGATGTGAGCGAACATTTAGAAACGTGCAGTAGTTGAAAATTTACCGTATTTCCGTTCTATAAAATGAACGAATCAACAAATATAAAAGAATGGCAAAAGAAGCACACTTTATAAAGGTCTTTCAGCCCAAATTAAACGGATATACGTAAACATGTTTGATTTATCTCCCCTTACTATTATTATTATGTAATGAACGTTACTAGCAGTAGTGTCGTCAAGGACATTTAAAATCGTCGCCCGAATATTGTCAGAAGGCATGAAAGCGCTAGTGACAATATTTTAACGAACTATGAAATGTAGTCTGCGAATTTTCGAATTTTAATATATATTAAGCCTCGGTCACACCTTACCAGATAGCACGAACGGACGTCTAACGGATGAAAATAAAAGTTGTTTGTTGACAAAACTGTTATCCATAGGGAGTCCGTTGATGTACGGACCGAATAAAACGGACGTGTAACGGATGCATAACGGACACACAACGGATATGCAACATACGAGAAACGGACACGTACCGGACAGAACGGATGTCGAACATACATCCACCGGACGAGTTACGAATAAAACGGACACCTAACGAAAGCATACCGGATAAAACGGATGAACAAGATATACGGAAAAATCAAAGGCGACAATACTAATACATGTTAATCGCATAAATATTCAAAATGTTTCTGTGTAACTGGTTTTGGTTTTTTCTTCAAAAATCCGCCAAGGGGCAGTGTCTGACCTGAATAAGAACTGCTTAATTGTCAAGACGTGCCTATACTCTAAGATCGATTATGAATAATAAGAATTCATGAACCTTAAGAAATCTGACATACCAATAATTGGCATTTCTGACGCGAAATTTTCAATTGGCATTTATCCGTTTCAGATCCGTTCATCATCCGTTTTATCCATTAGACGTCCGGTAGAAGTCCGTTTCTCATCCGGTCAACATCCGTTTCATCCGTTAAACGTCCGGTAGAAGTCCGTTGGTGAATTCATCTTCCAGACCTTCAACGGATGTATAACGGACACGTAACGGATACAAAACGGCAACATAACGAACGAGTACCGTACAAAACGGACGCCTAACGGACATTAAACGGACATTTTATCCGTTAGACGTCCGTTCAATGTTTTGAACATGTTCAAAATTTTCCACCGGACAGGACGGACGTCGACGGATAAAACGGACGCTTAACGGACATGCAACGGATATGGACGGACGTCTAACGGATATGAACGGATTGAAAAAAGTTCGTTCGAGCTATCCGGTAAGGTTTGACCGAGGCTTAACATATATATATTTCTTTAATTCTTTGTCAATTTATCCCTATCTGCACCCATTGTATAAAAAAAAATAATCAACGTGTGGTTCGTTTGATCTCAGTTCTTCATTGGTTAAAATCCGATTATGACGTCGAATTTTCTTGCTTTCCTCTGAATTTCCTATTGCAACGGCATGAACAAAGGCGACCATGCCTGATAACGTCACGTAAAAAGAACGCATCTATTTTCAGATCACTCCAAAAGAACGAAAAATTTGCCTGCTTATCATTTGAAAATAATAAGGGGAAACAGATTCCACCACCAAATCTCGTGTAATACGATATTTATCCACTCTCGACAGTTAAATTTAAAATATTTAAAATGCTCGGCGCGCCTCGCGTTTTAAATTTTCAAATTTAAATGTCTCCAGTGGATAAATATCGTATAACACTCGATGCAGTGGCAGAACATATATATAAGCTAGATTTTTACGTTTAACCATCATGACTATTCTAGCATTTGCTCTTGAAAGTACATTCTTTAATATTTGACGACATTCATATATTTTCAAATTACTAATTTTGAAGAAGCATTCACACAAACAAGTTATTATCACTATCTATTCTTTTATATCACCTTATACTTATTTTATAAATTTGTTACATTTTATTCAGAACAAAATTCTTTTTTCATAACAAAAACCTCAATCGACATTTATTCAATTGATTAACAGTTAGCGAAAAGATTTACTTTCAGTGTTACGCTTTCTCCACAAGAGTAGCAAGAACCATTTGATTTGATTTTTGTTTTTTGTTTTCATGCAAATTTTTTCATGTGATTTTAACACCAATCTCGCATGAAATTCATCAGCAAAATATCAAGTGAAATGCACATTAAACGAGGTTATTAAGTATAAGAACCTCAGTTAAAAGATTTCACGTGAATTTCATGTGACCCTTTGTACAAACAAAATTGTATATTTTTCATTTCCCTGTGTATAGATATAAGAAGATGTGATGTGGGTGCCAATGACACAACTCTCCATCCAAGTCACAATTAAGAAAACCATTACAGTTCAAAGTACGGTCATCAAAACAGAGCCTTGGCTCATCCGAACGAACAGCAAACTATATAGGGCCAACAAATGACTAGTATATACTATAATCATTCGAAAGGGAAAACAATCTAATCAATATATAAAACGAAAACACTTATGAACCACATCAACAAACGACAACTACTGAACATCTGATTCCTGACTTTGAGAATATTATCTGTAGCCTATTATCTGTAAATATTATATCGTGAAGTAGCTTCTCCAATTGCAATTAATCTGCTTTTCTTTAATCAAAATCGTGTTTTTTATGACAGTTCCAAATTAAATATTTTCAAACGCAATGTCTTTATTTCTTTTTTTACCAAAAAACATGAATTTACAGAAATATAGAGTAACGTAAATACGGAAGGTTGTCATTGTTCTCAAAATTAAATAACCAAAAACAGTCAAAAACTTTAAAAAGAAGCTAAGTTATGAATCAGTAAAATTCTATTATTTCAAAGTTGATTAATTTCTTCTTGTGTTAAAACTTCTGCATTTCTTTTTCTGTTCCAAAAACCTTGGCCTTAAAATCTTCTTTTTAGTTGGCTTAATTCACTACATCTCAAGGGTGACAAAGGTCGAATACAACTTCTCTCCATTTCTCCCTGTTCATGACTATTCGTTTTGTTTCTTTACAGGTCTTTCTAATTCTACTCAGCTCGGTTGTTAGTCCCCCTCGCCAGGTGTTTTTTGCCTCCCCTTTTTCGATGTCCTTGGGGGTCCATTCTAGGGCTTGCTTAGTGAGTTTGTTTTTTGTCTTAGGGTATGCCCGATCCACTTTTTAGCTCATCTGGCCTGAAGGGCCAAGTAAGCTTTTCTCGTCACTTTGCGTCCGTCGTCCGTCGTCGTCGTCGTTGTCGTCGTCGTCTGTTAACTTTTACAAAAATCTTCTCCTCTGAAACTACTGGGCCAAATTAAAACCAAAGTTGACCACAATCATTATAGGGGTATCTAGTTTAAAAAATGTGTCCGGTGACTCGGCCAACCCACCAAGATGGCCGCCATGGCTAAAAATAGAACATAGGGGTAAAATGCAGTTTTTGGCTTATAACTCAAAAACCAAAGCATTTGGAGCAAATCTGATGGGGGGTTAAATTTTTTATCAGGTGAAGATCTATCTTCCCTGAAACCTTCGGACAACCTGTTGTTGGGTTGCTGCCCCTAAATTGGTAATTTTAAGGAAATTTTGCCGTTTTTTGTTATTATCTTGAATATTTTTAAAGATAGAGATAAACTGTAAACAGCAATAATGTACAGCAAAGTAAGACCTAAAATTAAGTCAACATGACCAAAATTGCCAATTGACCCCCTAAGGAGTTATTGTCCTTTATAGTCAATTTTTAACAATTTTCATAAATTTGTACATTTTTACTAACATTTTCCACTGAAACTACTGGGCCAAGATCATTATAGATATAGATAATTGTAAGCAGCAAGAATGTTCAGTAAAGTAAGATGTACAAACACATCACCATCACCAAAACACAACTTTGTCATGTATCAATCTGCTTCCTTTGGGTAATATTCACATAGACCAAGGTGAGCGACACAGGCTCTTTAGAGCCTCTAGTTTGTTCTTAGTATCTGTTGTTTGGTTCTTCTCAATAACTCATTGTTGATATGTTGTTTGGCCATCTGATGTTTTAGATATTTCTCAAACATTTATTGAAAAAAAGTTTAATTAATTTCATAGTTGAAGCTGTTTCTCTCCAGGTTTCCGATCCTTACAAGAGGACAGATTTGATTTTCGCACCGATATGTCTTCGTTTGTGCCTCTTGATGTACTGACAATACTTCCCAGGTAAGCGAATTGTTGTACATCTTCAACAGTAGAGTCGTCGATCTTGAAACAATCTTGCTGGTTTGTATTCAGCCTCATTGATTCAGTTTTCTGTGCGTTGATGTATATGTCTGGTTGTTTTCTACTGTTTCAATGCCTTTGGTCTGATGTTGCGCACCTTAGAAGCAATAGGATAGTGTACAAATATTATAAGCCCTTGAGTGCTAATAGTTATCAAAGGAATCAAGGTTATAATTTAATATGCTAGTGATACCTTAGGGAACGAAACATCCACCAGCAGTGGAGTCGACCCAGTGGTGTTCATAGCTATCAAAGGTACCAGATTTATAGCTTGATACGCCTGATGCGCGTTTCGTCTACATCAGACTCGTAAGTGACGCTCAGTCCAATATAAATTAGAAAGCCGACCAAGTATATAAAGTTGAAGAGTATTGAGTACCAGAAATTCCAAACAGTTAGACCAAATACAGCTGAGATAATCTATGACTATAGGGACTTTAGCGTGCAAGTCCATACTCTTTACTTTTTTTTCAGAGGTAGAAAAAATCTGGCAAGATATATGTCCAGTTTGCCGTTTTCAATGGTTAAAAACGGACGTTATTCATTGTGTGTTGTGTTTATGGACAGGCTAATGTCACTTTTTATTTTCCTAAAGGTATTAGCATTCTTCTTCGAATTAATAAACTCACTTTTATTTCCTTCTTCTACATTTATAAACCGATTTTCCTTTGTCATGTTATTCTTTGTCATATATTTTAAGCAAAACTTTATTCATATACACATGATACCGGAAATAACGGAAGTAACTTGCACGAGAGGCACTGTTAAGTTGGTTTTTTTTATGAACGAGAGGACGCTGATATGGTTTATCAGCCCGAGAGTGACATTATAGTTTGTTTACATTCGTTTTTAACACAAATTCAAAAGCTATCATATTAATTCTAATTTTAATATGACGACCTATTATCGTCAACCAGTATAATTACAGTATATATACTTTTAGTGAATAAAAAAACAAAACCGGCTGTTCTGCGTTACGCCAAACTTATCTATACTACCCAGTAATCTTAATTTTTGAACTCAAACTCCCAATTTACAAAGACCAAGATTAAAATACAATAAAGTTATCTCTATTATACAGCAAAAAAAAAACCCGTCCATTTCAATTAATTTTCGTGGTAAAATGTCATAAAACGAAAATTCCGCAAAATGGATGTTATCGTCATGGCATGGCAACGAAACACGTTGACATCACAAGTATGTTTCCGTAAACAAAATAATATATGTAAAAACTGGGCGTTTTATAGCTTCTTGTACGCCTCAGAATGCAATAAAATGACATCGGTAGAAAATTTAAAGGTAATATGCGATTTAAAAAAAAAGTATTGAATTATATAATATTACTAATATCATCATATGAGAGTAAAAAGGAACGGCCACATCAGTATCGTGTGAATAGGGCTTTCATGGTTAACAAAATTACCGAATATGTCCTACTATTATCGAAATTATTCATGAAAGCCGGGCTTAAATAATCTTACGGTTAAATGAAAACAAATCTACGACTGCCATGATCTATTTCTTAAATATATTATACATGTTTTTCTATATAATATACAATATATTTAGATAATTCCTTATGTAAATATATCAAATAATTCAAATGATGTCATCAGTTATGTTCCGTATTATCGGGTTTTTTTTAAAATAGAAAGCCGCACAAAATCAGTAGCAACCTCTTTATTCTTTGAAGTGGTCTTTGTGGTGCTAAGCTTCTGATACAAATGTATGGTGTGCTGTTATGACAATGATATAATTGTAGCGTTAGAAAAAGTATTGTTTATGATAGTCGTTTAATAGATTGTTGATTGTTGTAAGCTATGGTATCAAATTAATGTTTCAATTATAGTTTCTTATTTGCAGTTACATCTGCTCTTTGATTATTTTTAGAATACGTGCGATCTATATCCATCATATTTTCGAAGTATATACTCATGTAATTATATTCATTTTAGTGGAATATGGAGCCACAAGTTATAAGTGTAGTTTATCGCCGAACAGGAGACGATATACCAAGTAAGTATGCTGGAAAAACATGTGCATCGTATTTCTGAATATGTATACCAAATGAGAGAAATACACATTAGTCATTTTTTTAAATTTTACTCCTTCGTGAATGATGTAGGAGTGTATAAGATATTCCCTGTTTTGCTGTGAATTTCAAATTATTCAAAAAAGACATAAAAATGGTTTACCTTTTTTTAAATTGTTATTTGGATGGAGAGTTGTCTCATTGGCACTCACACCACATCTTCCTGTATCTATGTAAGAATAATATAACTAATAAATTGCATGCGTCCAAAGTCCTTTCTGGTTTTACCTTTATCATGAAAGCTAATGTCCAATCATTTGAAAGCTAGAGATTTATAAATACCAACCAACGTTGACAGGTATTTATGACAAAAATGAACCTAAATATATAGTCAAATTGGGTTCAGGTCAATTTTGCCTGAGGAAGTTTGAACCTTAATTTCTTTGTAAAAACAGCCATTTCTTATTTAGTTAGACATGTATTTAAAATAGTAACGTTAGCAAACAAAAACAATAGTGCTTGATGCTTTCTTGTTTTACAATAGGGTAAGAACAAAGTAAAATAAGAAAAATACTGAACTCCGAGGAAAATTCAGATTGGAAAGTCCGTAATTAAATTTCAGAATCAAAAGCTGAAACACACTAAACGAATGGACAACAACTGTCATACACCTGACTGAGTACAATCATTTTCTCATGTAGAATGACGCATTGAACCTAGTTTTATAGCTAGCTAACCCTCTCACTTTTATGACAGTCGATTAAATTTCCATTTTATTGAAAACGATGTGTGAACAAAACAATCACACATTACTAATATATAGGTTAAAAGGTCATAAATTGGGGAACAGCAGTCATACAAAAAACATTGTGTTTATTGTACATTTAAGTTTTTAAAAGTATTCCAGAGGGCATGACCGACCAGCTTTAGTCAATTTTGATAAAGTGTGCATTAAACGGATTTACAGATCAAGTTTTTCTGTACAACTTAAATACTTAACGATTTACTATATCTTCTATCATTTCCACAAAAATGGATACAACATGTTAAATCACCATTTATCATTATGCCGCAAATAGTTTAAGTATACAAGGGATACAAAAGAGACTAAAAAAACATTCAAACTTGTAAGTCGAAAACAATTTGACAACGCCAAAGCAACACACGATTAATACAGAATGATAAAACATAGTATATAAAACGTCAGTTGCGAATTTTTTTATTGATTGCTGTCCTTTTTTCTTTCTTCATATCTCCATTTCCAACATGTTTATCATTTCAAAAACTATTGTAAAACCATGATAATATGCATAATAATTACATGTTAAAAATTACATTTGGCGCAGAGATAAATCTGGAACAATTTAATGTTATTTACGTATAGAAAAAGGTTGAGATAGATTCCATGTACAAACAACGAACATTGCATTGGCAGAGAAAGACACAAATTTTCTCACGATTATTGTTTAGAAAATTTTATGCATACATAACTACAATCAAAATTACTTACGAAACCATGTCACAATAGAGTATTAATCAATAATGATCATAATAAAATAAATCTATATTTAACATTTATATAGATTTTCAAGGCCCACCTAAGAAGGTACGAAGAACCGATGAGGATGAAGGTACATTATTTTAAGCTTGACAGGATGTATTTATCGTCAATATATATTTATCACCTCTACTTAATCTTAAAATAACGTTATCTTCGTGTTTTACATGAATAAAAAAAGGCAAAACAAATCCAAAAGGAAGTCTTCTAATCCAAAATGACAGACAATTATTACAGTGGCAAAATGTAAAACCGTTTAGTCTGAGATGCATAATTTGTTTTATTAGTTGTTAGTGGCTTTCAACTACATTCCACCAACAATAAGACACTAAATACAAATTTGAGAGTTCTCGCAGTTACTGAAATGTATTTGTATTATTTGTATTCTAATCCTTTTGGATGAGTTAATGCTTGTTCAACTGATTTTAATAGTGCGTTTATATGTTGTACTGTTACTCCATTTCCCAAAGTTAGGGGATGGTTGGGATTCCGCTAACATGGTTCACCCTGTCACATTCTGAATGTATGTGCCTGTCCCAAGTCAGGAGCCTGTGATGTAGTTGTTGTCGTTTTTTTATGTGTTATATAATTGTTTTTCTTTCATTTTTTTTTACATAAATTAGGCCGTTTGTTTTTCTCGTTTGAATTAATTGTTTAATATTTGCATGTCGGTGCCTTTTATAGCTGACTATGCGATATGGCCTTTGCTAATTGGTGAAGGCCGTATCCTGACCCATAATAATTTACTTTTATAAATAGTTACTTGGATGGAGAGTTGTCTCCGTATGTCTATACACGTGTTCATTTATTGCTTACACGCATTAAAGTAATTTGGCCACACCAAATGTATGTGCCTGTACCAATATTAGGCCATCTTAAGCAGGCGTTGTTCTTTGTTGTGTTGTTTTATTGGTATTGTTTGTCATGGGCTAATGTTATTACGGTATGGTGTACCTACTGTATTTTTCTAACAAAGAGATATATTATGCTTTTTCCAATGAAGTAACAATTCGTGTATGTTAGAAAAATTAGAAGATGTGGAATCATTGCCTATGAGACAACTGTCGACTAGACACTACATTAGAAATAAGTTAACAACTATAGGCCATAACACATCCTTTAACAATGAATAAAATACCATAACCCATAGAGACTATGAAATGATACATGTAAAAAAATGCAGACATGTTTTCGTTGATTTTTTTTTTAAATATTACGAAACTCTGACTGTTTAACTGGCGACAAAATTGTAATGTGACCAGATCCATTAGTGTATCCTTTTCAAAGAACACACCTATCGATAAATATAGGGGAATTATGATATACTGAGGTCAAAAAGTTATCAAAAGTACCATGATTATATTTTAGTACGCCAGACGCGCGTTTCGTGTAAATAAGACTCATCAGTGACGCTCACATCAAAATATTTATAAAACCAAACAAGTGAAAAGGTGAAGAGCATTGAGGATCCAAAATTCCAAAAAGTTCTGCCAAATTCGGCTAAGGTAATCTATGCCTGGGATCATAAAATCCTTAGTGTTTCGAAACATTTTAAGTTTTGTAAACAGGAAATTTAGAAAAATGACCACATTATTGATATTCATGTCAACACCGAAGTGTTGACTACTGGGCTTGTAATACCCTCGGGGACAAAACGTATGGTGCTATGGTGTATGGTGTAAGGGGAATGGTGTAATGATGTATGAGGAATGGCGTGATTGTGTAACGTGCAATCACGAATGGTGTGAATGAATAGTGTACGACATTGCATTGGTTGAAAACGAAGTTCTTTTTATTTCATTTTTTCGGATTGTAAACATAAACAATAATAATAATCATAATTAATATTTTTCCACACTAGCAAATTAATTCACTTGGTAGGCTATATATATTATAGATAAGAGTACGAATGAAATAAATAATTTTTGATGTGTATATCAAAGTTATTATATTTTTTTTCATTCTCTTATTTACATTGAACAATGGCTATAAGATTGGACACTTGTTATCACTTGCAGCTATTATAAAAGAAAATATTTTGTTTTAATTCAAAGCCGTATAAAGAGGTTATCCACGCATAGGAACATTATTTTTATATCATGAGTCATCAACATCATTTTGATAAAATCAACCAACCGACATTATATAGTACGTGTAACAGTATACTTTTCCAAGAAGAGAACTTCTCATACTTTTCATTATAAATTACAAAGGAAATCTCTAATGTCAGTTACAGTGTCGGGTGATGTAGTTAATTAGTTTTATAAACCTTATTGCTTTTTGTCTGCCAATACTAGATATCACACAGGTTCCCGTAGAATAGTTGACGTCATTAAATAAATTATCTGACTCCGGAAATGGAAAAAGTGATTGTTATATGCATCAAAAGTTACAGCAGCTGGCTCAGCCAGGATTAGCGATAAGGTGAATCATACAAAACATCCTGAACCACTGGTTTAAAACCAGCACACCTCAACAAGCACGACTTACAATGTATGTTTGCGCAGACCCACCATCACACAATAGCCGAAATGAATCAGAAACGTACCAAAGCATATTAAGAAGTAGGGAATATAGATACAGATATTGACTTGAAGTGTTCAGTGACAGTTTTATATACGTAAACAGAAAAGAATCAAAATATTGCTGATTTGCTATGCTGCTATTTAGATTTACATAATAAACATGATAAAGTGCATATATGGTCAGTTTTGGTTGACACGTTTAAAAAAATAATATTTAAATTTAAGACTGATAATGAGTCAGCCTGAGGTTTCAAATAACTGACATTTTGTTGCTAGACACTATTTTGAATAAAAAGAGGGCATGCTAACAATGTACAACATTGATATAATGCAATCCCTTCTGACATCAAAATATTGCTGATTGACTATGCTGCTATATAGATTTACATAATAAAGTGCAAATATGGTCAGTTTTGGTTGACACGTTAAAATACTTTTATTAAACAAGTCAGCTTGAGGCATCAAATCACTGAAATTTTGTTGACGCGTTAAAAATAATTTTATTAAACGAGTCAGCTTGAATGCTTGAGGTATCAAAGCATTGAAATTTTGTTGACACGTTAAAAATGATTTAATTATATGAGTCAGCTTGAATGCTTCAGGTATCAAATCACTGAAATTTTGTTGACACTTTAAAAATATTTTGATTATATGAGTCAGCTTGAATGCTTGAGGTATCAAAGCACTGAAATTTTGTTGACGCGTTAAAATAATTTTATTACATGAGTCAGCTTGAATGCTTGAGGTATCAAATCACTGAAATTTTGTTGACACGTTAAAAATAATTTTATTATATGAGTCAGTTTGAATGCTTGAGGTATCAAATCACTAAAATTTGGTGAAGCGTTAAAATAATTTTATTATATGAGTCAGGTTGAATGCTTGAGGTATTATATCACTGACATTTTTTTTGTGAAACCCTTTTTGGAATAAAAAGATAACTTGCTGGCAATTTAGATTGATTGGAATTAATCTGTTAAATAAATGTGGGCAAATGTAATAAAAAGCTGAGTCCAAAAGTAAAACATTTTAATTCCCAAATATTCCAAAAATTCCCAAACGAAAACTTTGAATGTTGAACGTATAAAGATTATTACATAATAAAGATTTTTCAAAATTTGAGAAAAAAAGTTCAAGCTTCATTTCAAAATAATACATCATATCGTACTCTATAGGACAAAATGCGTTTACAATCTCGATATTTTAAAGGAGGAAAAAACTACCGGTATATTTTGGTTCGTTCGTTTTGTTTTTTTAGTGAAGATGAGATGTAAAAGCTGTTGATTTTTTGTGGATGATTCAATTTATTGAATAAAAAAAAGGACATGCATGCTGGTACTGTTGATTGGTGCAAAAAAATAATTATTATTTATATTACACTTGCCATAAGCATGATTAGTTATTGCATGACGGGATCGTAAACTCCCAAAACCGAGTATACTCGATTTTCAGAGTTCGTCCTAACCTGTGAGCTGTACACCAAGGACGTATAACTAACATAATATACGTCCTTGTGTACACCAATATCGCTTTCACAAGATGATTTATTTTCAGAAGTTAGCAAAGTTTTCTTACTCTCTTTGGTGAATTTTAAAGTTTTGAAAATGAATTCAACAAATGTATTCAGACATTAAGGGGTGTATAACTAATAACAGCTGGGATTCAAGTCGTTTTAAAGCATATCGTGGAATAAAACATGGCTGTCTGTTATCTAGTTTACTTTTTGTTCTTGTTATATAGATAAGGGTAATTGAAAATTAGAGACAAAAAAGATATCAAAGGATTAGAAATTAAGCTAAATAGCAGCACGAATACCCTACAATATGACAGCTATCAGTCAATACTACTATATTCCAAACAAAACATCACAGTAGCATTAAATTTAAAAATTTAAAACACTGCAAAGAAACATATGAAAATTTCAATTGAAGTAATAAACCAATCAAAAGTTTGGTCATTTATTTTGAACATAATAAGTCAGAATTTCAAAATCTCAATCATTTGTAAATATTAAAAATTAAATACTGAAATGTGAAAAAATAAAAGCAAACTAGAAGAAAAGTAGGTATATTAGGAAAAAAGTAGTCACTAAATCTTTAATTCTACCAAACCTAACAACCATATTAGCATTAAGAAGGTTCGCTACTTGGTTAAAAATAACAAGCTTTTCATAACACTAGAATATATTGATAGGCAATTATTTAAGGAACCTACAATTAATAAGGTCAATGTGCTTGTTTTCGAGATATTAGCCATTGAAATTTTTGGCGGAAAAATAATCTCTCGGGATTTTTAATGGCTTTATCTTTGACAAGTTTAAAGTCTTAAATACTATTAAAAACAACAAAGAGTTTATAAGACTTTTACATATGGCTTATGGCTTATAATTATACATGTAAAAAGATTAATAAAATAAAAATTGGGGTAAATGGGAAATTTTCCTTTATAGGCAAAAAAGGGAATAAAACCAGAGGATTCCGAAAATCAGACAAAAATTCAAAAACATGACATGTGAACATCCATAGATACTGTTATAACAAACAATTCTCTACAAAAAGTTAAAAGCACTCATATACAACTTTATATGGAATGGTAAAAGGAATAAAATCAAAAGATCAAGTCTTGTTTTTTGTTAATTGTTTTTATTATTTTACACGATAAACTTTCCACTATCCAAATAATTGTTTTGTATACTACTTTGTAATGGTTTTCACTGAAAACGAAGCATTGAGATGTATTTTCCGGAATTTGCTGAGTATCACCGGAATGCCATGCGATAGCGTTACGGAAAGGCATGTGATAACAATCGAAGCATGTGATAAACTTTTCGTAGCAGCCAGCTAAGCAACAATTTGAAAAATATGGCGTTTACGTTAATTTAATGTTATCATCATACAGTAAGAATCATATGTTATTTAGTCTAAGTATATGATAAATATAGATTATTACATGGCATTTTCATATCATACCCTTTATCGGCCCTAGGTCATGATATCAGCCCAAGAGCCGCAGGCTCAAAGGATGATCCCATGACCGAGGGTCGATAAAGGGTATGATATGAAACATACATGTTATTATCTTCTTATCATATACTTCAACAGAAGAAATACAGACAAAAACCATTAAAATTTTGTTTTTCTTTAATAATTTATAATTAACCAAATACAAATTTGTGAACTTTAAATGTTGTTATTAAATGATATAACAAGCATCAGGGTGACATAAATGTATGAAAACAATTACATGACTTGTATATTCATGATATTATTGTTCTTAGTTGGAAAAATTAATTGTCACATTTCCTGTAACAGTTGCCCCTGCAAACATATGCATTGCTTTTCCTTTGTAATTTTCATGTACTATTTCTGTCATTTCATTTATTCCTGTAGTTGTTGTTGCTGAAACTGGTTTAGAATAAGATTTGAAATTTGGAATGTAATTCAATACAAAAGAAAGTTCGGCTTCTTGGGGAGCAGACAAAAGTTCTGCATCATCATCTGATGGAATATCATTGTTGTTATCATCCAAAGGACTTTGGTTTTTATCCGAAGTTATTTTCCCTATTCCAATTTTACTCAAATTTTAGACATTTCCTTTTGTTGTTCAATTGATGTTGAGCTATAGGAGTTTATGGATTGAACGTATTTATGTCCACTCAGCTGCATTATGCGTGTATCTGTTATGTCCTCATGTACCAAGGCAGTGATAGTAGTTTTTCTGACACTATGATTAGTTTTTCTACCCTGAATACCACCGTCTTCACACATTGTTTTTTAACAAAAGTACTTAAAGTGTTCTTTCCTAAAGCTGGTCTTGAAAACCAGACCCCGTCATCCTTAATTTACCTTGAAAACCACAAATAAAAGGGACAATAATCTGCAACCATATCTTCTGGTCTTCTTCTACGAAACTGTTTATATGTCTGTATAGAACATATAGGATTACCTGAAAGAAGATAAACCAGTTAAATATTGATTGTTTAAATGTCATTATTATACGCATGTTTACAATATAATATATATGTTCCGGACCATATGAGTACTTGGACCATACGCGTATGGTCATGACCATATGGGTATCTACTCATATGGTCCGACCATACGCGTATGGTCGGGGTAATTAACACTCTGTTACAGTTTACTTTTAATACTTCTGAAATCTTCATATGGTATGACCGTTCATTCAAAAGACGCTATCATATGGGTAATTTTATCATTATATTATAATAAAAAGATAAGCTAAATAAAAATTAGAAGTTTCACATAGTTAATTTTACTTAATTGTCAAATTTAAAGTAAGCACATTTTATACCGATGGTCATTACCGTTTTGTTATTACGAGTAAATGGCAAATGCCAGTATGTCGACTAAAAATTAAATTCCAAATATTTCTTAATGAACTGTTACATAAGAAATCACTGTAAAGTAGCATACTATTTATAGTTTATTTAAGTTGTGGTGTGTAAATGGTGTATTGCAGACATTTTACGATATTTGAGATCTAGAGCTTCTTAAAAACACCGTAGACATCAGAATTGCCAAAGACCTCGGTATCACTGTACGCAGCTGCAAAAAAGGCTTGTTTTTCACTCGCAAACAAATAATGTGTCAATGAAAAAATCGTGCACAAATTTCTTGCAAATGCAAAAAAAGCTATGATACCGTGTGGAAGTGAATGTCATCCAAGTCTACACGCACGAATGTAACTAGCGATGAAAACTAACTATGGCATCAATATTAAATTTTTACGTAGTTTTTTTTATCATAAAATTTAACAAATGTCAAGTTTAAAACCATCACTGTTATTTTTAAGATAAAGTTTTTGTATTGTTGAAACGTTTATAATGTAATTTGAAAAAATATATATACCTATATGGTCCAAATACTCATATGGTCCGGCCCGTTAATAACCAAACGAGTATTATACTCATATGGTCCGACCATACGCGTATGGTCGGACCATATTAGTATACGCATATGGTCATGACCATACGCGTATGGTCAAATACTCATATGGTCCGGAACATATATATATAGCTACACTTGTAATATCTGGCTGTTATTTTGTGATGGCAATATCTTGATATCTTGTTTAATACATATTTACACTACATGCATACTATGTTTTGCGTTTTTTTAATTGACTTTTACTGTAATTCAATTAAAAAATGAAATAATTATTTTGAATCTTGTCCCCCTATAAAACTTTTCCTGAAACATAACCGGTGTCAGCAAACATCTTGGCCAAGTTAGCACCATTTCCTGTTGTGGTTATCCTTTCAATATGTTCTAGATACTGCTGACCATTAGTAGTTGCCTTCATTTGGATTTCTCCCCATCTTAAAGTTGTGTGCTCCTCCCGGGAACGCAAACCAAAATGTAGAGTGTTATTCATCCATACTGTTCTTACTAGAGATTGAAGATTTCCTGCAAATAAATCTAAGGAATTTGTTTGAGTAAAAAATATTTGAGTTAGACTTGTGTATACAATGATGTTAAAATAATATACATTTTTACGACTGTACAAAATCAGGTGAAGATAATTCAAGGTATTGTCAAATCATTTGTTTAATTACATCATGATCATGATGATCATATCAATGTGTTCATTTTTTGGAGAAATTTGTGACTTTACAAAGAGCGAAATAACAAGACAAAGTTATTTAAAATATCAATAACAAAAAAAAAATTTATTCAAAGAATTGTTACCTGCACCAAGCAGCTCTTTTTCGTATAGTAAATAAAATTCTTCAGCTGTGAAGGGGTCTGCTTTTTTTTTTGGCTCCCATGCCCATAGATTTAAACTGTTTTAGTTTGGCAGACATCACATCTCTCTCTAGAGTGGTGAAACTCTTTGTCAACCATTATGTTTATTGCACATTTCTCTGTTAGATATCTTGATATGCTGTTCTGCATTGATCTGACAGATTGAGGTTCGTAGTTTGACTCGTCGTCTTTTTTCACTGTCATGAAGAAACAATCCAAACATTTATCCAGTTCCGTAACAGGAATTTCTTCCGCTAACCTCATCTCGTTATTGCAACTCAAAAATTTGTTGAAAAGTCTCATGTCACTAGCAGTTTTTCTTACTGTATTATCATTTTTCGACGTTTGAACAAAAGCAGCAGTGTCCATGTCGTCTGCCATGTTTACAAACAACTTTCCGGAAACACTTAAAGTTGCATGTGATAAACCCCACGGACAATAACGGAAAGGCATGCGATAACATTCCGGAAGCAGTTAATAAAGGTGCCTTTATCAGCCCGCTGAGGAAATTTGTAGGAAAATGGTTAATAAACCTTGTAATCCTTTCATAGACTTTTAATATTTTTAAATGTTCTTGAACTGTAAAATTTAAGTATTATTTGATACAAGTATAATGATAATAACAAATATTAAAAACCCTTACCGGATAGAAATGAAATGATATTTTTTGTTTTGTTAAATAATTAAGTATTTTCAAATCATACTGATAAAAAATCTACCCAAAGGAACTTACTTTTCAGAACTCAAATGAAAATGGTAAAAAATGCTCTTTTCTAGATTAAACTATTTTAGTTTTTGGGATACGATTGCTTTCAAGCAATCTGAAGACTTATACCGGTGGCTCAGAGCATCGCCCTCACGTCAATCGTTTGATTCTAAACATTAAGGAACATCTCATATTTTTATGATTGTCTTTCTTAAAAAGGTAAAAACAAAGGGATTGAACTTAATCAAATTTTCTATAAATTAAATGTTCTTTCTATAATCTTCAGGTTTGATAATTCCCTTTACTTATATCTGTGTTTTTAACAATACGGAAAATCAGAATCAAGCAGTATTTATATTTAGTGTTTTATATAAGATTAAGAAACACGTCAGAGGGAATTCCCATTTTTGATAAAATGCGAGAGTTCTCTAAATACCGCTAAATCTATTTCTGTCATATAAGAACTGAAGTGGAGTTTTTCTTATATGTCACCGTTATCATAAGTTATGAAACTGATATTTGATAATGTACTTCCATATATATAGAGAACCATCTAGGTAATTAACTTAACATTTAATATACGTTCTTGCTCCAGGGTTTGTTTTGTTAATTATGCGCATGCGTATAGTTTTCTGGACTTCAAGGGGTTTTAGATTGAATGGTTGCTCTTGATTCCCCACTCAATTAATTAATTTATAACTCTTGGGATCTTTTCTATGTATGTCTGCTATTGAGGGTTATTGTTGTTGCATAATTTTATGTCATATGCATTATTTAAATTAAAATAAATGTATTCCACATCATAGAACACCCCCTCAGGTGAAATGGAGTCTTCCATTTTATCGTTTCGAGTTGTCTCCCTTCCGGAAGTAACTTCCGTGAATTCTGAATCTGATTCAAACAAGCTCGATCTGTCAATAAACGTCGTATTATATTAAAAACGAATGCAATTTAAACCGATAAATGTGTATGGAAAGGAGTCATGATCACTGACCCAAAGGAAATTAAATATCTAAAGAGTTAGGAATGGGGTTCCTCCTAGAATTAACGTAGGAAAATAGGTGATAACTTCTAAGATACGAAGTGAAAATACCTTCTCTCACTCTGAGTCTCAGTGACTGCTGTGGAAAGTAAACTTGGAATTGACAGTACAAAAATAAAACACAATAGGCCTATCATAAATTACATTATTCATACACGTTTCTCCGGGTTTGGCTATTTTGTAACTATTTTACACATGCAGTTAAATTAGTTTTGAAAATAATATTATCCAGCTACATGTATACATGTGTCAATGAAATAACGTCAATCGTATCCCTCAGAGCAATCTGCTCTTTGATTTCCTTTAAACTCCACCCTTAAATTTACGATAACACGGACGATTATTCATTCCCTATTGTTGATTTTGCTTTTTATACCCCACGCAACGAAGTTGCGGAGGGTATAATGTTTTTGACCCGTCCGTCAGTCCGACCGTCCGTCAACCCGTCCGTCTGTCCGTCAGTCCGTCAGTCCGTCCGTCAGTCCTGTTTTTTGTCATCGCAACTCCTCTCAAACCACACAACAGAATTTCACAAAACCTTTTTATATGAAAAGGACATATTATGAAGTTGTGCATATCGACAGGAAATTACGATTCAATTTTTTTCTAGGAGTTACGCCCCTTTGAACTTATTTGCTTCTATGCACTATTACAACAGTTTGTCATCGCAAATCCTCTCTAACCACACAACAGAATTTCATGAAACCTTTTCAGATAATAAGGACATACTACTAGTATGTAAATGTGCATATCGACAGGAAATTACGATTCAATATTTTTTCTAGGAGTTACGCCCCTTTGAACTTATTTGCTTCAATGTACTACTGCAACAGTTTGTCATCGCAACTCCTCTCAAACTACACAACAGAATATCATGAAAACTTTTCAGATAATAAGGACATACTATGAAGATGTGCATATCGACAGGAAATTACGATTCAATTTTTTTTCTAGGAGTTACACCTCTTTGAACTTATTTGCTCTAAGGTACTGCTTCAACAGTTTGTCATTTCAACTCCTCTCAAACCACACAACAGAATTTCATGAAACTTTGTAGATAATAAGGACATACTACGTAGATGTAGATATAGGAAGATGTGGTGTGAGTGCCAATGAGACAACTCTCCATCCAAGTAACAATTTAAAAAGTAAACTATTATAGGTTAATACTACGTAGATGTGCATATCAACAGGAAATTTGAATCAATTTTTTTCTAGGAGTTATGCCCCTTTGAACTTATTTGCTTCAATGTACTTCTGCAAAAGTTTGTCATCGCAACTCATCGCAAATCTGAAACTACACAACAGAATTTCATAAAAAATTGTAGATAATAAGGACATACTATGTAAATTATTTTTCAATATTTTTTCTTATACAATTTTTTTACTTATTTAATTTCTCCAATGACAATGTGGGGACGTGGGGTATGTGAGCGTGCTCACTAAGGTTTCTAATTAGATATTAAAGTTCCTTTAGCGCCTCCTTATGGTTTTTATATTTCACAACGGGTTCGCTATGCCCGTGCTGTTGTGACGTTTCAGATTTTATTCAACGCAATCTGTTTATTTTTGGTGTTGAGTTATAAAGTCAGGTATTTCTTTATCACAAATAACTTAAAACCTCTACTAGATTATTCCATAGATATAAAGATTTGTTAAGCTGTTCAGGTACATGTAGAAAACTTTTTTTTCAAACGGGATAACTCATCCTCACTTTTACGGAGATGTTGTTGACCGTACCCGTAAATTTAGAAACAACCCTGGTAAACTTATGAATCCTTTAAATAAATCTTTTCTCATCAGGTTACAAATTCAGCACTGCAATTAGATCTTTGAATAATGTTTCATTAGTATAAATATTGATTTTGTTTGCAGAAAATTAGAAAAAAAACTAAATACTATTGCTTTACACACAATTTTGCACATCCATGGATCTACAATCTATGAATGCCTGGACTTGACATTGCACAAGATCATTGTAACGAATTAATTTCTTTGGATTGTTAATTGGCCAATGCTGTACACAACTAATTTGAATATGAATTTAATAAACAAACAAAAGTAAAGAAATTCAACATAAATGGAATAATAAAATGAAAACATGCAAATATAACTAAATAAACACACACAAAATAGAACTAAATATAATGTTTTGAAATAAACAAAATGAAACTAAAAATTACAGTCCGCACACCTCCACCAACTCTATACTCAGCACATATGATATTTACTGACCCTATATATCTCGTATTAGGTCACTAGCACACCGTGTAACGAATTTATTTTACCGACTGTCTTCGCGTGTGGTATTTTGACTAGCTGCCTATCAAAGTGACCAAGTCTTCAATACTAAGTATTAAGATCCTATTTCCATTTGTCTATACAGAAAACAAATGCCAACATTAGCAACTTTTCAGCTTTAAATTTGTTTTATGACTTAATTCCAATCGTTTATTACATGTTTTTTAACTACTTCGTCTGTTGAATCCTTTCAGATTTCTTTTTTGTTTTTGTTTTGAAATGGAAATAACCCCATTATGACAACAAGAGCAACTTCGTAGCTGTAATTATGTTTAATGAACTTTTTCAACCTTTCATCATCAATTTCTTCGTCTGTTGAATCCTTACAGAATTTTCCGCAACACCGTGTTGCTTTATGAAGGGTTGTTGCAATATTTTTTTTTATAAATGAAGTAACTCCTTATAATAACTAACCATGTATTGTTGTTAACCCTATGTTTTTGACGACACCCTATATAAAAAATACATAGCCACCACGTGTAGTCCTTTAACTAATTATATCTCTATAAATCTATAGGAGATAAGATAAATGATATTACAGCCATGTTTTCTCTTACTAACGTTTTTGCACAAAATCAATTGTGTACTGATCGATATTAAATTTAGTGTTAGAAGTATGAATATTTGTTTACTTGTTATTTACTGTGAACTAACTGCGAGTACTATAAATGTAGCAGGTTTGTATACTAACTATCTTTTGTTGTTTGGATAAACAAGAACCCAATAACGTTCACTATGTATTTTTGTTAGATATTAAACTAATTTTATTCATTTGATGTGTTAATCCTTTTTTGCTCAGTTATAGTTTGTTCCTCTGTTTAACTGTTACACCACTATTCCAGTTGTGACAGGAGTCGTAATTGGAACATCTTCTTCTGTAGCGTAGTCCATATTGAATATAAAGTTGGATATGTATGATGGCTCGAATCGAAGCTGAGACATTTTTACATATGTTGTTAAATTGTCGAGGAAAGAAGAATGACTCGTTTTTCTGTAAATAAGGACATCCCAAAAATTCTTTTGTGATGCGGATACCTGTGGTAAAAAATAATTTTTCACCCAATAAGTTTTTTTTGAAAATTTGAAAGCCTTGCATACATTAAATAACTCCTTGTACCGATGATAAGTTTTAGTAAATATTTTGACTAGATTTTAATATCGAAAACCCCGGTTTAATCATTTCTAAGTCGTACATAATTTTCTCCGGCTAAAATCAAATACATTGTTACATACACGTATGCCTTTTTGTTTGTATTTGTTCATTTATTTGCTTGTCTTGTAGTGATTAAAATGAAAACAATACGTTGACTGCTGTACACCTTATTTTGACACGTTTACCTATTAAGTCTGTCAGTATAATTTAGTTTTATGCGACTGTCATGTAAGTAAGAGGTTAAGCTAGCTATAAAGCTAGGTTTTATCAGCAATATTCTACACAAGAAAATGCATGTACCAAGTCAGGATTATGACAGTTGTTGTCCATTTGTTAGATGTGTTTGAGCTTTATCAAGTCATTTGCTGTGGGACTTTTCATTCAATATTTTCCCTGGAATTCGGATTGTTTGGTTTTACTTTTCACTTAACAACACTACGGTAGCAGAGTTGACATCTCTAGCAATGGCTGAACTGTACATCATATGTGTCACACTAAGAAAAACCTCTTGTCAAAACAGCCTATGTATCTTCAGTTCATTATTTTAGGGAATGATGATTATCTCTCTAAGAATATGAAACTAAAATTTACTGAATATCTTATGCATCTGTTTACATTTTATGACATTGAATGCACTGACGAAAAACTGTTTTGTAGACATGTATTCTCTTATATGAAAACTTTTCTGTGGATGTTTTTAAGTTAAGGGTAATGAATTAAAATACCAAGTCGACTATGAAAATTAAGCTTTTATTGCTATATAATAGCAAATAGAAATCATGCACTAATAAAGGATACTTAATTTCCTTAATTAAATCTGTTTCCACTCCAGACATTCACAACACATTGCAAACTCAATTACTCGATATATATTTAACACATATTACAGGAACAACGCCTTTAAAATCATGTTAATTTTGTTAACATTTTTTTCAAATTATGTGTATTCTAAAATTTCATTATCAAAACATTTTAAGATAATCAAATTAATTGACATGCCATTTTGTAAGCATAACATGACAAAACATCATGCACATTCATATTGGTATTGATTCATTGTTTGAAATGTAAAATAGAGATTTTGTGGCACCTCAAGACATGTTTGTTTGTATAGATAGCCTTTAGACTTCATCATATATATGTTTGAAATCAGATGTATCATACATCAGTATTTCGAGAATGAGTTATCATTTCATATTCAAATAAATGAGAACTGTCGGAAAGGTTAATGATTCGGAAAAAATTATCTGCATGTTTACCATTAAAAATAATATGAACTAAAAGTTCTTACGATGGCACCTGCATTTTTTATGGTACGCAACTAGAACAAAAAATATAGGGTTGGTAGGTCCAACGTATGCTGGCCTTAGATGAATTGCACTGTGACAACAACTTACATATATAAAAAAAATATTTTGTTTTTTGTAGGTATAGAAGTGCTACAAATGGAAAGGAACGAACAATTTCCTTTTAAAAGAAAAGTGTTATTTAACTGGAAGTCGTTAAAGGAAAATATAACACCTGAAGAAATCATTGATCCTTTACATTCGGCAGGATTTGTTTACGATGGGGATTTGTTACACAGGAACAAACATAGATCAAAAAGATCTCAAATTTATTGTATTCTGTACAATGTTGTAGAAAAAATCCAATCATCGACGGACTTGGATGAATTTGAACATATTGTTCATGAACATTGTAATCGTTTCGAATTGCTGTCACCAGATGATCCCATTGGATTAGTCAATGGTAAGAGTGTACATGTATTTGAATGTAGATCGAATCATGAATTCCGTCTGAATGTCTGCACATACTGTCGCTTGGACGACAACATTTCTGTTTCCAAATGTATCTTGTATGCCATAAACAATATCAATATAAAACTGTTTGATATTTCCTAATGCATTGACCATGAATCCGATTCCTTTTGTAACCAAAAGGTAAACAATCGAGGTTATAAAAGTAAATGATATCTCAATATAAGTATCCGAATATTTTGAATATGTGTTCGTTTCTCGAAGTTACAGTTTGACAAATATTTGACCGATCTGGAAGTGCTGATACTCCTAGAGATGATCAAGACCTCTGTTGATCTTCAGATTACCTTATCATCATCCACGGTCCTAACAGCATTGATAAAATTAAATCGGGGCAATATTCTAGTTCCTTACAACTTCAGCAAATAAAATATTTCTCGGTCACTACATTTTCGAGTTCATTAACATAAAATGATAGACTTAAATTTGTGCGAAAAAGAAGTTCAAAATTTTGAATCAGATATTTAATACTAGACAGAAGCCTTGCATAGACATATGTATGTGCCTGTAATTCAATGGTTGTCGTTTGTTTATGTGTTACATATTTGTTTTTCGTTCATTTAATTATAATTTAATTTTGGATGTAACGTGTCTTCGGATTGGCTGACGTCGTTTTGTTTATCAGCCCATAGCCATAATTTTGTCATATGACCGTGACGTCATCAACGTTTTTTCATGATTTACTCCGGTTTTAAATTGAATTTAGAATTAGATAATAAGAAATGATTGTAATTTTTTTCTGTCTATTCGGAATAACATAAAAAATATGGTGCACACTTGCGTTATTCAGTGTGCACCACATTTTTTATGGTTTTTTTTCATAGACAGAAGAAAAAAATAACAGTCATTCCTTTAATAGAAATAAGGCCGTTAGATTTCTCGTTTGAATGGTTTTACATTGTCATTTCGGTATGGGCTTTGCTTATTCTTGAAGGCCGTACGGTGACCTAGAGTTTTCTGTGTCGTTTTGACCTCTTTTGGAGAGTTGTCTCATTAGCAATCATACAACATCTTCTTTTTTATATATATATTTGGTCACTGCAAGTAATCGTACAACCATTATGGATCTTAGTAAAAGTTTGTAAAAGGTCGAGGTTATTTATTATTTACATACGACAAAAAATTGTGTGATATCACACCTGCTATCGTCTTTCTTTAAAATATAATCAAATTGATCTATTTTGGGTTTTTGCCACTACAAACAAGACACCACTGCACACTGTTATCAGATATGACATTGTAAATTAACTCATCATAGATACCAGGACTAAATAAAGTATACGCCAGACGCGCGTTTCGTCTACAAAAGACTCATCAGTGACGCTCGAATCTCAAAAAGTTAAAAAGACCAAATAAAGTACGTAGTTGAAGAGCATTGAGGACCAAAATTCCTAAAAGTTTTGCCAAATACAGCTGAGGTAATCTATAGCTGAAAATCACGGAAAAAAAATAAAAAAAACTTACAAACGGTATTTTGGAGTTTTCACGGTATTGTGGATTTTGTTTATATAATATCAATGAATTCTTAAGTAATGTAAAAGGTTATGCATGTTTTAATTCATATTTGTCAAAATGAACATTTATAGCTGATATGCGGTATGGGCTTTGCTCATTGTTGAAGGCCGTACGGTGACCTATTGTTGTTAATGTCTGTGTCATTTTGGTCTTTTGTGGATAGTTGTTTCATTGGCAATCATACCACATCTTCTTCTTTATATGAATTAATTCTCAGAAAGTTGTTTTTGCCATGGCAACTTCTTGCGTAGATATCCTTACTTACATTGCTTTTAACGGCAACAAAAGACGTTTGCACACAAATGAAATATAATTATGTGTTTTGGCATACAAAAGAAATCAAGGGGATAACCGCACATCAGGTGTCAAATAAATACAAAACATCAACTGGACAATAAGTACAAAAGACAAGATATAAAACACAAACAAATTTCATAAACACTATTATTTTGGCATTACTGGCAGGTTTAATTAATATATGTTGAATGGAAAAAAACTTGGAATTTTAAAAGAGATATCTGAACAAGCATGTACGTCATATCCCAGCCGAAGTTAATTTGTTTAGAAAATATAAGCGTATATTATTTCGAAAAGAAGTACAAATGGAATACTGAATATCTATATCACATACACGTACAAGTATAGCTAAAGATCCCTTGACCCCGAATAATATAAATGATAAAAAAATAATTTTATTGGTTTGTTTTTATGATTAACTACCTTTCGAAATGTTATTTATATTAAAACAACTTTTTACTAACTCAATTGTTTGTTTTTACATGTAGATACAAAGAGCGCTGAAGGTCATTTGCGTGCAAACAGAGAAATAATAGAAAAGGAGGTCTATCCTAAAGATAATATTGACGATTTTCTAGAATGGTCCATCTTTTCGTTACAAGATCATGAAGAACTACATGATAAGGAAATTTCAAGGCAACACATGGCAAATTTCTTTCTTGGGAAAATTTTGGATCCATCTTATGTACAGAAGGGATCCATAGGGCGAGTGATTGAATGCTTTCGAGCTGATACCAACATAGTATTACAGCATTTGTCAACACTAATGCTGAGTGACATCTCACACTTTAATGGTATTTTTATAGAATATTTATTTTTATATAGTAACTTTTTTAACAAACTATCATAAAGTAAGCATAAAATAAGGTAAACAAGTGTCAATGAAAAACTCGAAAATCAGACTTCATCATTGTCAAAACCAAAATAAAAATAACCAAACATCCAAATATCCAAATATTCATAGTGTACCATATTATTTGAGTGAAACACATATTGTTAGTATCTATACAGTATTGGAAGATATAACTTCAGAATTCTATTATGACACTTGGTATAAAAGCTTTCTTGTCAATAGCAACAATTGAAATTTTTGTTTTCCTGACAAAAATGCATGATGCACTTTCAATTATAGTACAATTAGATATTTTTTAAATATGTCTTTTTCGGTCTTTTTCATATAAATATAAAATAAGACGATGTGGTATGATTGCCAATGTGACAACCTTAGGTCACGTGCGTATAAGTCATGAAAAACTTATTTCGACATAGCACTATACATTTTGTTATTTATTACGATAACTGCAACATTCAATTCAATATCTAAAGATAATAATGTGTAAAAGTAATTCATTCATACATACATAGCTATCTACCATAATGCTTAAAAAAAGCCTAATCACAAACAAATGTCAGAACAGAAATTGATTGATGATGATAAAAGTGGTTACAATATCATATATTGTGCTGAAACATACATTCACTTGATAAGTTGGAGAACCAATACCATATGTTTTGTAAAACACTCATTACATACTAATCTTTATTAATAAGAAACATTTTCTACCTAACCAATTCAACTTCAAAGTTGTGTTCATGTAGAACTTATACGAGATAACTTCTTACTTAACAGTTTCTTTTCACAGATTGATGGAAAGATATTTAATCTGAAATGTTTGTGTCTATACTCATTGAAAAGTATATCAAACATAAGTTTTATAGTCAGTTTTACAAAATATTTTAATTTTGTCCCCCCATTTCGTATCCAACATTTACTATTTCGTTCCCACGATAATATCCATTTCGTACCCTACGAGCCAAATGCATCTACAATTTCGTACCTCATGGACTTAATACATGTTAACTATTCAATAGTGTTAATTACACTTTGTTTGTTTGCAGGATTTGTCCTTAATTATCGCCAACTGTTTTTATAGTTATTTATAGTTGTTTTTGTTAGGACATGCAGTGAAAATGGTCACAAGGAGTATACGTCTATGAAACAGTCTACACCCAGACATGTAAACCGTTGGTTTTCCCGTTTGAATGGTTTTACACTAGTAATTTTTGGGCCCTTTATAGCTTGGACAACACCCCTAATGCGCCTCGAAATGAGGAACTCAAAAGTCACGTGTAAAGAAAAAATCTCTGTGTAGTGATATTGGACATGTTTCTATTTTTAACAAATGACTGAACAAAATTATTTGTGGTGATTAGGAAAGTAGAGGAACATAGAATAAATGTGTTAAAACTATGGAGCTATTAAATGTGTTCAAAGTATTAAATTTTCAAATAACTTATTGTGTTAAAAAGGGGATATTTTACCAGAAGGAGCCGCATCACAAAAGGATGTTCGTGGTTTGCTAACCTACGGAAAAAGGAATCTCACTTCGTACTCCGAAAATTTAACCACATATGTGAAAATGTCACAGCTTCGAAACGAGCTATCATACATATCCATGTTTACGATATGGACTGAGCTACAGGAAAAAAACGTTACCATAACCGCCTTTGTAAAAACAATTAAAGATATTGAGCCATCTTGTTGTTTGGTGTGAGCCAAGGCTCCGTGTTGAAGGCCGTACATTAACCTATAATGGTTTTATTTTATAAATTGTTATTTGGATGGAGAGTTGTCTCATCGGCACTCGCACCACATGTTCCTATATCTTATACATACAAATCTTACATGAGGTACGAAATAGTATACATACAAACCTTTGATGAGATACGAAATGGCATACATTTAAATCTCCCATGAAATAAGAAATATTATACAAGCCATATAAATCCTCCATGATGACAACATGGTATACATATAAATCCTCCATGGGGTACGAAATAGCATACATAAAAACTTCTATGAGGTACAACATGGCATACATATAAATCTTCCGTGAGGTACGAAATGGTAAACATGTTAATATTTCATGGGGTACGAAATAGTCAAGCTACGAAATGGTCAGGGTACAAATGGTTTTCGCCAGGGTACGAAATGGGTGATACGAAATGGTTAGGGTACGAAATGACTATAATTCAAAAAAGCAAACTAGAAATATAACCAAAATCAGTAACAAAAAGACACAAAAGAGAGGCATAAACATTTCAGTAAATTGGTAAAATTTGGAAAGCGATTTAAAAATTTCTGAAAGGTGAACTAAATCCCTTTCTTTTTTTTACCAAATTGTCTATTAATATCATGATATGTAATTATGAATGTGTACTAGTTAAAAGCAAAAGTGACCTTGTAATTACACTATACTTTTTAAGGGGTATTCTTTTTTAATTCGTCTTTAAATTCATACCTTACAGTTTTATAACCACCAAGATTATAATTTAATGCACCAGACGCGCGTTTCGTCTACATAAGAGTCATCAGTGACGCTCAGATCAAAATAGATATTTAGCCAAACAAGTACAAAGTTGAAGAGCATTGAGGACCCAAAATTCCATTAAGGTGTGCCAAATAACGCTAATGTTATTTATGCATGGGATAAGAATATCCTAAGTATTTCGAAAAAATCAGACTTTTTTAAACAGGAAATTTATAAAAAGACCACATTATTTTATTCATGTCCACACCAAAGTGCTGACTACTGGACTGGTGATGCTAAGTGATATTTCTCAGATTAAAAGTATCAATTTAGAATTCCAGACTTTTTTTTTACTATTTCATCAAACTTAAACCTTTAACTGTAACTTTTAGAACACACACGCCAATTAAAATACGCAGAAATTTTTAGCGTCATAAATTGAAACACCATAGCTTTATTTTCCCTGTACTGTAACTATATACACGAATAAGTGTATATAATGTAGACTCATTTAATTTTTTAAAGGGATGAAGGGATGTTCTTTAATAAGATTCGAATCAAACGTAAAAAATAGAAAATGGTAACAGAAAGTCTTCATCAGTAGAATACATTACATAAAGGAAAATTTGTATCCGTAAGATACAAAAACGATGATTCAAAAACTTGTGTATTTTATGCCCCATCATATGAGTGAGAAGTTGAGTGCTATAAAACCAGGTTCAGTTCACAATTTTCTACATAAGTAAATGCCTGTACCAAGCCCGTAATATGACAGTTGTTGTCCGTTCGTTTGATGTTTATCTTTTGATTTTGCCATTTGATTACGGACTTTCCGTTTTGAATTTTCCCCGGAGTTCAGAATTAATTTTTGTGATTTTAACAAGTTCGTGTTTATAATTTACTTTAGTCAAAGAGAATAAATATATACCAGGTGCAATCAAACGTGTCCCGGCTTCTCCCTTACATAAAGCATTCCATATATAAAACATAACATAGAATTTATAGCATTTCAGATGTTTATATTTATTTAACCTAATTCTCTGACGTTAGTCTAATGTTCGTACAGTGGATTATTTTTCAAGAATCCACTGAACACGTTAACTTTAGACAACTTATATTATAACTTTAAACTTTTAACTTACGATAAGTTTTCCTCAAAAACGATTGGCAAATTATTGGCGCGTATTTTCGTAAGTTAATTCTGCAGTCTTTGCATATTTCTCTTGATAAATTTTATTAACACTATATACAAATATACAATTGAAAACAACATTTGAATTACTGTCCATCTTCTCCATAAACGATTTCAAATCAATGAATCTATCTTAATGTCCCACTTATGTACTAACTATGTTTTAAACATTAAACCCATTATATAAAAAAATAAAATAAGAACTATTAGTCTTTCAAAATCAAATATACAGCTATCGACAAATAAATCAGTTTATTCAAACATTCACACAGACAAAATACGGATGTTATCCATTCATGAAATTTGTCTCTCAATTTAGAATACACATTGTAAGATTTATTAAAATAACTGCATTTCGTTTTATTCTACTTCACACACTGTAAATTGCTATTAAGTAATTACATTTTAAAACACCACGGACACAAAAGAAATTTCTCGGCCTACCTGTACGTGTGCGGAATTTCTTCGACTTTTGATTTTATATATTCATTCTCGGAACGGCGAACATCTCTAAATTGGTCAACGGTAATCATGTAATTGTCAAATTGGTCTCTTTTCTCATCCCCTTCTATATGTCTGAAATTTTTAATCAACAATCAGATTCCGTAAAACTATAGGGTTTGTCATTTTTACCTTGCCAATGATAATGTCACCGTCTGACGTATGGCTGAAAACCACTTTTTCATTATGAGTATCATTACACGGACTTTTACCAGTTATGATCGACTTCGGTGCAACAGTTTTTAATGAATCGTCTTTAGAATTTCTTTCTTTATTTTTCACTACAACTGTGCCTAGATTATTGTCTTGGTTCGTTCTACTTTCTAACCTCTCCATTTTATTAATCTCATTATGAAGTGTGTTGTTACTTTTGTTATTGCTCGTCATAATCACCGGTTGAGTAATTATAGGTATCACTTCTGGGGCTCTATGTCGGATCAAATTGCCATCCTGCATTACCTCGTCGAATACAATATCTTCGTCCCCTGTGTTATTTCCGATTTCTCTTCTTACCGTCTGTTCATTATCATCGTACTGTGATGTATTAGAAACTTGCCATGTTTTCAAACATTTAGCGTCTCTCTCCCTGTTTGATCTTGATTTATGTTTAACACCTTTGCTGATTTGAGCAGCATTGCCTCTTGTCCAAACTAACGTGACTCTCATTTTGTCTCCAAGATACACCAAATGCCATGTTAAATTTTCATACTCGTCTAGTATACTTATAATAAGAGCTACTAAAGAATTTGGTAAATTTTCCTTCAAAATTATCCTATACTGAACCTCCGTGTTTAGTGTTGAAGAAATAAAGTCTACAAAAACAACAAATTCACGCAAAAAAAATCGTTACCAATGTAGTTTTCAACTTACAAAATAGTTTAGTCATTGATTTAACTATTCCAGCTGGTATTTATCCAAATCCAATAATTATAACCAGACTAAACTTAGAGATTTATACATACCTCTACATAACGACTGGATACCAACTCTCAGTCTGCATTCTATGCATAATACAACTGGACCACGAGTGCTGACTTAAATTGATATCTAAATTACACCTTTTGAAGCATATATGTGTCAATACATGTCAATAAACTCTATTCCTATTATTTTGTTATCTCATCAAATAAATAAACACTATAGAATCAATGAATTGTATATATTACTTATAAGTACAATTCCTTGCTAAAATAAACATCCATATACACATTACACTTATCACTTTTAACGTACAAGGACTATCCTTTTTCATCATAGTAAATGCATACTTTTGGTTTTAGTTTAAACATATTTATTCATCATCTATACAAATATATAATTATACAAAATACACAATAATTACAGGATTCGGAAACAAGCTATATATAGCTTATATTAATCCGTTTCCTTGAAATACCCACTCCAGTTAACTATTACATAAATATAGCATGCAATATTACAATGATATGGAACAAGAATAAATAAGTAACTATATAACTGAATAAGAAAGGAGAAAAAAAAAGAATAAAAAAGACTAAAATAAAAAACAACAAAAGAAGAAAAAAAAAGTAAAAAAAGAAAAAAAAAGAAACTACACTGAAATACTATACACCTGTTTAGATGAAATGCAACTTTGTGAAAATAGTGAATAACAATTTATCCTGTAAATCTCTTGCACTTAAGTAAGAATTTTTGTACTTTTCCAAAAATATCTTTATTTTGGTCTAAATTTGGAGCTTGTGATCCAAATAAAAGTAAATCCGTGTTTAGTGTGACTGGATAATTAATTGAGAAAATTATGTCATTTCGCAATTTGTCATTTTACAATGCAATAAGAAATGAGCTGTAGACTGGATCAAACCACACGAGCAGTTTGAAGAATCTACTAGATTTCGTTTGAACAAATGTTCATTTAGAGAACTACTATTCATCCTTAACCTGGCATGCAATACTTGACCCATTCTTGTACCAGTGTAGTAAAAATAGGGCATTTATTATTTGGGTTTCTTATACGGCTTTTAAAAATGCTTAAAGACATAGAATTTCTCGTTTGGTCTGGTAACTTATTCCACAATTTAATAGACGAAGGAAGGAAATAATCGGAGTATAGATTAGTTCTTGTACGAATTTCCGAAGTATTTTGAGTCTGACGAGTGAAATGGTTATGTACAATAACTATTTGATTTGGTACCAAGTTTTGTAAATAATCTGGAGTTTCCTTATTCACCATTTTATAAAACATAGAGAGCTTATGTTTTTCCCTTCTTTCTGAAAGTGTTTCCCAACCCGTTTCCTCATAAAGCCTCTGTATCGAAGTTAATTTATTCCCACCTGTAATAATTCTCATAGCTTCAATTTGAACAGTTTCCACTCTGTTAATCAAATATTGTGTTTGATTATCCCAAATGACATCCCCGTACTCTGATATTGGTCGAATATATGAAAATTACATTTTTTCTAAAGTGAACCTATTCAGTATAAAACGCATCTTCCTAAGGATATTTATTCTATTATATGCACGTTTAACTATATATTCAATATGAATATTCCATAAGCCATTATTTGAGAAAATAATACCTAAATGTTTATGAGTAGAAACTTCTTGAAGATCAGTGTCATTCATTTTTAAGATCGGATGACTAGGTTTTATTGATTTTCTTGAAACAATCATGGTTTCTGTTTTTTGTGAGTTAAAGTTTACGAGCCACTTAGAGGACCACATATGAATTTTATTCAGATCTCCATTTAAAACTTCAGCAGTATTGTCAGGGGTGTTTACTGTCAAATAAATACTAGTGTCGTCTGCAAATAATTTGATAGTAGCTTTAATATCAGTCACTATGTCGTTAATAAAGATAAGAAAAAGTAGCGGACCTAAAATTGATCCTACAAATTAATGTGATCATTAATGTAAGATACAGTCACAGAAATAATTATATTTATAAGTACGTCTGAACCAGTGACATCTTTACAACAGATTTTTCCATCGGATCACCAGCAGGGATGGTTAAACATGGCTGTGTACATTCTGTATATACAACAGAATGTACACAGCTATGTTTCACCATCCCTGCTGGTGATCCGATGGAAAAATCTGTTGTAGAGTTGTCACTGGTTCAGACGTACTTATAAATATAATTATTTCTGTGACTGTATCTTACATTAATGATCACATTAATTTATAGGATCCTTTACTATAGATAATTTAGCTGATCTGTAAAAATAACATCTTCATGCCTTAAATATCATGTACTGTTGTACGACGCTAGATTAAAACTGACGTGGAAAGGTAACACTCGGCCACCGTAAGCTTCATTTTTATGAAGCTCAGGTGGTCGTGTGGTCTATCGCGCCGGTTACTGTGCAAACGATTTGGTGTCACGATATATAAGAAGCATGTGTTCGAATCCCACCCTTACCCTAACCCTTACCCTAACCCAATCTAACAATGTTAGATCTGTAAATTTGCTTTCGCAAATATTTTGGTTCTTCCCTATATAGCTGTTATTTCATATGAAACAGTAAATAGTCCAGAGGAAACTTGTTTTAATCGATGTAAGGAGCTTTTTTCACTAATAAATCTTGCACGACTTTATCTCTAAATCTTTTGTTATATAATCACATAAAAAATATACGATATATAAACATATTTTTTGAAGTGATCATGTTTTTTTTAATTTTTTTTGTTTTTTATTGTGACATTGAATTTTGTGATGGGTACTCATATTTAAAAATACTTCGTAAGTTTAAAGGATATAAATGCATAACTGCTGATCTTTTAAAAGGCTAGAAACCATGAAAGACGGTCAAGTTGCATACTAGTAATATAATTATCTTACCGGGATATCTTACATGATAAAATAGTCAGTTGAATTAATACAACATTTTTTTCATAAATATACTCCTGTAGTTGACGCCAAATTGACGAGGCTGGTAGGCACGAGAGACCACTGGAGAAATTCTATTCTTTGTAACTGGTCATATTTGAAAGAAAACTTCAATCCTATTTATATCATGGATGATCTACTTGGTGTTCAATTGGTTGACGAGGATAGAGCGGACATCATAAATGATGAAAAAGTCAACAGACGTAAACAAGTCGATTTAACGCTTCGCAATATAGTTAGAAAGATTGATAGGCCATCGAAATTCACTGAATTTATATCTATTTTACGGCAAAGTAAAAACGAATTCATTGCTGACCAATTACAGAAAGGGAAAACATATGGTGAGAAACAACTTTGGTTTGTATACATCTTTAGAAATATGTTTTTGCTTTCTTTCCAAAACGTTAAAAGTTTTAAAAAATATTTGGCATACGATGTACACAGGTTTTCATTTGTTTTTGTTTGGTGCATCAATTTTAGAGTTTTTTGTTTGGTGCAACAATTTTAGAGTTTTATAGTAATAACCTTAGAACTTTTAAACCAAAATTCATTCACCTAGAGTCTTTTAAATGAGTGTTTGGTCTACTAACAACAAAATTCAGTCATGGTCAAAGGTTTAATTATTTCCCTAAAGTTCGTTTTTTCCCACATTTTCTTCTTCTCAGAAGCCGTATATTTTATCGTCAAAATATATTAATAGTTAAAAGTTGGGATATATTAGAGTATGCAAATGTTGGTTAAAAGTGTTCAAGGAAAACTGTAACGTTCAGATCATATGTGTGCTGGTGTTACGTAGTACCCATACAAAGTAAATGCATAGGTTTATTCATTTGAGGTCGTTACTTTCCGCCTTGAAATCAAACTTTTACTTGCCTTCACTTCATTGTTAAAGTCACGGGATGTTTGCATCGAATCGCAACTATAGAAAAATTTGAATACCCCTACTCACCATTACCAACAAAACTTAGTCCATTGATAAGCCAATAAAATTCTTAATAACCACTAACGCCAATGGTTACATTCAATTTTGACATCTAATACTGCACATAAACCAATATCAATCATATAATATACATGATTGGGGACTGAGTTTTAAGCTAACAGTTACTTTTGTAGCTATTACACCCAAATTTTGTCCTGATACTCTTGGCATTGACATTAATTGTTGTTGGAGTTATGTGCATTATGTGCGAGGGTCAACAACAACATAATATGCAGTTGTGTGAAAACTAGAAAAAAGCAAGCAGTACATGAACAATGAAAATGAGGTCAAGGACAATGAACCTGTGAAAGACTGATACTTTGTAACATCAAGTATTTGTGTATAATGTTTGGAGACACAAAGTCATTTACCCACAGAATATAAATCTAAGGGGGCTACCATTTGATATTGATATTTCCTACAGTCACTGGACTGTAATTCCGTTGACTCGCATTTGCAGGTAAATCATAAGTCTTCATGGTAAATGTTACCCCAAATTATAACAGAATTCAATATCTAACATTGCGAACCAATTATGAAAAGCACATCATAACTTTTACGAAAAAAATTTGTCAAATACCAAGTTTTCTACCACTTATTCCTAAACAAAAAAGAGAGACTACTGTATTGGGTTCATGTAAAAGAGGGACAAAAGATCACAGAGGGACAGTCAAACTCATAAATTGGAAATAAACTGACAACGACAAACAGACAAATAAAAATACAGAAAACACAACGATTAAAACAAAAGACTAAGCAACACAAACCACACCAAAAACTGGGGGTGATCTGAGGTGCTCCAGAAGTGGAGGCAGATCCTGCTCCACATGTGTCAAATCGTGGGCCCTAATAATCAACATTTAATGTCACAAAAAGAAATACAATCAATCTATGACCAAATATGTTGTAGAAAATTGAAAACGTTTAATAATTTCTTTGTACAATCATTGTAAGAGGAGCATTGGCTTATATTTATCAGGGTTTTTAATTTACGATTTTTGACGGCCAGTTCAGGGACTCGTAATGGATGATCATTGCAAGTCTAGCTGTGAAAATATGAAATTTCTTGATACATGCTTATTCACTTAAAATCCACTGAGGAGACTTTGCAAAGTTGGCAGGTACAATGTATGAATTTTACTGAAAATATATAAAAAAAAATACACAGCCATATCCACACTGCGTTTTTCTTAGATTTACTTACATTTGTATCTATCTGATGAGATAAGCCTTTTGCAACTGATTTTTTAGGGTTGGTATCCCGATTACATGTTCAAACTCGCCACATTCTTTATGTATGTGCCTGTCCCAAATCTGGAGCCTATAGTTCAGTGGTTGTAGTTTGTAGCTGTGCTACATATTTGTTTGTGTGTCATATTTTTGGTACATTAATTAGGCAGTTAGTTTTCTCATTTGAATGGTTTTACATTTTGTGATTTCAGGGCCTTTTATTATATAGCTGACTTTGCTAATGGTTGTATGCTGTATGCGTATTGTGATCTATAGCTATTAATTTCTGGGCCATTTGGTCTCTTATTGGGAGTAGCTAGTTGTCTCTTTGGCAATTATACTTCTTCTTTTTATATCAAGTATATGTGAAAAGTACAAAATGCAAACATATTTCAAGGAAAATTATTTATAAAATTTTAAAATTGAAGACAAATCTTGTTGAATATTTCAAAATGGAAATACATAAAGGAGTATGTATCATTAGAACAGCCAAAATTGAACTTGAAATCAGACACTTTTTTGCCTTGCATAATTGGTTATCAAAGGTACCAGGATTATAATTTAATACGCCAGACGCGCGTTTCGTCTACATAAGACTCATCAGTGACGCTCATATCAAAATATTTATAAAGCCAAACAAGTACAAAGTTGAAGAGCATTAGGATCCAAAATTCCAAAAAGTTGTGCCAAATAATGCTAAGGTAATCTATGCCTTGGATAAGAAAATCCTTAGTTTTTCCAAAAAGTTTTGTAAACAGGAAATTTATAAAAATTACCACATTATTGATATTCATGTCAACATAAGCCTGCCTTAAGTCACAGGCAAAATGTGTAAGTCTGGTAAATCAAAAATATATAAATATTTAGTGAAATTATCTTAAGGGTCGTAATTTCTGGTGCTTTAAAGCTTGAAATTAAAACAATATGACAGCATTTGTAGACGTCATAACTATTTGGACTAACAATATGCATAACATGCATACATACAGCCTCAAAACCCTAAATAAAATCGTTGAATGGATATATTAAAGGAGCTACTATATGATTTTATAGAGTGGGGCGGGCTATGGTGGAAGATTTGGTCCTGCATTTGTTTTAAGTTGTAACTGCTGTACTTTATTTTTATTTTTCACTCTATTCAGACCTGCCTATTTTAACGTTATCCTGACCTTTTTTTTTTACATAAATTGTCATCCTGCTTTTTTTTATTTTGCCAAAGTGTCTCCTGTCCTGTCTTTTTGTCCAAATTTCATCATAGCTCGATAATTTGTCTTTAATCTTATAAACGTTGGCATATACAATTGATATTAACGGTATCATGGAACACAATAAGTCCTTAATCTGCTATCTAAAAGATAGTCTAGGATTTATCGAATCCACAACCATATATCAATTGAATGTTAAAAATTACTATACAAAATCATGTCAAGGAGTTACAACGCATAGATATGAACCAGCAACTATCTCTTACTCTGCATACAACTTTCAATTTAGCGACTTTCAAAGATTTTCTATGAATACGGTAATCAAAGTTGAGTGAATTTAACAAAAAATAGTTTACACGGTAGGCATTTGTGTCGATGAGTGTTTGCCACTATTACAACAGTTACTACACATATCGTCAACCTGTTCGTGTGAATAAACTTATCATAAATACCAGGATTGAAATTTTAGATATGCGCAAATGTGCTTCTCGCTTAGTCTACAAAAGACTCATCAGTAATTGTATTCTCTTTTGTTCTTCAAACAAAGTTGATTGACTATTTGCGCAAGCATATGCTTGATATAGTTTCAACACGTCTAGAACAAGGTAAATTTTCAGTATTTTAAAAACAAGCTACCCGTGTTTATGTATTGTAAGGGCGAATTAGGTCTCTAAATTATCAACACAATCAAATTAAATTCTTCCAATGAAACTCAAGTATCTACTTTATTACTTTATTGTTTTATAGCAATTGGAACCATAATATATTGGAATACAACATTCAACCATATGTTATTGTTTTTATATTTTAGTACACAATAGAACAGAGACTACAGTATGGCCTACTAACGATACCGTTCGTTACGAAAGAGATATAAGTACGTATTGAAATGGAATAAGTATACTAATTTACAATATTTTGACTGATGTCCAAATGATTTTATTTGGTACTGATGTCAGTTTGTAATTATTATATCTAGGTTGTGTACCCGAAGATATTTATTCCATATTGTCATTTATCGTTGGCTGAATATTAGACAATATGTAGAACTAAAAATTGAGAATATGTGTGTCATATTTTTGGTACATTAATTAGGCAGTTAGTTTTCTCATTTGAATGGTTTTACATTTTGTGATTTCAGGGCCTTTTATTATATAGCTGACTTTGCTAATGGTTGTATGCTGTATGCGTATTGTGATCTATAGCTATTAATTTCTGGGCCATTTGGTCTCTTATTGGGAGTAGCTAGTTGTCTCTTTGGCAATTATACTTCTTCTTTTTATATCAAGTATATGTGAAAAGTACAAAATGCAAACATATTTCAAGGAAAATTATTTATAAAATTTTAAAATTGAAGACAAATCTTGTTGAATATTTCAAAATGGAAATACATAAAGGAGTATGTATCATTAGAACAGCCAAAATTGAACTTGAAATCAGACACTTTTTTGCCTTGCATAATTGGTTATCAAAGGTACCAGGATTATAATTTAATACGCCAGACGCGCGTTTCGTCTACATAAGACTCATCAGTGACGCTCATATCAAAATATTTATAAAGCCAAACAAGTACAAAGTTGAAGAGCATTAGGATCCAAAATTCCAAAAAGTTGTGCCAAATAATGCTAAGGTAATCTATGCCTTGGATAAGAAAATCCTTAGTTTTTCCAAAAAGTTTTGTAAACAGGAAATTTATAAAAATTACCACATTATTGATATTCATGTCAACATAAGCCTGCCTTAAGTCACAGGCAAAATGTGTAAGTCTGGTAAATCAAAAATATATAAATATTTAGTGAAATTATCTTAAGGGTCGTAATTTCTGGTGCTTTAAAGCTTGAAATTAAAACAATATGACAGCATTTGTAGACGTCATAACTATTTGGACTAACAATATGCATAACATGCATACATACAGCCTCAAAACCCTAAATAAAATCGTTGAATGGATATATTAAAGGAGCTACTATATGATTTTATAGAGTGGGGCGGGCTATGGTGGAAGATTTGGTCCTGCATTTGTTTTAAGTTGTAACTGCTGTACTTTATTTTTATTTTTCACTCTATTCAGACCTGCCTATTTTAACGTTATCCTGACCTTTTTTTTTTACATAAATTGTCATCCTGCTTTTTTTTATTTTGCCAAAGTGTCTCCTGTCCTGTCTTTTTGTCCAAATTTCATCATAGCTCGATAATTTGTCTTTAATCTTATAAACGTTAGCTCCTAAATTTGTCTTTGATATGATAAAAGTTAGCTCGTTAATTGATCCTAAATCTTAAAAGAGAATTTAGATGATATTACAGATCAGCTGGAGTAATATTAGTTTTCAAAAGTGTTTAGGGGAAACAATTAAATAAATTGAATAGATTTGCATTGACTTTCAATTAAGAAGACGAAAAAGAGAAACAGTGAACCAACCGGTGTAACAAATTCCACAATTCAAAACTATTCTGAGACATATATCAGAAAATATGCAGAAATGAAAAATCAATGATGTTCCTTCTGTTTGATGCAATTTTGACTTGAGGGGGATGGTTTTCAATTCATTATCTCTCTTCTTTGTTTTTGTGTGTGGAAAGGAGTGATCGTACACATATTTATATAAATACATCATTCTGCAGTGACAAAGAATGGTACCTACTAATTTTTCGTAAGTCAATATATGTTTTGTTAACTAACAGAGATTGTTTCCATACCTCCACCGTATGCCACGGGAGTAATAAGTGTTAGCCTAGATTGTCCGTCTATCCGTCCGTTCTTTTTTTTTAGTGTCTCAATATAAGTTTATAATGACTAAATATTTTCAAACAAAAATGTTATTGATTTTTAAAAGCAATTATTTTTCAGATTTGAGGGAGGAACTTACTGATGTGAGAGTGATAGAGATTAAAAATCTATTGAAACTCTATGAGAATGATATGGTTATGGAATTAAATTTACAAGATGTTGACACATTTCTGGAACAGGGCATCTTCGATGTTGATGACCACGAATTTATTTGTGAGGTTGCAAAAAATGGACAAGATATGGTTAGGAGTTTTTATAAAAAGATTTCAAACGAAAAATTTATTAGGAAGGGATCCTTTGATTGTGTACTATTATGTTTGAATATCAACAAACCACACTCGAGACTTAGAAAAAAGTTGGAGAAATTTTTGAGTAAACATCAGAAACCAGAACAAGGTGGGTATGTCACTAATAAGGTACAGACCTTGATATAAGTAGACTATGTTGACTTGATAATCAAATATAATTAAAAGTTGGCATATACAATTGATATTAACGGTATCATGGAAGACAATAAGTCCTTAATCTGCTATCTAAAAGATAGTCTAGGATTTATCGAATCCACAACCATATATCAATTGAATGTTAAAAATTACTATACAAAATCATGTCAAGGAGTTACAACGCATAGATATGAACCAGCAACTATCTCTTACTCTGCATACAACTTTCAATTTAGCGACTTTCAAAGATTTTCTATGAATACGGTAATCAAAGTTGAGTGAATTTAACAAAAAATAGTTTACACGGTAGGCATTTGTGTCGATGAGTGTTTGCCACTATTACAACAGTTACTACACATATCGTCAACCTGTTCGTGTGAATAAACTTATCATAAATACCAGGATTGAAATTTTAGATATGCGCAAATGTGCTTCTCGCTTAGTCTACAAAAGACTCATCAGTAATTGTATTCTCTTTTGTTCTTCAAACAAAGTTGATTGACTATTTGCGCAAGCATATGCTTGATATAGTTTCAACACGTCTAGAACAAGGTAAATTTTCAGTATTTTAAAAACAAGCTACCCGTGTTTATGTATTGTAAGGCGAATTAGGTCTCTAAATTATCAACACAATCAAATTAAATTCTTCCAATGAAACTCAAGTATCTACTTTATTACTTTATTGTTTTATAGCAATTGGAACCATAATATATTGGAATACAACATTCAACCATATGTTATTGTTTTTATATTTTAGTACACAATAGAACAGAGACTACAGTATGGCCTACTAACGATACCGTTCGTTACGAAAGAGATATAAGTACGTATTGAAATGGAATAAGTATACTAATTTACAATATTTTGACTGATGTCCAAAAGATTTTATTTGGTACTGATGTCAGTTTGTAATTATTATATCTAGGTTGTGTACCCGAAGATATTTATTCCATATTGTCATTTATCGTTGGCTGAATATTAGACAATATGTAGAACTAAAAATTGAGAATATGTTAATAATTGAAATAATGTACGTCATATGGTGAACATCTGTAAACGACAAAGGTAGAGATTCATGCATCGGAATGAAGGAGTTGTGTTAAATTGGTCATCCCATGAAGATTAATCACTCTTTCAAATAAGATATTTGCTATCAACCATAGAAAAAGATATCTTTACCAATAAACAGATGATTGTTTGTAAATATCATTTATTTTCATTTGAATTTACTCATAAATGCATGTTATTTGTCAGGAAAATCATAAATCGAGGATACAATGATTGATTCTTGTAGTACTTTTGATTAAAATACGATGCCTTTCGAATTTCTATGTTTAGGCAAACTATAACATAATCTTCTATAAAGTGTAGCGAAACGTTCATTTATAGTTTTAATTTCAATTTTTGTTTTTTCAACTGAAGTCGTTTTGGATACCATACTGTTAATGGTTTTATGATTATTAGAATAATTGTAGTGTGCTTAAATGAATTGCTATCTCATTATAAAAAGGTGTTTCTAAACGACTGTGAGAAACATAGGTCTGGTCGTCATGTGTGAATGAGATATTTTACGGTTACTTATTTATTGATTATGACAACACAAAAGATATTATAACATACATGTCTAAAGATAAAGCACTTGAACTCAAGTTAGCAACGTATCCTTTCGACACATTTTATTAAAGATACTCATATGTGGTCAGCAGATACTGCTATTGTTTTATATATAGATATTTGAACAGAACTGATCGTTCAAACATAATTATAGGTGTATTAAGTGAGGCTATGTTGAAAATGACAATTGACGACGAAGATATTAAGGACCAAGTAGAAAGTGAGATTGTAAGAGTCTTAGAATCAGCTGCATATAAGGCTAAAGAGATTGATGGTTTAAAGTTTATAGTTAAAGAAACCACAAAATCGTCAGTACTTATACATTTAGAATCGAACGGTAGAAATGTCAAATTTATAGTTGAAAAGGCCATTGATAACGGTGATTTAACCAGATTCATCGCTGACATATTTGGTAATGAGAATATCAAGATGTATTTGTCACCAGGAAAAAGTATAGAGTTTCTGTTAGCTTGCGATCGACAAACAATATTTTGGAATCATTATCAGGTATGAATTACTTTCTATTACAAATTATCTTCAAACAAATTTGTTTATCATGATTGTTGAACATTGAGCTTAACATGTATAAACGTACCATCGAAATTAAATAAGACAAAGTGAAAGTATCAGTCAAATACTAGTCATTTAATTCGAAATCTATGTAATTTGTTGAAAGAAATTATAAGCATCCTCAACTGTTTTAACAGGAAAATCTATGCATGTATTTTTAAAACGCCTAAAACTGCACAATATGAGACATGAAACAACTGTCTTCGCTGTAACGTTGACGTAAAGTGTTTGTAAAAAAGATTTATTATTCAGGAGTGAGAGTGTAATATTTGTGTCATTTCACCTTGAACTTATGGTCATTGTTATTCGGTCAATGTTTTTTTCTTTTTTTGGTTATATCCATTACTCAGACACTTCAACTAGAATGACTACAGTTTCTGTATGAATTGTATTTCATTTGTTTTGCATCTGATATTTAGCACAATATTCTTCGGTCAATATATTATTTATATTGTTTGGTAAACAATATCTACATCTGATCTTGATGACAACCTAATAAATGAAATTGAGAATAAAATGGGGACATGTCAAAAAGACGACAACCCGACCAAAGAGCAGATAACAGAATAAGGTCACCAATTGGTCTTCAACACACTGAAAAGGTTCTGCATCCGGAGGTGGATTTGCGCTGACCCCATAATACATATATGTACTAGTTTAGTGAAAAAGGACGTCATACTATATCTAAAACATATAAATGAATAAAATAAAAATGATACAGACAAGAGGCTTCCTACTTGTAACAGGCGCAAGAAAAGTGTCGTAGTTGATTATGGTTTGTGAGATCTCAACCCTCTCCTTATACCGCCAGTTAATGTAGAATAAAGAAACACATATCAATACGCATAGTAAACTCAGTTTAAAAGAAGTCCCAAACCCAAGTAGGAAATACGAAATGGTAACAAAAGAAAAGGCAAAGTGACAATAATACATACATTAACAAAGAACTAGTTACTGCAGCACCAGCTCCAGACATCAATTGAACTGATTGAAAGATTATTTTCTTAACATATGGAAACATGTGCAATCCTCACCATAAAATATATGTACAAATGTATGTATTTCCAATGCATAAACCTTAATACGAATACCTTTAAAAAATGTATAACACTTATTTTTCTAGACTGGTATGTGTAGCTATAATTACTGATTGCTAATTGTTATGTACATGTGTATATTATTTCATATTATATATATAAAACTATGAAAGAATTTTCGAATTCTAAATAAATTTATCTTTTCAGAAACTCTATCACTGAAGGTTGACCTAGATAACCCTAAACTGCGTATCATTAAAGCAAATAGAGAAATGTTAGAAGAAGAATATGATGCCTTGCCATTACTGAATGCTGTAATCGATGGAAGTGTCAGCAAATACAAGAATCTCTCCCAAGAATACGCTTCAATATTTAGGAATCAGCTCAGTGCAATCCGAAAGGAACAAGAGAGACGTAAACGAGTGCAGCAATTTCTTGATATTGCGGAAGGCACGATTGACGCAAATACACTCTGGGAATTTATCGAAGATACAGGAAATGCTTTTTTGGTGAAGAAATTGAAGGACGATTTACATATTAGTCAAAACTTAGGTATTTCCTAATGGAGTAGTAGAACATGAAAATGGTATACTGCCAGTAACCTATGATTTTAATAGCCACACATTGTAAATCTGATCTATTTAATGGATGCAGAAATGGGAATGCGAAACATATATAAGGGATATTCAAAATTCATCAGTGAAGAAAAATAATAACCCAATGGCAAAAACAACCCTGTTTATAAAATGCTATTTGCAAAATCAAAACCTGAGAAATTTGAATCCAACCAAAAATAAATTGAAATATCAGGGGATTAAGGAAGGTTCGAAAATTGTGATTCAAATTTTACCGTCTATTCAAAATGTTGTTTAAGATCAAATTTCGACTCCATCGTCAATCTACAAATATAACTTCTCAAATAATCCATGTCCGAAAAATAAAATAACCAAAAATCTGAGTATGACTGTAAAAAAATGATAGATTTTTTAGCAAAATTATGTGATATTCTGTTCTGTTAAGTCTCTTCAGATAAAAAATACTTTTGTGTAAGCAAACATTTATATATCGATTTCATCAAAATTTAATTCAATTGTCACAACAATAGTTATACAAAGAGTTTTTACAGAATCACAGAACAAAAGATATTCGGCTGAAAAAGACACAGTTTTTGAAGGAGTATATGAAGTTTGGATTACTGAAAAAGGTGGGAATGATATTATTTGATTTACTTACAAAATAACGAGATGTGGAAGGACCATGACGTCGATTTAAACAACAATATATCAATAGCCTTCAATATCACACAAAACCCACTCCATATAGCCAAATAGGAAAAACATCGACGACAGGGAAACTTGGGAAACGGTTTAAAATTGACTGATTTAGAATTAAAAAGACGAACACAAAACAAAAATGACGTTTTATAAAAAACAAAGACTGACGATTCTTTGCTATTATCTCATGTTTTTAATGTTTTTTTTAATATGTATTTATATGTTTATATAGGTATAGAAAGATGTGGTATGAGTGCCAATGAGAGAACTCTCCATCCAAATAACAAGTTAAAACAGTGAACCATTATAGGTCAAAGTACGGCCTTCAACACACTATAAAGGGCCCCAAAATTACAAGTGTAAAATCATTCAAACGGGAAAATATCAATGGTTTAATCTATATAAAAAACGAAAAACTAGAAACATGTATAAACCACATAAATTAACGTCAACTGACTTAGGACAGGTGCAAACGTTTGCTGTGGTATTAAACGTTGTAATGGTACCAAACCTTCTTTCTTTTACTGAGACATTAGTATAACATCACAAGATATAACAACACAGAATAAAATATCAATTGGAAGGCTAAACTCAATCAAAAAACGTAAATTAACATACTATGAATAAATTAAGATGCTATACCTGAGTGCATATACATATAGTTAGTAAAGTTGCCAGAAATAAATATTTAAGGTCAAAAGTAAATAAACAAGTTTAAAAAAAGCTATGGTAAGATATCACTGTGAAATATTTAACAAATAATACAAAATCCTCAATTTTTCTAAATTGTTACGCGATGATGACTGATGTACCCATATTTTCACTGTTTTATTTATTGTGTCTGTTTAGTTAACGCATCATTGTAAATTTAACGGAATTTGATGAGACGTTTATCAAAGTGGGAGGGTTAGCGCTATAAAACCAGGTTCAATCCACCATTTTCTAAATTTGCAATTGTCAGGAGTATGACAATTATTATCCATTTGTTTTTATGTGTTTTGTTATTTAATTTTGCCATGTGATTATGGACTTTCCGAATTGATTTTCCTCTAAGTTCAGTTTTTTGTGATTTTACTTTTTTGAAAAGAAAATGCAGTTAACATGTAGTAATGTTTTAATTTGCTAATGACAAAATCGATATTAGTGCAAATGTAAACTTAATTCAAAGATCTAATTACAATATTGGTACGATAACCCTCACTAATAAGTGTATTTAAAGGTTCGATGAGTTTACACCGATCACATAGTGATTTCCGCGCTTTAAGTACACAATAACCGTAAAATGTAGGATGTGAAATATCATTTTTAATAAGTTTTCTACAGGTACAGCAAAATTTACAAATCAAATCTTTGTATCTATGAAAGAATTTATTAAAAGTTTTTAGTAATTTATGGTATCGAAATCCCTGATATAATAATTTACCAGTGATGCATTGATTACGTTCATTAAAATCTATGACACCAGTACACTCACGGGCATACCAAACGAGTTAGGAAATATAAACACCGTATGATGGAGCCAAAGGCACATCACCGTCTAAAAAAGGAAAATTAACAATAGGAAATGAAAAAATTTCTCTTTTGTCGTAAATTTGAGTATTGAGTTTCCCTTTAGAGATTAAAATTTCTAAATCCAGAAAAGGGCAACTGCTGCTTTTTATGTTAGATTTAGTTAAAGTAAGTTCTTTTGTGTAAATTTCGGAAGTATATTAAGAGATAATTTAACGAAAAAATACCATCCAGATATTGGTAGGTGTTGTGAGTGTCCATAGAAATACCTACTACCTAAAAGAAACGTTCATCAATATTATCTAGCAGAGAAAAAATAAACTTTAATCATATCCTCACATTAAGTGAGTAAGTGTTTCGTTACAGAAAAAGGCTTTAAACGAGTTACAGCAAATAAAATTAAAATGAGATTTTTTCGAAAGACCAGTTTATCAAATACGAAAACTTTTTCTTCATAAGATTGTGTGGGAGTGTAGTGTAAAGAGTAGAAAAATCATAACTATCAACAGAATTATCTAAAATTGCATAAAAACTGCAAGGTCTTTCAAAAGCCTATATTCATCCATGTTTTTTCTTATTTTCGTTCTGAGACATCGGACATTAAATTCACGCACAACCATTAGTTAACTGTTTATCGCTTTTTCTTATGCATTTTAACATTTTATTGTATATATTGTGTCTACTTTTTCTTTGATTAAGTATAATCAAATTGGTATTGTTTACTTTGCAGACGTAAAATCCCCTCTTCAATCGATGATTTTAGGGGAAAGAAAGGAAAAGGGTAAATAATACTTACTTTCACTCAAACCTTATATACAGTTTTCATCAGATATGAGATGGTAATGTCTTAAAATTCTTTTACAATAAGTATGCAAAACAAACTTCAAGTAAGGTAACATCGAAAAATTTCAAAAGCATGTCATATTGTTGTTTATACTTCATTCTTTTCATCTGTGTAGCCTATTATTCACCAGGCTTGTGTTTAAAAGAATAAAAGTGAAATTGACATAAACAACTATATCTTATCCAACAGTTCATAAGAGTAAAAGTTGAATTTAGATTCAACGCAGTATGGTTAAAAATACTTATTGCGTTGAATCTGAAATATCATTATCATTTTATTAAGAATAGAAAAAGAGAAAAGATCAATGTGGCAACCAAACCAATATGTTTAATTAAATCAGCCAATACTATTTCCAAACAAATGAACTTATGTTCTTCTCATATACGTTATGATAGTCTGATACTAAACCCCTAACGGAATGGATTTTGCCAGTTATTCATATGATGATATCATAATCTTTCAGTCAGTTTAATTGAAGTTTGGAGCTGGCATTTCAGTTAACTGCTAGTAGTCATTCTGTTTATTTTCTTTGGTTACATCTTCTGACATCAGACTCGGACTTCTTTTGAACTTAATTTCAATGTGCGTATTGTTATGCTTTTACTTTTTTACATTGGCTAGAGGTATAGGGGGAGGGTTGAGATCACATAAACATGTTTAACTCCGCCGCATTTTTTGCGCCTGTCCCAAGTCTCGTATTATTTATAATTTTAGTTTCTTGTGTACGATTTTGAGTTTTGTATGGCGTTCATTATCAATGAACTAGTATATATTTGTTTAGGAGCCAGCGGAAGGACGCCTCCTGATGCGGGAATTTCTCGCTACATTGAAGACCTGTTGGTGACCTTATGCTGTTGTCTTTTTATGGTCGGGTTGTTGTCTCTTTGACACATTCCCTATGTCCATTCTCAATTTTAACATGAAGAATTTCACAGATCATTGAACAAAACAATTATCAAACATTACATAACAAGTAATGACGTGAGCTGATATGAAAAATACAAATCACAACATTATGAATATACCTTTTAGTTTCATGTGTTTGTTTAGCTTTTAAGATATTAAACCAAGGGTTATAAGCAATGAAGTTGAAGCCGTTCCTTTCTTATATTTTACGAACGCATTACGAGTTGGTTGTGTTGATTTGAATAAAGGTATTACAGATGACAACGGATATATTTCAATTGTCAGACAGACTATACCGTCTTCTTCCCCCCGAATATGTTTTTGTTCACGTTATGCGTTTGATTTTTTTGTAATTATTTCCTTTCTTGAAACATATATAGTATAAACATGATTCATCTATAATAATGTGGAATTCATTAATTTTGTACCATTGTACAAAAGAAATATGGAACTACAACATCTATATTTAATTGATTAAAACTTTATATCTTTTTGCAGATGAAAGAATTCTGGAAGGTAGGTGCACAAAAGATTTGTCAAAATCCGTGAAACATGTAAATGATATTCGGTGAATAGTTACAAATGAAAATCTTGAAAGAATAATTTTAACTTTACCATTTTGAATAATTGGAGTAATAGTCTTTGTTAAAGCAGTAATCGTTCCTTTAAGGAAAAGATGATTGGCCACAATAAATCTGATATAGTGTATCAATTGGGGTGTATACACTTCGTAAGAACTTCAAGGTTGTTTCGAGCAATCAGATAGTTCTGGAAGATAATAGCGTTTCTGTTGTCAAAAAATGTTGTCTTTCACTCAAGTTATTATTTTATAAAAATTCATGCGGGCTTGAATATATCTCATTTTACCACGGGCTGGCCCTTTATGACAAATATTTAACCCCTAGCAATGGCGATGGGAAAAATATTTGCATAAAGGGACAACCCGTGGTAAAATATTTTAAAACGTCGTATTGGGATTAAATTTATATGCATAACTTATCTTCGTACAAATGATATCTATCAGTAATTACTAATTAGTCTTCAGATCAATTGTATTGTTTTCATATTTGAACTCTGTAAACGTACTTACGAATGACAAAAAACAATGTATATATTTCTCACTTAATAACGTGATACAACATGTATTGCAGAGGAAGCGAAAAGAAGACAGGAAGGTCAGTATAATTCTAAGCCGATTTATATTAAAAGAGGGACGAAAGATACCAAAGGGACAGTCAATATATTAACTCATGTCAAATAGCATTTGTTTTGATATCATGATTAAAAAATTTATAACAAAATTATCGAACTCCGAATCAAATTCAAGACGGAGAGTCCCTAAACATATGTCAGAATTAAAAGCTCAAACACAACAAACGAGTGGATAACAACTGGTATATTCCTGACTTAGTTCAGGCACTTTCGTATCAGTAGAGTGCATTAAACCATGAATTTAATTTTTAATGCACCTGTTTAACACACGGCTTAATTATATATCATTCGAAAGCTTGTTATTTGAATTTTCTGTCAATGTGGATTGTCACTGTCAGCTGAAATGATTTTTTTTTAGACTTTTATGCTCGTTAGGTATGTAATTTCCTTATAATCATGATTATCATAATTATATGAACAGACTATTTCAACCATAAAAAGAAAATTAAAGATATCGAGAACAAACAAATCAAAATCAGATTATTTAATATAAAAAAGAAGATGTGGTATGATTGCCAATGAGACAACTATCCACAAAAGACCAAAATGACACAAACATTAACAACTATAGGTCACCGTACGGCCTTCAACAATGAGCAAAGCAGATACCGAATAGTCAGCTATAAAAGGCCCAATAAGACAATGTAAAACAATTCAAACGAGAAAACTAACGGCCATATTTATGTAAAAAAATGAACGAAAAACAAATATGTAACACATAAACAAAAATCTAAAAAGAATAATTGGATGTAAAAAATATTATTTATTAAATCGCAATGGTTTTGGTTGCCAAAAGAGTTCCTGGAGATGTTCAATGACTCGTTCCTTTATTAACACGATGTTGACTGCACTCAGCAACTTCTTAAGACGGATGACAAGAATCTGTCGGTACCTTTTAACTCCAATTTACACTGTGTACATGTATCAGATGTCTTCTCACTGAATAATTCAAAAACTGTGACAATGTTGCACGAATATATCCTATTGAAAATGGAAAAAGGACACATCTAGAAAGTTTAAATGAGAGTTGGTTGAGACAAGAACTTTACGACAGTTGTTAATGTCTGTGTCATTTTGGTCTCTTGTGGATAGCATCTAATTGGCAATCATATCACATCTTCTTATATAAAAAAAGATGATTCAAGCTTTCCATTTCTATCTGTAGCTGGATTCCAGCAGCGCCTGTATATTGATGATATATCTACGGTTACTAGTTGATGCGATATTCCAGAGCTTGCTTTAAGTGTTTGGAATATCGCATCATGAGTTTCTTAATAGAGACTGTCTGCTAAAAAAGGAAACCATTAAATCGGAGTTCAAAATGTTGAAATTATCTCTTCGAATATATTAAGAACACCATTACGAGTTGGCTGACTGCTAAGGAATATATGACGACGGGTAACCACAATCCCATCCTCCTTGCATCGAATGTGACATACCGAATTATATTTATTACAGGGTTGTTATAGTCACGAGCGACACAACGGATGCCAGCTGTTGATTAGTATAACGAACCTTGCACCCACCCTCTCCCACCCCCACACACGTTTTTGTTGAAAAAGGCGTATCAGTCGTTTGTGTTTAATAGATATAGGAAGATATGGCATATGTGCCAATGAGACAACACTCCATCCAAGTCAAAATTTATAAAAGAAAACCATTATAGGTACGGTCTTCAACACGGAGCATTATCTCATACCGAACAGCAAGCTATAAAGGCCCCAAGAAATTAATAGTTTAAAACCATTCAAACGGGAACAAATAAATGGTCCAATCTATATAAGATATGGGAAACGAGAAGCACTTATGAATTTCTGGTTATGTAAATACACTTATGAAAAACGATCGTTTGTGAAATTTTAAAATGCAAAAGGCACTGGTAGAGATTACCACTATCGTAATTTGTATTTGACTTTTACATTACGTCAAACTTGATAGGAAGTCATTATAATAAGTTGGTAATCTGGCCAGCTATTTCCAACCATTTGGAGTTTCAAATCGCATAAGAATCTTGAACGCGTTTTCGAAAATTAAAAGCTAGACTCAATATGAAATATAAAAGATTCCACAAAATGAAATTTGTTCCCATGTTTTCGTTAATTGTTTTCATGACGATATTTTTTACTTTTGTTATAGTTTTATAATCAACGTCTTGATAGTAACAATATGTTACCATTTCCTATTTCCGTAGTTTTTGTAGGTTTGGATTTTTGTCTTCTGTCTTTTTATTAATTGTTGAAACATTCAAAACAACTCAATCTATTTTTGTTCAAACCACTATACCAGTACACATTATTTTAATCAATTTCACGCACATGTGCACCAATATACCTTTTCGGTTATATCCCTTGGTCCATTTATATCGTTTTGATGTATGCAGTATGCAAATGATCTAAAGATTGAAACAGTAATACATTTATTTCTCACTTAATTTTCTTATAATATGTATTGCAGAGGCAGCCAGAATAATACAAGAAGCAGGTATGTTTCTTAGAAAGCTGATTCATATTAAGCCATAAAAACTCACATCACTTTTCATATAGCTTTTACTTTGGAAAGCATGGTCAATGTAATTGTTTCGATCTGGAAATAAGTTCAATTTTGAATATTGTTACCCTTTTTTATACAGTTATTGGTGAACAGAGATCCCTATCACAATTTTAATTGGCATAAGATCTGTTTACGCACGTTTATAGGACGTATTATGGTATATCATTGTTCGTCTGTCTGTCCGTCAATCAGTCTATCCGGTTGTCCGTCGTCAACATGTCGGTCAAAAACTAAAAAAAGCTTGAACAAATTTTGAATTAATCTTTGGTGAATTGTTTATATTTCGTTTTAATTAAATTTTAGATTTTAATTTTTTTTAATTTAAAAATACGTGAGGTTTCCAGTTTCGAACAATAACTCAAAAACACTCTCATCAATTTGCATGAAACTTTGGTGAGTTTTTTTTTATATCTATTGACATAAGCCTATCGATATTTATGAATTTTAGATTCAAAGTTTCCATTTATTGGGTATATTCATAAAAAGGATGAAATGTCTATTTTTTGGTCATTGCTTTAAGCAGTTATCAAGAAACGTCGGTAACTGGTTTATAACTATTAAGATAAAACCCCGTTTAGTTTTTCATGAGTTTCTGATATGACATTGAAAATTTATTGAACCGAGTTCTTACAAAAATCGACGGGCGCATCATGCACTCAATTGCGCAGCTATTTATTACAAAATGGTGAACTTAATTGGTTGTTATTGGCTGTAGCTGGTAACTTTACCAGCCAATCATAATCAGTTCATTTTCCAAATAAATTAGAATGAAACTTGAAGGCGATCTTGAAAATCAAATCAAATATCAATATGATTTGAAATATTTGTGATTCGATAGAGTAGAAATAAAAAGATCAGGGTTCCCTTGAATTTCTTTATTGATGTTCTTAATGCTAAGTCTTACTTTTTGTAAATGTAGCCAACGTCTAAATATTTGCTATCTCTTACCATTTGTTTAATATAAATATTGAATGCATGTTGTTTTTTTGGGTTTTTATTATGATTTTTCATTGATTTGTTGTTATAATATCCAAACACCTCTTTTTTTAATTTTAAACCGTCATATTGGTACACAGAATCATAACAAATCTCTTTTATCTTTGCACCAACGTTCTCTACTGTTAACTATCCTATAGTCCATTTGTATCTTTTTAATAATTGCACTATGTCAATGTTCTAGAGAATGAAAGCAGCAATATTTCTATTTCTCACTTTATATAATTACAACATGCATTGCAGAAGCAGCCACAATGAAACAAGAACAAGGTATGTTTCATTTAAATCTAATTCATTTTAAGCTGTAAGACCTCATATCACAATAGCGTTTATTTTGGTAAGCGTGATCAAGAATTTTCAGTAGTACAGATGGGTGCACTCCTAACCTGTACAGCAAGTTAACTTGATAACCAGTCATTTGGACTGGTCAAAGTTAACCTGTGACCGAATATAGGACTGCTCTGACCAGTCCTAGGACCAAAATCTAGTTAACTTGAAAAGCGGACTTGGTCCTATGTCTGCCAAAAAGTTAACTTGGAAACAGGTCCGCTATTGATATAAGTTAACTTCGAACAGGGACGTATCCAGTCCTGTCATAAGTTAACATAAGTTAACTTCGGAACCAGTCCTGTCATAAAGTTAACATAAGTTAACTTGGAAACCGGTCCTGCCACAAAGTTAACTTCTGCTTGGACAAATCCGATCAAAACCAGACCTGTTCTCAAGTTAACTTTTGACTGGTCTGTTCAACACTAAGTTAACTTGTAACCAGGACCGCTCTTCGTTGATTTAAAAAAAAATAAAAAATTATATCTTTGTTTCGTAGTATAAACATCGAAAATAAAGTAATTTGAAAATTAATACTTCCCTTTTATGAACAGGATTAAATACAAATATTTGAAAATAAGTACGCACAGAACGTAACACAAATTTATCTGTGATCTGACAATCTATCTATTATAAAAACGATCTCGGTTACAATAATAACAGGCACTGAATATATATATATTCCGAGATCAAATTCAATCGTATTATGTATATTTTTGAAAAGAAGTATATTTGATGTTAGGTGTATACGTCCTTGTTAGTTATACATCCTTGAACAATGCAGCCACAATCAGCAATAATTTAATTCATTTAAATAATGACTACAAATTTTTGTTCGCCTAAATTAAGGGTGCCAGCATGTCCTCTTTTTACTCAAAATACGGATACGTAACAAAATTTCAGTGGATTTGATGCCTCCAGTTGACTTGTACAACAAAATTATTTGACCGCATCCACCAAAACTGACCATATATGCACTTTAATTTGTAAATCTATATACCTGCATAGTAAATCAGCCATATTTTTTTATGTCAGGATTCAATGTATAATACAATCATGACAATGGACAGCAAAATTGCAATATTATAACAAAAAAATTTGGTTTGCATAAATTTAGGATACCAGCATGTCCTCATTTTATTCAAAATATTGATACGTTACAAAATTTCAGTAGTTTTGATACCTCCAGCTGACTTGTACAACAAAATTATTTGACCACATTACCAAAACTGACCATATGTGAACTTTAAATTGTAAATCTATATACCAGCACAGTAAATCAGCCATATTTTTAATGTTAGGATTCAATGTATAATACAATCATGACAATGGAGAGCAATATTGCAATTTAATAACAACAAATTTTTGCTGACGCCCTAAATTAAGGGTGCGCCAAATGCATGTACTCTTTTTACTTAAAAATTACAGATACGTAACAAAAATTTCAGAAGTTTTGATTGCCTCCAGTTGACTTGTACAACAAAATTATTTGACAACATCACCAAAACTGACCATATATGCACTTTAATTTGTAAATCTATATACCACATAGTAAATCAGCCATATTTTTTATATCAGGATTCAATGTATAATACAATCATGACAATGGACAGCAATATTGCAATATTAAACAACAAATTTTTGTTCGCTCAATTTAGGATACCAGCATGTCCTCATTTTATTCAAAATATTGATACGTAACAAAATTTCAGTAGTTTTGATACCCCCAGTTGACATGTACAACAAAATTATTTGACCGCATCTACAAAACTGACCATATGTGCACTTTAATTTGTAAATCTATATACCAGCAAAGTAATCAGCCTTATTTTAATGTCAGGATTCAATGTATAATATCAATCATGACAATGGACAGCAATACTTAATATAATAAAACAATTTTTGTTCGCCTAAATTAAGGGTGCCAGCATGTACTCTTTTTACTTAAAATACTGATACGTAACAAATTTCAGTAGTTTTGAGCCTCCAGTTGACTTGTACAACAAAAATATTTGACCCACTCCACTAAAACTGACCATATGTGAACTTTAAATTGTAAATCTATATACCAGCAAGTTAATCAGCCATATTTTTTAATGTCAGGATTCAATGTATAATTCAATCATGATAATGGACAGCAATATTGCAATATAATAATAACAAATTTTTGTTCGCCTAAATTAAGGGTGCCAGCATGTCCTCTTTTTATTAAAATACTGGTAAAGTAACAAATTTCAGTAGTTTTGATGCCTCCAGTTGACTTGTACAACAAAATAATTTGACCGCATCCACCAAAACTGACCATATATGCACTTTAATTTGTAAATCTATATACCCACAAAGTAAATCAGCCATATTTTTTATATCAGGATTCAATGTATAATACAATCATGAAATGGACAGCAATATTGCAATATAATAACAACAAATTTTGGTTTGCATAAATTTAGGATACCAGCATGTCCTCATTTTATTCAAAATATTGATACGTAACAAAGTTTCAGTAGTTTTGATACCTCCAGTTGACAAGTACAACAAAATTAGTTGACCGCATCCACCAAAACTGACCATATGTGCACTTTAATTGTAAATCTATATACCACATAGTAAATCAGCCATATTTTTTATATCAGGATTCAATGTATAATACAATCATGACAATGGACAGCAAATTGCAATATAATAACAAAAAATTTGGTTCGCACAAATTTAGGATACCAGCATGTGCTCATTTATTCAAAATATTGATACGTAACAAAATTTCAGTAGTTTTGATACCTCCCGCTGATAGATGTACAACAAAATTATTTGACCGCATCCACAAATTGACCATTGTGAACTTTTAAAATTGTAAATTATATACAGCAAAGTAATCAGCTTATTTTTAATGTCAGGATTCAATGTATAATACAATCATGACAATGGACAGCAATATTGCAATATAATAACAACAAATTTTTGCTGCTAAATTAATGGTGCCAGCATGTCCTCTTTTTACTTAAAATACGATACGTAACAAAACTTCAGTAGTTTTGATGCCTCAAGTTGACTTGTGTCATGGTGTAAATTTGGCTTAAATTGTGTTAGTGTTATTTTGGATTAAAAATGTTTTATTTTATGAAGAAAATTTAATGTCTGTATTTTGTAAAAGTTTTAATTAATCTGTTTAATTACTTTTACCTTTGTTGTGGCATTAGTACTCGGAATGTCACAGTTTGCTCAAAGCACTTTATTTTGAAATATTAATTGTAATTAACACATGTCACTTTGAAAATTAAGAATTTTATCAAAACATTACAGGATTAGGCTTTGTCAATTAAAGTATAATTTTGCTGCTAATGAGAGTATTATTAACATGTCGAGACATATTTATTTATTTTGGATTTTACTATAAATGTCGTTGGTAAATTTTGGAAAGGCAGTCAGTTTTTCGGAAGCGTAACCTCACACTACTCATGTCGTTATACTGGCCCTATAAGACAGTCTACCAGTCTACCTGATGACTGTGTAGTGTGAGACTAAATTTATCTCTGACTCATACATTTAACTTTAGAAAATACTTTTGAGAAACTTTTATTTTGAGACTTTTATATTTTGAAATTGAGATTAATTACAGTTTATGTTTTAGTAGTTTTGGCATTTATTTTGGATTTTACATTTAAGGAAGATAGTTTTTACTTTGGAATTGATATTTAGATTTGATACTTTGTACTTGATTTAGATTATTATTATTATTTGGAATTGTTTACTAATTGATTTGTTATCATCATTCGTTTAAATTGTTACAGTAATTAAATTATGAAAACCTTCCTTGCGTTTTAGCTATGCCTATCAGAACATTAAGTCTAGCGATAGACTGACCCCCTGTCCCTTGGTTCCAGCACATACGAGTTAGCTCCCCCTTATCTAACAGTGCTCTGGAGTGAACCTTGGTGACACTTGTACAACAAAATTATTTGACCGCATCCACCAAAACTGACCATATGTGCACTTTAATTTGTAAATCTATATACCTGCATAGTAAATCAGCCATATTTTTTATGTCAGGATTCAATGTATAATACAATCATGACAATGGACAGCAATATTGCAATATAATAACAACGAATTTTTCTTCGCATAAACTTAGGATTCCAGCATGTCCTCATTTTATTCAAAATATTGATACGTAACAAAATGTCAGTAGCTTTGATACCTCCAATTGACTTGTACAACAAAAATTTTTGACCGCATCCACCAAAACTGACCATATGCACTTTAATTTGAAAATCTATATACCTGGACAGTAAATCAGTCATTTTTTTATGTCAGGATTTAATGTATAATACAATCATGACAATCATGACAATGGATAGCAATATTGCAATATAATAACAACAAATTTTTGTTAGCATAAATTTAGGATACCAGCATGTCCTCATTTTATTCAAAATATTAATACGTAACAGGATTTCAGAAGTTTTGATACCTCCGGCTGACAAGTACAACAAAAATATTTGACTGCATCCATCAAAACTGACCATATATGCACTTTAATTTCTAAATCTATGTACCAGCATAGTTAATCAGCCATATTTTTTTATGCCAGAATCAATGTATAATACAATCATGACAATGGACAGCAATTATAACTGCAATATAATTACAACAAATTTTGTGAACTTTAAATTGTAAATCTATATACCAGCAAAGTAAATCAGCCTTATTTTTAATGTCAGGATTAAGTGTATAATACAATCATGACAATGGACAGCAATATTGCAATATAATAAAAACAAATTTTTGCTCGCCTAAATTAAGGGTGCCAGCATGTCCTCTTTTTACTTAAAATACTGATACGTAACAAAACTTCAGTAGTTTTGATGCCTCCAGTTGACTTGTGTCATGGTGTGAAATTTGGCTTAAATTTGTGTTAGTGTTATTTTGGATAAAAATATGTTTTATTTTATGAAAGAAAATTTAATGTCTGTATTTTGTAAAAGTTTTAATTAATCTGTTTAATTACTTTTACCTTTGTTGTGGCATTAGTACTCGGAATGTCACAGTTTGCTCAAAGCACTTTATTTTGAAATATTAATTGTAATTAACACATGTCACTTTGAAAATTAAGAATTTTATCAAAACATTACAGGATTAGGCTTTGTCAATTAAAGTATAATTTTGCTGCTAATGGAATATTATTAACATGTCGAGACATATTTATTTATTTTGGATTTTACTATAAATGTCGTTGGTAAATTTTGGAAAGGCAGTCAGTTTTTCGGAAGCGTAACCTCACACTACTCATGTCGTTATACTGGCCCTATAAGACAGTCTACCAGTCTACCTGATGACTGTGTAGTGTGAGACTAAATTTATCTCTGACTCATAAATTTAACTTTAGAAAATACTTTTGAGAAACTTTTATTTTGAGACTTTTATATTTTGAAATTGAGATTAATTACAGTTTATGTTTTAGTAGTTTTGGCATTTATTTTGGATTTTACATTTAAGGAGGCTCGCGGGTATAAAAAATCGGAAAAAAATTAAATATTTGTTTTTTCATTTCAAATGTTATTTATTACACAATTAGCTATTACTTCATAATATGGCACAAAAATCACCAAGAAAAATCGATTTGGTTTGTCCACAGATGACTTTTAAAATGTTCATATCATTGAAAAAGCTCCAAATTGTCTCCCTTTGGTGCAAAAATGTCATTTTTGGACGTTAAAATTGAAATATCATTTTTAACTCATCGGTGACCTATATTTTTTATTACTGTTTTCAAACAAACTGTACATAAACTAAATAATTGTAAAATTTAAACGATTTCTGTAATTTAGTTCTTTTTTTATTTCGATATTACCAATATTTCTCCTATTAGTTCAACAGAAAAAAAGGACATTAACAAAAATGTATGTTTTTTTCGGAGGCAAATTGTGAGCTTAAATGAACGGTGACCCCATATTTTTATTTTATATTTCCATTAGATATAAAATAAGGTTTAATCATGGAAAAACATAGGAAAATCCTATATTAGAAAAAAAAGTTGATTTAGACCCGCGAGCCCCCTTAAGGAAGATAGTTTTTACTTTGGAATTGATATTTAGATTTGATACTTTGTACTTGATTTAGATTATTATTATTATTTGGAATTGTTTACTAATTGATTTGTTATCATCATTCGTTTAAATTGTTACAGTAATTAAATTATGAAAACCTTCCTTGCGTTTTAGCTATGCCTATCAGAACATTAAGTCTAGCGATAGACTGACCCCCTGTCCCTTGGTTCCAGCACATACGAGTTAGCTCCCCCTTATCTAACAGTGCTCTGGAGTGAACCTTGGTGACACTTGTACAACAAAATTATTTGACCGCATCCACCAAAACTGACCATATGTGCACTTTAATTTGTAAATCTATATACCTGCATAGTAAATCAGCCATATTTTTTATGTCAGGATTCAATGTATAATACAATCATGACAATGGACAGCAATATTGCAATATAATAACAACGAATTTTTCTTCGCATAAACTTAGGATTCCAGCATGTCCTCATTTTATTCAAAATATTGATACGTAACAAAATGTCAGTAGCTTTGATACCTCCAATTGACTTGTACAACAAAAATTTTTGACCGCATCCACCAAAACTGACCATATGCACTTTAATTTGAAAATCTATATACCTGGACAGTAAATCAGTCATTTTTTTATGTCAGGATTTAATGTATAATACAATCATGACAATCATGACAATGGATAGCAATATTGCAATATAATAACAACAAATTTTTGTTAGCATAAATTTAGGATACCAGCATGTCCTCATTTTATTCAAAATATTAATACGTAACAGGATTTCAGAAGTTTTGATACCTCCGGCTGACAAGTACAACAAAAATATTTGACTGCATCCATCAAAACTGACCATATATGCACTTTAATTTCTAAATCTATGTACCCGCATAGTTAATCAGCCATATTTTTTTATGCCAGAATCAATGTATAATACAATCATGACAATGGACAGCAATTATAACTGCAATATAATTACAACAAATTTTGTGAACTTTAAATTGTAAATCTATATACCAGCAAAGTAAATCAGCCTTATTTTTAATGTCAGGATTAAGTGTATAATACAATCATGACAATGGACAGCAATATTGCAATATAATAACAACAAATTTTTGTTCGCCTAAATTAAGGGTGCCAGCATGTCCTCTTTTTACTTAAAATACTGATACGTAACAAAATTTCAGTAGTTTTGATGCCTCCAGTTGACTTGTACAACAAAATTATTTGACCGCATCCACCAAAACTGACCATATATGCACTTTAATTTGTAAATCTATATACCCGCATATGAAAATCAGCCATATTTTTTATGTCAGGATTTAATGTATAATACAATCATGACAATGGACAGCAATATTGCAATATAATATCAACAAATTTTTGTTCGCATAAATTTAGGATACCAGCATGTCCTCATTTTATTCAAAATATTGATACGTAACAAAATTTCAGTAGTTTTGATACCTCCAGCTGACTTGTACAACAAAACTATTTGACAGCATTACCAAAACTGACCATATGTTAACTTTAATTTGTAAATCTATATACACCATGACGTACCCGCATAGTATTAATTAGCCATATTTTTTATGTCAGGAATCAATGTATAATATAATCATGACAATGGACAGCAATATTGCAACTTAATAACAACAAATTTTTGTATAAATTTTCGCATAAATTTAGGATACAAGCCACATCATCAAAGTACCAACGAATCCGTACCAACACTGACATGTCTGAATTAATTTGTACTATTTACAATGATTTAATAAAAAAAAAGTATACAAGGTTCTCTTCTGGGAATCTATTATGTCGGTTGATTGATTTTGTTTATAGTTAAACGCCAAGTGGCAACTATTTCATTAAAGTGCGCATTAAGTATGATTTTAGGACGTCCCATATCGGCAATGACAAATTTGAAGAATTTGTCGAGATTGTTGATAGTTTTACTTCACCGTATGCTTACGGACACTGTACAATTTCTGTTAGAATATTCTGCGGGAAATAGAATAGTAAATCCAATGCAAACAAGTTGAATATCAATGAAATAGCCATGCAAGTATAAATGTATGCATAAAGTAAAATTTAGGAAGGCACAGGTAAACAACGGGGAACGAAGTAACGTAAACAATGTTGCCGATATCCCGTGATATAAGAATATTGTTCCGATGCGTTGGATAAACTTTCTATCCGCCTTCTAATAAAAAAAACTCTGTGTGATCGTATAGCCATTTTTTATTTATATAAGAATACATGTATATCAAATAAAAGAGAGCATTTGTATAATATCTAGTAGAGTCTAGCGAGGAAATAATAAATGATGTCTGCATGTGGAAAAACAATGCGAATGTAATATTTGTTTGTTTTGTTTACATATTTTAATGAAAGCTCAAGTCTGATATGAAAATTCTTATAACGATAATCTGTCATAAGCAGACCTGTCCTCAGGTCTGGTCAATAGCAGACTTGTCCACAGGTCTGGTCAAAAGCAGACTTGTCCTCAGGTCTGGTCATGAGCAGACCTGACCACAGGTCTGGTCTGAGGCAGACCTGTCCTCAGGACTGGTCAAAAGCAGACTTGTCCACAGGTCTGGTCTGGTGCAGACCTGTCCTCAGGACTGGTCAAAAGAAGACTTGTCCACAGGTCTGGTCTGGAGCAGACTTGTCGATAGGTCTGCAGCAGTCCTAAAAAAGAAGACCGTAGGTCTGGTCCGCCAACGACGAAGTTAACTTGCTTGACTGCTTAAAAATTCTCAAGTTAACTTAGAAAGCAGTCAACAAGTTAACTCTAAGTTAACTTTTGTCAAGGTTAGGACCGCACCCATCTGTATCATCACTATTTTGAAATCGACGAATCTTGCATTAAAAGGCGTTAAAAATTTGATATTTTTTTTAACAATTTTTTTTGGAAAAGGTATCTTGATAATAACTTTCTGACCACAGTAACGTCCTCGTGAATGTATCTTTTAGATAAACGTGTCATTGGGATCAAGTTCTTGCCATCAACGTTCATATTAATGACCAGATATATTGAGTGTTGCATTGCAATTCCATTATTTAATATCTGACAACCTTGTGTCTAATGGTTAACATATAGATAATTAAACTAAAGGTTTTCTTTATAAATATTTTTTTCTAATTTAAGTGGCTAGAAAGAGAACCTTGCTTACCTTTTGTTTAGCACAAATTATGAAAAAAAAACGATGATATACTTAACTTTTTATCAGTCCGTTGTTTTTCGTTAGTATGTTTTTTAAGTAGTTGTGTGCAAACTTAAAATGTGCTTTACAATGGAGTAGGTCCGGTAAGGGCCGATTTTGGCCTCAAATTTCAGGTTCATCTAACGGAGGCTTTTTGACACTTTTTAAACACTTAAGTGTCTATTTCAATTGATTTGATTAGTTTGTTTAATTTTTTTAACTGATATATTCATTTAAAATGCCCTGATTCAAGCTTAACTACGAAAAATCTATCAAATATGCCCCAAAACGTCACTTTTCAGATGGTTTTTGTCAAAAATTAAAATGGCTGCATCCGTGTTCATCCTGATACTTTATATATGTGTTGTATTATCATCAAATACAACTTGCATTTCAATATTATGAATGAACACGAATGCGGCCACTTTCATTTTAGACGGAAACCGTCCAAACTTTAACCAAAATGATTAAATTTTGAAGATTTCAGTAATTTAGCATGACTTAATAATGCTAGAACGCGATATTTGTACATTGTATTGTCAAAAACAGCTCATATTTATGAGGCAGAAGCATTTTACTTTCCAAAATAAAGCTTAAAGATTAAATTTTTACAATTTTCTAAAACTACTATATTTTGGGGACAAAAAGGGGTCTTACTGAACCTACCCCTTTAAGCCTATTATTAAGTTTAACTTATCCTTGTTTCGTGTAAGCTGTTCTAATCAGCTTTGTTAGAATAGACACTGATGAAAGATAAAATAATGAAATTAAAAACCAATTGTTCAGAGAACAATTGAAGGTCTTTCAACCAGTAAGAATCTATTTAAAAATGAAAATATTAAAATTTGATTTTGAATGTCAGTTGCAGCATCAAATGACAGGTAGTTGTACGCTGATTCCAAAAATATATGGTTTGTATATAAAAAAAACATATAAAAACGGGAGATAATCTTTTACTTACAAAAGGTCACTTCCGGTTGTCTTTTTTGAGGTCACATTGCTTACAACTAAATGCAAAAAGTCCCATGGCTTTATCATGTGTACATATGAAGTTAAAGCAAAGGTGAAAATCTAGAACGTTTAATTAGCATATGACCTTGAGCTCAATTTCAAGGTCATCAACCAAGGCACTCAAATAAAAAGACTCTAGTCCTCTACTTTATATTGTTAATGAGCTATAATACCATACGTATGATATAAAGTATAAGAAAGGGGAAAACTCGCGTCAAATGTCTACGTACCCTTTCGACTAAAATTTATGTGTTAAGACATGTCGTAACTAACAATTTTGTAAAAATATTTTGTCGATATTTTGTATGAATTCCGAAAAAGAGAGATAACAAGCCAAAATCAAAATTTAATCATGACCTTGACCTTTGACCTTGACCTCATTTTCATTTTTTTGGACCCAGGACCTAAAATCAAAAGACTCTAGGCCTCTATCACTTATCGTTTACCCGTTAGAAATGCATAACACTTATATCATATACATAAGGGGGGATAACTCTTATATGGGGTCTCCGGATAGCTTCGTTTAGAATTATTCAATTCATCCTGAGGATGTAACGATCAATTTGGTGAAGTAAATTTGTCGATTTCTTATACGGTTGCGTCATATAAGTAATTACGAGGAAAACAGTGTTTGGGGAGATAACTCTTGTATGGAAAAGATTTTTGTTACGTGGTGTCAGTTTCAAAAGCGTATTAACTGTTCAATAGCATATACCATATATCTAAGCGACATCTTGTGAAACAAAACAAAACGGCGAAGAAAAGAAAATTAGGCGGAAGAAAAAAAAATTAATCAGAACAAACCAATAGGTCTTTCAACCTTTTCGGTTGAAAGACCTAATTAATAAAAAGCATTTTATCCGGAACTTTCATATGTTGTGATATGTATTATGCAATCTAATAAAACTCATAGTGTTTTGAATAGTTCAATATTGTGTATATAGTAATTCGTCAGAAAAACACAATATAATTGATATAACATATCAACTGAAAAATAATGACTTTTTAGCTGGTGATCAATATCTGAATAAAATGTTCACCAATTTTGATACAATTACTTTGGTTGTAAAAACTCATAGAAATAGTTATCAAAGAGCATAGAGGATCCAAAATTCCAAAAAGTTGTGCCAAATACGGCTAAGGTAATCTATTCCTGGGATAAGAACATCCTTAGTTTTTCCAAAATTCAAAGTTTTATATTCAGAAAATTTATAAAAACGACCACATAATTGATATTGATGTCAATACCAGAATTTCAGATGTTTACTTTGGTATGCCAAACGCATGCTGTGTCTACAATCGCTTGTTTCGTATACATAAGTATTACCCGAAGCGCTCTATAGTGTAAACATAAACACTATCTGTAGAGCTCTATTCAAAACCTGAAAAAAACGTATAAGAGGGGATTAAGATACCAGAGGGACAGTCAACCTCATAGATTGAAAATAAACTGACAATAAACTGACAAAAAGTACATGTGCTAAACAGTTTCCGTACTTTTCACTAGCACCCTTATTCACTAAATCAGAGCTTCCCTAACTTTATTTATGAGTGTTCTTGATGCTGATTAACCTTTTTGGTATTATAACGAAGGTTACATCTTAGTAAGTTAAATGTTTTTAATTGTTTTGTTAAAAAAAATATTTACTCCTGTTTTTAGTCTTTTTCTAGCATTTTTGTTGATATATCTTAAAAGTAAAATCATAAAAATACCTTATATCTATCAAAAGGCAAAATAAAAAGATAAAACACACCAAACGAATGGATAACAACTGTCAGATTCCTGTCTCTCTTTTTTTTGTAAACTGCGATATTAGGTTTCAGAATTTAAATTAAATTCACGAATCTTTGCGCTATTTAATCGTACTGGAGAATGACAAAAAGCAATATGTCTATTTCCCACTAAATAATGTCATACAACATAATTTGCAGAGGAAGCATAAAGAAGTCAAGAAGAAGGTCTGTATAATTTAAAACTGATTGATATCAATATGTAAACTCATATCACAATAGAAATTGTTTTTAAAGCATGATTAAAATGTAAAATAACTTAAGTACCGAACTCCAAGTCATATTTAAAAAGAAAAACCCCTAGAAAAAGATCAAACACATAGAAAAAATGTAAATAACAACTGTTATATACCTGACTTAGTTCAGGTATTATATGAGTAAACCATGGTGCTTTAATCTTGTTGAATAGGTATCTAAATAAACTCATCATTTAAAAAACTCACTCAGAAACATAAAATTCCCGTATATTGACCTTAATTGTTACAAAATCAAATAGATATAATAGGTAATAAAACGACAACAGCAGTCAACATTGTGTTATAATTTTAGTTACTATAAAAACAGACAAATATATTAATAAAGAAACACCAAAAGGTTTATACATCAAGCACATTATAAAAAAAAGACAGCAATACAATAAAAGGAAAAATAGCACAATAAAACAATTAAATGATGTTTAGTATTGAGCCACGTAAAAGCAATTATTCCGATCTTAACAGAATTTCCAGTTCTTCATTCAATATAAAATTTCTCCCATTGGTAAAGTAATATGGGCACTGAATCTTGTCAATTAAAACCGAAATAGTTAGTTGTCAAATCTTTTTAGCGCATGTAGACATATTTGTTCTTAGAGGCATCAGGCACATGTAGTTTTGACAAAGACATGATTCAAACTTTTACTTAACAACACTTTTACTACAGCTTCATTCTTTTTTATCCTCGAGGACGAAATGGAATAGGACAACAAAAACGCAAGACAAATTAAGATCAAACATATAAAACGGTTTATGCGACTGTCGTACAAGCAAGAGGTTTACCTATCTATAAAATACTATTTAAACCACCCTTTCTTGAACAAGAAAAAACATGTACCAAGTCAGCAATATGCCATTTGTTATCCATTCGTTTGATATGTTTGAACTTTTCATTTTGCAATTTGCTCAGGGACTTTCCGTTAAGAATTTTCCTCGGAGGGCGGTTTTTTTATTCAATTTTTACTATGTTCTTTGCAAACCACTTAAGATAGCTCATTGATAAATTGAATAAGACAATTTAAATATTTCGGATTAGGTTAATGATGGAAAAAAAATTTAAATCTTGTAAGGTACAATGTACTTACCGAGAACTACCACAATCTTAATTTGCATTGGATTTGTTTTACATAAAGAAGTCACACTTCATTAAATGCGATCGGCTTAAGCTGGTAAACTTACCAGCCAATTGAAACCAGTTGGTGTTTCAAATCGCAAGGGAATCTTGAAGGTGTTTCAAATATTTAAAACTGGTATCAATATAATATGAAATATATGTGATTCCACAGAGGGAAATTAAAACGGTCAGTGATCCTCTGATTTCGTTCAATGATTCAAGACGTTATTTTGTTTACATTTTGTTAATATGGTGTACTGAACGTCTTGATAGATTCATTCTGTAACAATTTATCATTTGTTTAGTTTTTGTACGTTTGGGCTTTTGATTAATGTCTTTTTTAATTGATGTTGAAACACTTTTTATTTTTGTTTAATTAAAACACAATTATAGTACAGAGTATTGTAACCAATTTTACTTTTTTTTTTGCACCGATAAATCCTGCCGGTAATATTCTCTTGGTCGGTTTGTGTCGTTTTACTATTTGCATTATGTCAATGTTCTATGGAATAAATCATCAAAATATTCATTTCTCACTTAAAATTGATGCAAAATGTATTGCAGAGTCTGCCAGAATAAAACAAGAAGCAGGTATTTTTTTTATTAAAAGCTGGCAAATAATTCCATAACGTGTAATGGTAAGATCTGTTTAACGTAGTCAACATTTTCAAAAATCGATTTATATCGCCTGAAAAAACCTTTAAAATATCAAGTTTTGACTAAAAAATATAAAACAAAGCCTTAATTTTAAGAACTTTTGTACGTTCTGAACGCCCTCTATACTTTTGTAGATGGACGGTTGTTTGGGAGCAAGGTCTTGCTATAAATTTACATATTAATGACCAGATCTATTGAGGGTTTCATTTCATTACCATTAAACAATTTATGACAGGCTTGTAAATTATTTTGAAATAATATCCGACAATTTCTTGGCTGATGATGACTATGGGAATGAAATTTTCACTTTGGAATAGGACGATTGGTTGTAAAAACTCAAAAAAATACAAGAATGTCTAATGTTTACTCTGGTATGTTTTGTTCATATGTTATCGTCAATATGATTGAAATTTTATGCGACTGTCATACGTGTGAGAGATTTACTTAGCTTTAAAAGCCGACTTAATCCTCCAATTTTTCATATAAGAAAATATATAAACAGGAATGATAGTTGTTATTCATTCGTTTAATGCGTTCGGATTATGTTAAAGAACTTATGACAAAAATATGTTTCTGAAATCTTATCAGGTACAATATACTATCCGAGAAACACCACCATCTTAATCTGCGTCGGATCTTTACATATCGTCAACATGATTGGATGCAATCGACTTAAGCTGGTAAATTGACCAGCCAAATCAAACCAGTCCACTTGGTGTTTCAAATTGCAAGGGAATCTTTTCTTTGTTTGTTTTGGTTTTTGTTTGTTTTTTGGTGATTATTTATCAATTTCTAGTTGAAATATCCAAAAACAACTCTTTTTGTTTTCATTTGAAACCGTCATATTGGAACACAGAATTAAAATTCATTCACTTATCTTTGCCCAAATTTACACTACCGAGAACTATCTTTTGACAAGGTTGTATTTGCACCATGTCAATGCTCTAAAGAATCAAAACAGCAATATGTCTATTTCTCACTTAATATTGATACAACATGTATTGCAGAAGCAGCCAGAATTAAACAAGAACAAGGTATGTTTTTTTCTTCAAAGCTGATTAATATGAAGCCATAAGAACTCATATCACTTAACATGTAGCTTTCATTTTGGAAAGCACACACAATTTAATTGGTTTGATCTTGAAATAAGTTCCAATTTTTTATTCAATTTAAAAAAATGTTGCCTTTTTTGATACAGTAATTGGTGAACACAGATCCTTACCACAATTTTAATTGGCATAAGATTTGTTTAACTTCGTTTATAGGACGTATTATGGTATACCATTGATCGTCTGTCTGTTTGTCAGTCAGTCTGTCTGTCCGGGCGTCCGTCGTCAACATGTCGGTCAAAACTAAAAAAAAGCTTGAACCAATTTGCATGAATCTTTGGTGAACTGTTTCTATTTAATTACATGATCTCCTTTTCGTTTTTTATAAATATTAGAATCAACGTTTGTATACCAACCTTTTATCAGCCCGTTGTTTTTCGTTAGTATGTTTTTTTAGTAGTTGTGCAAACGTAAAATGTGTTTTAAACATTTTAAGCTTATTATTAAGTTTGACTTATCCTGGTTTCGTGTAAGCTGGTCTGATCATCTTTAAAATAGACACAGTTGAAAGACAAAATGATAAAATTAATACAAAGCATTTTATCCGAAATTTTTATATTTTGTGATAGGTATTATGCAATCTAATAATACTCATAGTGTTTTGAATAGTTCAGTATTGTGTATATAGTAATTCGTCAGAATATCAATGATATAACATATCAACTGAAAAATGATGACTTTTCAGCTGGTGATCCATATGTGAATAAAATGTTCACCAATTTTGATATAATTACGTTCCTTGTAGAAACTCATAAAAATACCAGCATTTCAGATGTTTACTTTTGTATGTCAAATGCGTGCTTTGTCTACAATCGCTTGTTTCGTATACATAAGTAGTAGGCCTAGCGCTCCATATTGTAAACATCAGCATTATCTGTATCGCAATATTCAAAACCTAACAAAACGTAAAAGAGGGGCGTAAGATACCAGAGGGACAGTCAAACTCATAGATTGGAAATAAACCGACAATAATCTGACAAAAAGTACATGTGCTATACAGTTTCCGTACTTTTCACTAGTATCCTTATTTACCAAATCAGAATTTCCCGAACTACATCAATTAGTGTTCTTGATGATGATTGTCCTTTTTGGTATTAAGACGAAGGTAACATTTCGGTAGGTTAAATGTTTATAATTGTTTTATTAATTTTTCTATTTTATTAACTTTTGTTTCTTGTCTTTTTCTAGCATTTTTGTTGATATAAATTATCTAAAAAGTAAAACCACAAAAATACTGAACTATGAGAAAAATTTAAAATAGAAAGTTTTAATCAAAAGGCAAAATAAAAAGATAAAACACATCAAAGAAATGGATAACAAATGTCAGATTCCTGTCTCTCTTTTTATTGTAAACTGTCATATTGGGTTTCAGAATTTGAATTAAAGTCACGTATCCCTGCACTAATATGATTTACTAATATTTTACCTTTGGTACAATTGTATCATTTTAATATTTGCGCTATCTAATTGTACTGTAGAATGTCAAAAAACAGTATAATTTTATGCCGATTTATATGAATATATTAACTCATATCACATTAGCATTTGTTTAAAGCATGATAAAAAGTGAAATAACTTAAGTACCGAACTCCAAGTCATATTTAAAACGGAAAATCCCTAAAAAAAATGGCAAAATCAAAAGATCAAACACATAAAAAAGTAAATAACAACTGTTATATTTCTGACTTGGTTCAGGTATTCTATGAGTAAATATTGTTGTATATATCTAAATAGAATCATTATTTTAAAAAAATACTGGCTCGTCAGACGCATAAAACTGCAGTATATTGAACTTATATGTGACACAATCAAATAGATATAATAGGTTGAAATGACAAAAAAGGCAGCAGAGCTAGCAGTCAACATTGTGTTATAACTTTATAAACACCAAACTGTATATACATCAAGCACAATTTCAAAAAACGAAAGACAATAATACAAAACAACTTAACTATAGCACAATAACTTGGTGTTTAGTACCGAGCCACGCAAAAGTAATTATTCCGGTCTTAATAGAATTTCCAGATCTTTATTCAATGTAAAATTACTCCTATTGGTAAAGTAATTGGCGCACTGAATCTTGTCAATTAAATCCAAAACAGTTAGTTGTAAAATCTATTTAGCGCATGTTGACTTATTTGTTCTCAGAGGCATTTTTTTGGCATTATGTCAATGTTATAAAGAATGAAAAATCAAAATATCCATTTCTCACTTAATATTAAGGCAATATATATTGCAGAGGCAGCCAGAATAAAACAAGAAGCAGGTATGTTTCATTTGAAGCCGTTAGAAACCATATCACAATAGTTTTTTTTTATTTTGATCAAAATAATTGTTTTCATTTTGAAATTTAATTTTTATTTCAATTTCAAATGATTATGCTGCTATAGATAAATTGATAGATGAAGAGAATTCGGTAAAAAAAAATCCAGAACTTGATACAGTTAAATTTGATAAACATAGTCAACATTTTCAAACATCGATTAATATCGCCTTAAAAACAATTAAATCATGTAGTTTTGACCTAAAACATATAAAACAAGGCCTCAATTTAAGGACTTTTGTACCCCCCAACGTCCTCTTAAATACTTCTTGTATATGAACGTTTCTTGCTTTAAACTTACATATATTAATGACTAGATGTATTTAGGGTGTCATTGCATTTTCATTAAATAATATCTGACAGCCTTGTAAATAACCTTGTAAACAAATCTAACAATTTCTTGGCTGGTGATTCCTAAGTTGGGACTGAAATTTTTACTTTGGAGTAGGACGATTGGTTTTAAAAACTTTTAAAAAAATACAAGTATGCCTGATGTTTATTTTGATATGTTTTGTTCAAACATCATCGTCAATATTTATGCGACTGTCTTACATGTGAGAGATTTACATAGCTATAAAAGCGATTTAATCCACCAACTTTTCGTATAAGAAAATGCCTGTACTAAGTCAGGAATCTGACAGTTTTTATCTATTCTTTTGAAGTGTTCGGATTAGGTTGAACTTATGAAAACATTTTGTTTCCGAAATCTTATAAGGTACAAGAAACTATCCTAGAAATACCACAATCTTAATGTGTTGCATTGGATTTTTTACATAACGTCAAACATAATTTGATGCGATCGACTTAAGCTAATAAACTCAATATTTATGCGACTGTCTTACATGTGAGAGATTTACATAGCTATAAAAGCGATTTAATCCACCAACTTTTCGTATAAGAAAATGCCTGTACTAAGTCAGGAATCTGACAGTTTTTATCTATTCTTTTGAAGTGTTCGGATTAGGTTGAACTTATGAAAACATTTTGTTTCCGAAATCTTATAAGGTACAAGATACTATCCTAGAAATACCACAATCTTAATGTGTTGCATTGGATTTTTTACATAACGTCAAACATGATTGGATGCGATCGACTTAGGCTACTAAACTTAACAGACAATTCAAACCAGTTGGTGTTTCAAATCGCAAGATAATCTTGAAGGCGTTCTCGAAAATTAAATGCTAGTATTGATGGCGTCTGAAATATTTGTGATATCACAGAGTAAAATTAAAACTGTCAGAGTTTCCCGTAACTTTTTATAAATGTTTTGATGACTATATTTGTTTTTAATTAAATACATGTTGGGCTATTATTACGTATTCAACGTCTCTAAAGTTTTTATCTGTTAACATTTTTATTTGTTAGGTTTTTGTAGGTTTGGTATTTTTTCTGTTGTTAAAACAATTCTTTTCATTTTCGTTTCAACAATTAAACTAGTACACAGAATATAGTTCAATTTACTTATCATACGCTAATGAACTCTTCCGGTAATATCATTTGACCCGTTTGAATCGCTTCAATACTTGCACCATTTCAATGTTCTAAAGAATCAAAACAGCAATATGTCTATTCCTCACTTGATATTGATACAACATGTTTTGCAGAAGCAGCCAGAATTAAACAGGAAGCAGGTATGTTTCTTTAAAAGCTGATTCATATAAAGCGATAAGAACTTATATCACAATACATGTATATATATATATACATCTTTATATAAAACGAGGTACAAGAAACACTGTGTATGTTACTATAGAGATATAACTATATAAAAGCTGATTCATATCAAGATCAAAGAACTCATTTCAAAATAGCTTTTCTTTTATTGCATGATCAATGTAATTTTTTGCCAATTTAATCCAGAAATTTCAATTGCATGATCTTTATGGCGAACTAAACATTTTTAAATCGATGTATTTAGCCTCAATAGATATTGGAAACACGTTCTTTTCACAGTAAATATGATATAAGGCAATCAATTTTACAACTTTATTTTATCCTTTAAACATCTTAAACTTCCAGATAATGTTCATGAACTGATGCTCAACGATGGTTTTTGAAATCTTATTAGCATGTTGTACTACAGAAATTCATAACACACTTTTAATTTGTTGAAATATCCAAAAACAACTTTTTATAAACTTTTTTTATAAAAAAAAACCGCTATATTTGGACAAAGAACAATCATAAATTTTACTTATATTTGAACTACTATATTCTACCGAAAACTATTCTTGTTTGTATTAGTTTGATATTTTTACTATGTGAATGTTATCAATAGATATAAGAGGATGTGGTTTAAGTGCCAATGAGAAAAAAGTTCATCCAAGTAAAACAGCAACATGTCTTTTTCCCACTTGATATTGATAAAACTTGTTTTGCAGAAGCAGCAAGAATAAAACAGGAAGCAGGTATGTTTCTTTAAAGCTGATTCATATCAAGCTCAAAGAACTCATTTCAAAATAGCTTGTCTTTTTGAAAGTGTAATCAATGATTTTGTTGAACTTTTGAAAGAATTTTTTTAATCAATTCACCACGATAATGTTGCTGCTTTTCTTAGGTAATAGCTGAACTATATCTTGTCAATTTAATCCAGAAATTCAAGTAGTTATATCTCTATAGTAAATACAAGAATTGAAATCCATGTATTTTGCTTCAAATGCTATTATGAACATGTTAATATAAAAAGCACTAGTTTAACGACTTTTTTTTCATACAAACATTGAAATTAATTAATTTCAAACCGTCATATTGGAATACAGAATCCTAATTAATTTTACTTATCTTTACATCCTTTGAGGCACGTTTGCATAATTAAATATTTGCATTATAACTAATGTTCTAAAGACTTATTGATACAACATGTATTACAGAAGCAGCCAGAATAAAAAAAGAACAAGGTATGCTTTTTTTATTTAAAGCTTATTCATATAATGTCAAATGAACTCATATCACAATAGCTTTTTTGATCAAATTGAAATGACAATGTTGCTTTGTATTTAAAAGTAATAGCTTAACTATATCTTGTCAATTAAATCCAGAAATTTCAATTGTAAGAATTCTGTGGCAAAATCAATTTTTGAAATTGATGTATTTCGGTTTAAAACACATTACAACAACTTCTTTTTAAAGAAAAAGATATGAGATAGGGGTCAATTGAATGATATTTTAACAAACGAATGTCCTCCAAAATACATCTTGTAGATGGACGTATCTTTGTAAGCAATGCAAGGTCTCGCTGTAAATTTGCAGATTGAAGATCATATGTATTAAGGGTTTCATTGCCCTTAAATAATTTCTAATAGTCTTGTGGCTTAAGATGAAAATGAAAATAATTTAGATTAAATTATTAACTTTTTTTTCTGATTTAAATGGCTAGCAAGAACCTAACCTGTTGTCTTGTCATTTGTATGGATTTAAAGTAGTTATGCAAACGTAATAATGCCGACAATATACAGAGCTTATAATGGAGTTACATAACCGCGTTTTGTGTAGGCCGGTCTAAGAAGCGTTCTCAAATAGATACAGTTGGAATATAAACTGAAAAAAGTTAAGAGCATTACTTCCCGAAATTATATTATACTATACAATCTGTTAATGAGGGATACAATTTTAGGGTTTTGAATAATTCAACATTGTATATACAGTTATTTGGCTGAAAGAGACCATATCAACGGTATAACTTGTCCTCCACAAATGCTAAATTTTTGGTTGGTGATCCCTATGGTAATAAAATGTCCACCAATTTGGGTTTCGTTCTATTGATTATTAAAACTCATTAGAATTACCAGAATTTCAGAGGGTTACTTAGGTATTCCAAACGCGTGCACTTCTTTTCTACACTCGTTTTGTCTCGTTAACAGTATATGTCGCCTCAAATCAACCCCTAATTAAATCAGGAATCTGATGTACATTAATTGTCGTCAGTTAATGGAGTTCATACGTGTTTCTCTTTTTTATATAGATAAGACCGTTGGTTTTCTCGTTTGAATGGTTTTACACTATTAATGTTTGGGGCCCTTTATTGGTTGCTGGTTGGTGTGAGCTAAGGCACCGTGTTGAAGGCTGTACTTTGGCCTATAATGGTTTACTTTTATAAATTGTTACTTGGATGGAGAGTTGTCACATTGGCACTCATACCACATCTGCCTTTATATATTTTAAACTTTTTTCTTATCTTCGGCAAATCATAATTCCTCTGACTTCATTGTTGTTGTTGATCTTGATGCTGATCCCCTCCTCTTCGTTGCAGTCAATGTTTAGGTAGGTTGAATGTGGTTGTTTTTTTATTATTACTAGTATTGTTGTATTTCTTTTAATAAATAGTCCTAAATACTTAAAAAAAATAATCTTTAAATTTTATTGTAAATTTTAATGTGAAATATTCGACCTCATTGAATCTGTAATCATGAAACCTTTAGTTTAACCCCTAAGCCGGTGAGGGGTTACACTAGTACTCCGCTTTCCTAAGCACACATCAAACCGTTAAGTTTTTTTGGGTTGATTATTGAAATGGTTTGGCTTTTTATAGATCTTTTTTGTAATTTTTATTCATAACTTTATTGTTTTCATCGGCCATTTATTTGCAAACATATAGAATTTAAGATAAGGTTAATAAATGTTTGTACAATGATGGTATGCGAATTATGATAAGGCATTCCAAGTATTAGCATCGATTCCTACTACTATTTCAATTCATGAATTGTTGCTCTTGATTATTACTTGCATCAGACTTTTACACAATGATTGGATGCGATCGGCTATAGTTGGCAGTCTAACCAGCCAATTCAAACCAGATAGTGTTTTGGATCAATTCCAAGGGAACCGCCGTTGACTTTGAATAAAGGCGTGTTTGACAAACTAGCATCAATAAAAATTAGAGTTGGAGACAAGTTATCTATAATTATAACTAGTATCATTGCTAAGTATGTAACGCATATGCGTTTCTAAAGTCAAAAACGTCACACACTGGAAGTAATTGTCTTGTATCATATTTTAATCTGAATTTGATCTCAACATTTAAGTACATATATGTCAATTAGTTTCAAAGTGATGCACTCACAGTTAAAATTACCTATTTCACATAAAATATCTGTTTTTTTCCAGTTTGCTTTTTATTTTTAGCCATGGCGTTGTCAGTTTATTTTCGATCTATGAAATTGACTGTCCCTTTTTCACATTGAGGTACAAAAAAATATCTTATTCATGTGGGACAAAACGTTTTGAGGAAAGCCTTTTAATCGAATAAGAATCATAACATTTAATGGTGATACATTTTGCAAATTGTCTTTTTTGTCTATGGAAAAAACGTTCTTTTATAAAAACCTCTTTATATATTACAATGTATTATATCCGTTGATCATTAAAACAAACCAACATGTTTCATGCCGTTATATTTAAGAAATAAGTTGATATTCTGACGAATATGAAATTATATACTAGTATAGAATATATCTGCAAACTATAATTTTAAAACAAAAGATATTAAATATTGTCATTATTTAACTTCTGAAATTTAAATAGAATCCTATTGATAAATTGATTGATTGCTTTAGGTGAAATGTCACTTTTAACATCATTATTGGCGGTTAGTTTTTGGTGCAGTAGAAGAAGCAGCAGTGCCCTTAAAGAACCATCGACATTTAATCTAAGTCAACCGAACTTAACACATGCGGAAATCAAATTTACAACTTCAATCTTCACTGGATAGAAATACAGTAGCTTGACTACTAGACATTTTCAAAAAGTCATCTACACGGACACTTATTCCAACACCGAATCCTACCGTGACTATGAAAATAGAGAAACCGCATCAATATGTCAAAAGATACTGAATGAATTACCTCGTCAAACTAAATAAAATTAAGCTGAGGTGAAAAATAAATCAAATTCATTATTTGGTATTAGGTTTATATCATTTGTTATTCTGAATCTGAACATGAACAAGCAACTGCTCTCGTTAGTTTTTGGCATACGTTTTGTAAATAATTTGTGATATTTCCATTGTTTTCTCTTAATAGCTGAATCATACTGATAAGTCTTTCACTGAGAAATTGTCATTAATTGTATTTTTATTGTTGAAAATAACGCAAATTGAAAATAATCTTAATCTGATCCAAATAGAAAATCAGCAAACTTTATACGTTCAAGCGTGTATGATATGACCGTTTTGTCCATAAAAGGTATACAGCAAAACTATGTATCATCAATTACGGAATCTGATCCATTTTTTTTATAATAAGGCTACATTGTGATACAATAACATTACAAATTGAATTCATTAAGTTTATTTCAAATGTGCTCGAATCTCAAATATATATAAGTCATGTGAATACCTTTATGTTGTGTCAAAACAATATAGTATGTGCGTCTGATAAACAAAACAAAGTTTTATGCCACTTCAAATGTTTAATGTGGATTTATTTTTCTTACTTGGATTTCATTCTTTTTAATTATGTTTACTCGTTTAGACATATAAATTAATTTATTCATGGAATGTATTAACAAAATTTGGAAAAGGCCCCGTGAATAAAATATAGTGAATTTCTTCATTAATTTCTAAATTGTGTTATATCTGTAGATATGTTATACGCTATGTGACAATCAAACATAAACCGTTGAAATAAACCTACTTCTTCTATAGTAGCATCTTACACCTACATTCTGGATTAATTTGGAGAAAAAATATCAAAACAGTTGCAGGTCTTTCTTTCATTAAACATGTATTTTAACAAGAAAATCTTACAATCAAGTATAAATGTCCAGATTTGGATGATATCTTACTGTTAGCTGATTCAAAATATATATGGTTTCTCTTCAATTTTTTTAAATCAAGGAGATACTTATTTACTTCTGGTTTGAAAAATGTCACTTCCGGTTTCATTTGATAGTTAACTTGACACTGATTCCAACAAATATATGGTTCTATAGACTTTTACATTTAAAAAGTACAAAAGAAAATATAATGGTTGAGCCTTTTATCAACTAAGGAGATAATAAGCCACCTCCGGTTAAATCAAGTTCTTTCCAGTGTCAAATAATAGCTTACTTCACTCTGATTCTAAAACTATATATATTCTATACACTTTTGTTTAAAATAAGGGAGAAAAATTGCCGCTCCCAGTTTTTAAAAGTCACTTGACATTTTTAAGGTTATATATTGTGTATGTCTACTAACCAAATGCGAGTAGCCAATGGCTTTATCATTTATAAATATGAATCGACAGCAGAGGTCAAAATCTTAAATTCAAGTTTTACATTTGACATTGAACTCAATTTCAAGGTCATAAACTAAGGACATAAAATTAAAAAGACCCTATGTCCTTATTATATTGTTAATGAGTTATATTGCTTTACCCATAATTTTAAATATACGTTGGACTGAAACTCGATATCTAATGTCTACCCACCCTTTCAACCAAAATTTACGTATTACGGTATATGGCAACTAACAATTAAGTTTAAATTATTTTTTGACATCCGCTACAGTTTCTTAGGAAAAAAAGAAAAAAAGACAAAATCAAAATTTAAAACTTGACCTTCTTTTCTTTGACTAAGATACGACGGAGATACGCACTCAATAAATACAGTGTTTGGGGAGAAAAAAAAAGGGTTCGGTTAAATTGGGTCAGTTTCAAAGTTACAAAAACTGTATGATATCATATGTAAAAAATCGAAGTGACATTTTACGAAACCATAAAACAACGGCGGAAAAAGAAAAAAAATAATAATAATCAGAACAAAATCATTGGATCTTTCAACAGAGAAGTTGAAAGACCTAATCATACTTCACAGTATATTAACAAACATAAGAATTAATATTTTTTCATTTCTCATTGTCCCGACATCCCTCCCAATATTTGATCCTTTGTCCATTTGTATGGTGTTTATATTGGCACTATTTCTATGTACGTAAGAATGAAAAAAATAATATACATATTACTCATTTAATAATGTTGCAATACATTTGCAGATACACTAAGAAAGTTCCAAGAAAGAATAGCACAGGCAGGTATGTTTCGTTTCGTTACATCTATATGTAAAGCTAATCACAATAGCATTTATTCTAAAAGCAGGACAAAATATATGTAATTGTTTCGATGTTAAAAGAATTAAGTGAAGATCTTTATTCAGTTTAGAATATTGTAACTACTATTTGTAACGTGATAGGTGAACGGAATCTTGTCCATTGAATCAAGAAATTTCAGTCGTGTTCTGTCTAAAGTACAATGCACATTTTAAGTCTATTAGATATTCGGTGAAAGGTGAACATTGTACACTTTGGATATTTATATAGGGTAGATCCTGTTCTAGACCGTATAAAATAGATGATGTTCCAGGCACGGGTTCTGGTCTGTATCTTGAACAGTAGAATAAGCGATCCTGTTCTAAACAAATACGTTGTCCTGTTCGTACTAGAAGAGTATGAAAAAGCGACCCTGTTTTGCATCACACTCATACCACTAGAAATGTAGGAGGTGCACCCCCACCCGGGTTTGAATAGTGGAACTGACACCAAAAATGGATAAAAACATGGCAATGGCTACGTTTTTCGTCTTATATCATCATAAAAATATTTTTGTACGTTATCAACCATTTATCGCCGGAATTAATTAGTATTACGTTTTATTCGTTGTCTTGTCGTTTGTATTCTATATCTTTGTGTCAAATTATATGCAAATTATTCAAGAAGTGAAACAATATAAGAGTTTCGAATAATTCAGCAGTATATATACAGTAATTTTAGAGAAAATTACCTGGATTGTGCTTTATATGATGAAGACGTAATCTTTCAATTAGTTTACTTAAGTTCTGTGCTGGCATGACAGTCGTTTGTTAATTTGCGTTGTTACTGTCGTTTTGCTTAGATTCTGTTACCGATTCTGAAATCTAAATCGGACATCTTTTAAACTGAGTTTAACAGTGCGCATTGGTGTGTGATTGTTTATTCTGTATTGGCTAGTTGTAGGGTTGAGATCTCACTTAACATAATTAACCCAGGGGGATTTTCTCGCTGATTTGAAAACCATTCGTGACCTTGGACTGTTTTCTGTTCTTTGGTCGGGTTTATTCCTCTTTGACACTTGAAACATTCCCCATTTCCATTCTCAACTAAATATCAATGATATTACATGTAAATGAAATTCCGGCCAAATAATTTTTCTATTTAAGCTATTAATGCTATCAACATTAGCAATGTTCTTCATCAAAAAGAAGAAATATCTAGAATTTCAATTTATTATCAGTTTGTTCCTATTGTATCTAACAATTACACTACAACCATTGCATCTAATGTGTAATACAATGAGCAAGTTTAACAGGCCCTTGATTTAGACGAATATATACACACCCCTTCGAGATGTGACTGAACTCATTCACCTTATAGTTACAGCCCTCGGTTTAAAACCGATATCAACATAATTCAATGTGAATATCTCCCAAAAGTAATACCTCATAGTCCTGAGTTCAGTGTATCCCCACACAACAATTGGAACCATTTAAATTGCACTGCTTCGAATATTAAAATTGAGAATAGATATGGGGAATGTGTCAAAGAGACAACAACCCGACCAAAAAAATAAAAAAACAACAGCAGAGGTCACCAACAGGTCTTCAATGTAGCGAGAAATTCCCGCACCCGGAGGCGTCCTTCAGCTGGCCCCTAAACAAATATATACTAGTTCAGTGATAATGAACGCCATACTAATTTCCAAATTGTACACAAGAAACTAATATAAAAATAATACAAGACTAACAAAGGCCAGAGGCTCCTGACTTGGGACAGGCGCAAAAATGCGGCGGGGTTAAACATGTTTGTGAGATCTCAACCCTCCCCCTATACCTCTAACCAATGTAGAAAAATAAACGCATAACAATACGCACATTAAAATTCAGTTCAAGAGAAGTCCGAGTCTGATGTCAGAAGATGTAACCAAAGAAAATAAACAAAATGACAATAATACATAAATAACAACAGACTACTAGCAGTTAACTGACATGCAAGCTCCAGACTTCAATTAAACTGACTGAAAGATTATGATTTCATCATATGAACCTCAGGCACAATCCTTCCCGTTAGGGGTTTAGTATCATACCATCATAACATATATGAGAAGAACATAACCCGTGTCATGCCAACAACTGTTTTTAGAATAAATGTCTTTAGTTCCGACGCAAAGACCTTATCAGTGACTCAATATTAACGCCAAAATATGCAATCTTTAATGACTTGACAACAGTATCGTAATGATATCCCTTCTTAATCAGTCTATTTAAAGGTTTTGTAAGTTTCTGAGGTGAATACTGACACCTTTGTGCTTTATAAAGAATATTTCCATAAAAAAATGGATGTGAAATACCTGAACGTATAAAAAGTCTGCATGTTGAGCTATATTACGAATGATGTCTTTATACCGATGATAAAATTTAGTAAAAGTTTTGACTAGTTTGTGATATCGAAAACCCTGGTGTAATAATTTTTCAGTAATACATAAATTTCTCTCGTTAAAATCTAAAACATTGTTACAAACACGAGCGAATCGTACAAGTTGAGATATATAAACACCGTAAGATAGTGACAAGGGAACGTCACCATCTAAAAACGGATAATTAACGACAGGAAATAAAAAATCATCCCTTTTATCATAAATTTTAGTATTCAGCTTTCCGTTAGTGATATAGATATCAATATCGAGGAAAGGGCAGTGGTCATTATTAGTATAAGCTTTATTTAAAGTAAGTTCAGCAGGATAAAATTCATTAATATACATACTGAAGTCGTCATTATTGAGAGCCAAAATATCATCCAAATATCTAAAAGTATTATTAAATTTGTTTGTCAAATGTTGTTTTGATGGGTCTTTGCTTATTTTTGTCATAAATTGTAACTCATAACAATACAAAAAGAGGTCCGCAATAAGTGGTGCACAGTTAGTTCCCATTGGAATTCCGATAATCTGACGATATACGGAATCCCCAAAGCGAACAAAAATGTTATCTATTAAAAATTCAAGGGCATATATAGTATCAAAGCATGTCCAATTAACATAGTTATTTTGTTTATTGCTACTAAAAAATGACCTAAAAGAGTTTGAACATATATATTCACATTCTGATTTTTTGAATGCCCATTTAATAAGGTGTGTGAATTTTTTCTTAATGAGAATGTGAGGCAATGTGGTATACAGGGTATAAAAATCAAAACTTTGAACAGATTCAAAATCACCAATATGAGCATGCAATTTATCAAGTACTTCCAACGAGTTCTTGACACTCCAAAAGTAATTTATTCCACTATTTTCGAAGGCCTTATTTGAACAATTTATTATAAGGTTTTTAATTGTACCAAGTGTGCTGGTAAGAAGAATAGACAATTTAGTAGTTGAACAATGGATTGAAGACGAAATAAATCTATATTTGTAAGGGGTTTTGTGTAGCTTTGGAAGCCAATACACAGTTGGGACTTCCATTGTATTTGGCTCTGCTTGTAAAGCGGTGGCTAAAAGTTTATGTTTGTTACAGATTTCGTTTTCTGAAAATGGAGTCAGTTGGAATGTTGGTGAATTGGTGATTTCCTTTTTCAGAACCTCAATGTACAATTTACGTCAAACAATAATAATATTATTAGCAGCTTTATCGGCCGGGACAAAAACAAATTCCTTGGCTAGTTCTTTTAGTTTATGTTTGATACGAGAAATAGGTTTATTGTGGTTATTGTTAATAGTAAAATGTTCTTTAAAATGTTGAATACGTATATCAACTATCTTCATTACTGAATTAAAAAAAGAGTCCAAAGATTTTTTGTCAGCTTTTTCCCGTTTTATCCATTTCATACAGTAAGTATGGAGTGAGTCGTGGATGATATTACGACACTCATTCCAATTAATAATTGACGGGGGACGATATTTAGGTCCTTTACTGAGGAATGATTTTAACTCTCGGTCTTGAACGATGTTAAGATCTCCTGTTATAACATGGGAAATGGGTCCATAAATATATGCGGAATTACTGCAATTACATGAAGTAGGTGTATTTTCACTGATATTAACATCTTTACACAATTGACAAAAAGAACTGCAGACTACTAATGGATGCATTTGAGAACTATGCTAGAAAATGGGTAAAGCGCAAACCAGACGAGCCAGAACTGGACATTTTGCCTAAATCAAAGCTATCCGATCATGCATTCAGAAACTAAAGCAGAAAAATCCTCCATAATATGTTCTTCGTATTTTTAAACCGGTATTTGTAATGTCTCACACCGAGTTTGGAATTAATATTACAACTGATAATCCAACTTATTCATGAACAGCAACACGACGAGTGCTACATGTGGAACAGGATTTACTTACCCTTCCGGAGCCCCTGAGATCACCCCCAGTTTTTGGTGTTGTTTGTGTTACTGAGTTTTTAGTTTTCTATGTTGTGTCTTCTGTTATTTGTCTATTTGTCTTATTATTTTTAGCCATGGCGTTTTCAGTTATTTTAATCTATGAGTTTGACTGTCCCTCTCGTATCTTTAGTCCCTATTTGACAAAGGAATAAAATTTACAATATCACAAATGTGTCCTTCCATCTGTTGGTATCAACATCACAGAAACAAAGAAAATTTACCGTCATTATACTGGAAACCAAAAACTTCACAAAATTCAATATAAAGAGCAGTATATAGCCGGATCATCAACATGTGGACTAATTTCTTTCTTATGCACTGACTACTATTCGTTCTACAGTAGAATATTTTGAGGGAAATATTCTACAAGTACAAGAAGTGTTAACTAGATGTGGATTCTTACAAATTCTAGAGATTTACTGCTTAATCTTAGATCACAATCTCTGCCATTTTGCAGCAACATTAAGACGTTTAATAATATACAAATACTATTATCACTGCTAAATTGAAAGATCGACTCCATCATCTCATTGAATAGAGCTTTTTCGATAAAAGTGGGAATTGTAGATACAAATTTCTTGTTTGGGGTAATAAGAGTACTTGTTTTGTAAAAAAAAACCTTACTGATTCTATCAGAAAATATACTGCAGATGCCATTATCATTATGCTGGACTTTTTTTAATTGACAAAATATTTGTTACGTTTTGAGGATTGATATTCAACAGACAATCGGTATTCCAACTTATTGTGCACCCCTTTTTGTTTTTGTACTCATATGAAGCAGAATTAATTCAGAACCTTCTAAAAGACAAAAAGAAAAAGCACCTTTAATTTCACTTTCATATAATAGTACATCGATGATTTTCTATCACTGAATAATCCATAGGTAATGAAGTCCTTACGTATCATACATCCAAGTGAACATGACATGAGAAATACTACTGATACTAGAAAGAGTGCTTCATACAGTGATATCTTCCTTAATTTTGATACAGATGGACGACTTCACACTTAAATTTTTGACAAACGGGACGAATTCAACTTTCCCATTTCTCGGCAGTAACATACCATCCGCCACTTCTTAACATATTTACATATCTCAGTTAATACGTTATCCTCGTGCATATCCACACTATACAGACGTCATATACAGGACTGTGTTTCGCAGAAACATCTTAAACAAAGTTATAAGGAGGAAAGATTAAAAATGGCACTTCGTATATTGTATGGACACTATCACGAATTGTTTGATCTATACGATGTGTCTGTGTCTAAACTAATTAGGCATATTTTACCACGTCTTAGATTGTGGTTTACCATTTATATCATCTAGAATTTAAAGTACCGAACATGACTTATTCCCGAATATGACTGTGTTACTGAGTGTGGATTCGCATTGGTATAAGACGTTTTTTTCTGTTTTCGTTTCTCCAGCGTTCATATGAATTTTTTGTGTATTTAGATACGACGTTTTATTTTTAACTCTGATCGAATATTGGTTTATGTCTTATCGTTTGTTTTGTTTTCTTATCTATTCGTATTGTAAAGTAAAGATAATCAATCACTCGGTTCAGGTGTATGATTTTAGTCTGAAGCAATTTAGTGCACAGGATTTATTTGTTTAACGCAGTTTGATTTGGAAGAAAGGCCAACATAGTCCGATAGTGAGTCGCACAATTACTGACACAAATCTATATTAATATTCTTGTTTTTTTTTTTTAAATCCTTCAAATAACATAATAAAACAAAAATAATCTCGATATATACCCATTTTTATAAATTTATTTGTTACGTCACCTTTTGTGGCGTTAATACATTCATGTAACAGACACAGATTTCGTAATTCTATGCTGTTTTTGTTTACTGTCCGAAACTAATTTTAGTTATTTGCTGTTATTCTGTGGTTTACATGTCAAAATGTACTATTATATTTTTTATTCATGTATGTCCCCGTTGTGAGTATTCTTGCATTTATTTGGTATGCATTGTTATAATTAAATGTTGTCATTTAGCGGTATACTTATTATTGCTTTAAAGTTCGAGGTTTGGCTAGCCAAACAAACAGGATTCAACCCACCATGTTTGTATTTAATTGTCCTGGACCAAGTCAGGAATTCGGCAGTTATTATATAATAGTTCGTTTCTATGTATGCCTTTATTTGTATATCGGATTTAATATAAGCGGTCATCTCAATACCACAATCTATCACAAGTTGTAATTTTTATTCACAACTTTATTGTTTTCATCGGTCATTTATTTGCAAACATATAGAATTTAAGATAAGGTTAATAAATGTTTGTACAACAAATTATGATAAGGCATTCCGAGTATTAGCATCGATCCCTACTACTTTTTCAATTCATGAATTATTGCTCTTGTTATTACTTGCATCTGACTTTTACACAATGATTGGATGCGATCGGCTATAGTTGGCAGTCTAACCAGCCAATTCAAACCAGATGGTGTTTTGGAACAATTCCAAGGGAACCGCCGTTGACTTTGAATAAAGGCGTGTTTGACAAACTAGCATCAATGAAAATTAGAGTTGGAGATAAGTTATCTATAACTATAACTAGTATCATTGCTAAGTATGTAACGCATATGCGTTTCTAAAGTCAAAAACGTCATACACCGCAAGTAATTGTCTTGTATCATATTTTAATCTGAATTAGATTTGAACATTTAAGTACATCTATGTCAATTAGTTTCATAGTGATGCACTCACAGTTAAAATTACATATTTAAAATAAAATATCTGTTTTTTCCAGTTTGTCTTTTATTTTTAGCCATGGCGTTGTCAATTTATTTTCGATCTATGAGATTGACTGTCCCTATTTCACATTGAGGTACATGATATCTAATTCATGTGGGACAAAACGTTTTGTGGAAAGCCTTTTATTCGAAGAAGAATCAAAACATTTAATGATGATACATTTTGCAAATTGTCTTTTTTGTATATGTAAAAAATGTTCTTTTATAAAAACTTCTTTATATATTACAATGTATTATATCCGTTGATTATTTAAAAAACAAACCAACATGTTTCATGCCGTTATTTTTAAAGGGATAATTCGCGACTTTTGGTGTAGCTATTAACCAACAAAAAATAAGTGATAGCCATGCAACTTTTAAAATTAGATCGTGTGGATTTTTTAAAACGAATTTTAATAATAAAAGTAAATCTTACAATAGAACATGTGTTTGATTATTTTTCATAAAATGCTTTAAACAAACATATGAAACTGACATGATCGATAGTGTATTAAAAATACATGTTTGTATTCTGATCTTTTTGCTTCTTTCCAGCAATCATTTTCACTTGCTTGTACGGTGGATACAATAAAATGTGTATTGTTTTGTGACACCTAAAACATGTGGAATGCGTAGTTTAACTCAAGGTAATTAAAAGATTAGTATTATGTAATACTAATCTTTTGATCCTCATTCAGTGAAATCTAGGTGTCACGGTTCACTGGCATTTCAGGTGTGAACAACATTTCGTATCAATTGTAAACGGGAGTCAGACAAAGTTTCAGACACATGAATGTAAAACAAAATAATTAAAATTAATTAACGGGAATAATAAGATCGCACAATAATTGGATAGCTGTTGTATATTTTTATATTTTGCATAAGATCACTTTTAATAAATTATGACTTTTGATTACTTTAGTAACGATAAAATACAGAATTATTTTAATTGAAGTATTTATTAATAAAAATAACCTTCTAAACACGAGTTTATGAACTAGAAATTGTACTATTTCAAATTAGGATCGGCAGCCTCAAATATTTCAAACAGATCATTACCAATTGCAACTATATATTTTAGTCCATCCAAAGTGATCTTTAATTACCTATTTAGGAATTAATGTGCTCATCAAAATATTTTAAATCTCACAACACATGAATACTTCAGATATTTGAAAAAAGATGTTTTAAAAAATTGACAGGAAAGTAAAGGATCTAATTGGAATGGAATCAACAAATTACGAACAGATATGCTTTTCAAGTGTGAAAAACATCAACAAATTTTATAATTTGTACATAATCGGGAATGTCCTTCTTAAAATACTCTTCGTCTCACACCTTAACTATACATAATACTTTAGCTATTTGACCAACGATGCATTAAAAAAAATGAACGAATTGAATGTCATCTTTCCCTATTTTTTAATGTAATTATAAGTCTGTTTCAACTGGCAAGAATACCACTAAAGCGGACAAGCAGTTTATATTTTAAATTGCTGTCATTGAATATCAAGAGAGAAAATAAATCCCGAAATTGATTTGAAACTTTGATACTCTATAGTTTTCAAGGAAAATATTCACATCCCTCGGTATGAGTGTACTTCCAGTTGCGTATATATTACATGCATGTCGGAACAATTGTGATGATGACGAATTTCTTCATTTTTTTCGAGAACAATCTAATTGATATATAAATGTCCATAACTTCGATGAGCCAAATAAAGTTATATATCGACCTTTATTTAAATATCTTCTTCTTCTTTTGGTAAACAATAGTCTATCGACATTTGATGATAACATACTGTTTGCATACGTGGACTTGTCATTTTACAAAACTTTTACCCCAATTTACGTAAAATGTATGTTTCCTACTTATGTTCTATTTATACATGCATATATTTGAATTTGCGCTATAGTTCCGTAACTTATAAACCAGGCGTATATACGAATGGTCGACAAGTGCGTACATTTTTTTAAATCAATAATTCTGGCCCTCACCATTGACAACGAGTATATATTACATTTTACCAAATGTACCCTTAGAAAAAATACGTATATAGATTTTTATTTCATCAAATGTGTTTGGTTTTTTTTTTGGTATTATTTATATTTTTATAAATATTTTTCTTTTCACCAGAAATGTTATTCATAAACAAGCGTATGAGTTTAGTAATATCACTTTTGGACACGGAAGATAGAGATGTACATTATACACCTAATAGTTCAAAATGGAAAGTTATAAGTTATCGGCCGTGTACACTTATCAATACACTAAGAAGTGAAACGATGCATGAATTTACAAACTCGACAGGAAATCGCTTGAATACCTGGACGTGTCACCTTACACCTTACACCCCTACGATACGATTGGGAGTAATACCTTTAGCCATGCGGGTGATCAGTGGAGCAAAGATCCTAATTTATTTGAATAAAGTTTATTACATAAAAGAATTATGAACTAATTAGATTTCCGAAAACAATTCAAGTTTCACGGAAGACTTATTTATGATTTGAAATTTTGATTTTTCACTAATTCCTAAATTATCAGTCTTAAAAAAAAACAGATCATGGCATAAAAAAAGAAAATTTTCCGTATCAAGTTAGTTAACTAGTTAACTAGTCGGATAAAACACCCGTACGATTGACGAGATATCGGCACGCAATTACGACTACATCGGGTTACTGTAGTTTTGGTCCTTAGACATATTGTGACTGCAAATCGGAGAAGGTGAGAAAATGGCCGACCGCAGAGAATTGATACTCTAAATTTAAAATCGATGGTGATCTCTTAATTAGCAGAATAAAACTTTAATATCTATGAATTTGAGCATTTTTATACAGAATGAACATAATATAAATTTTTGATTTTTTTGCGAAGTTTCCCTTTAAGAAATCAGTTGATATTCTGACGAATATGAAATAATATACAAGTATATTATATATCTGCAAACTATACTTTCAAAACCAAAGATATCAAATATGTCATTATTTAACTTTTGAAATTTAGATAGAATCCTATGGATAGATTGATTGATTGCTTAAGGTGAAATGTCACTTTTAACATCATTATTGGCGGTTAGTTTTTGGCGCAGTAGAAGAAGCAGCAGTGCCCTTAAAGAACCATCGACATTTAATCTAAGTCAACCGAACTTAACACATGCGGAAATCAAATTTACAACTTCAATCTTCACTGGATAGAAATACAGTAGCTTGACTACTAGACATTTTCAAAAAGTCATCTACACGGACACTTTTTCCAACACCGAATCCTACCGTGACTATGAAAATAGAGAAACCGCATCAATATGTCAAAAGATACTGAATGAATTACCTCGTCAAACTAAATAAAATTAAGCTGAGGTGAAAAATAAATCAAATTCATTATTTGGTATTAGGTTTATATCATTTGTTATTCTGAATCTGAACATGAACAAGCAACTGCTCTTGGTGGTCTTTCCACTGAGAAATTGTCATTATTTGTATCGTAATTGTTGAAAATAACGAAAATTGATAATAATTTTATTCTTATCAAAATAGAAAATCAGCAAAACTTTATACGTTCAGACGTGTATGAAATGACCGTTTTGTCCATAAAAGGTATGAAGCAAAATTATGTATCATCAATTACGGAATCTGATCCATTTTTTTTATAATAAGGCTACATTGTGATTCAATAACATTACAAATTCATTAAATTTATTTCAAAAGTGCTTGAATTTCAAATATGTACCGATTATCAGGTTATCTGCATGTTGATATCGTAAAATATCAGCTTCGAGACATAATATGAAGCTTTTTGTCGAGTGAGCGTAGCGAACGAGATCAAAAAGTCTTCATATTTTGTCAAGCAGTTGATATTTTACATTATCAATATGCAGATAATCTGATAATCGATTTATCGGGCTATATTTGCGTGTTTCAGAAGTGTTTTCTTTGTTTCACCAGCACATAAAAGATGACTTGATAAGTTCGGGTGAAAGTTATTAACGTCGGTTCAAACATTATGACGTCGCTGATATGTCCGGGTCAAAGTTATTAAGGCCGGGTCAACGTATTTGACGTCACAAAGACATGATACGGAATAATATTAAGAGCTGAACAGAGTGATATAGACAGTGGGACGACCGATAAATATAAGTCATGTTAAGTACCTTTATGTTGTGTCAAAACAATATAGTATGTGCGTTTGAATAACAAAACAAAGTTTTATGTCACTTCAAATGTTTAATGTGGATTTGTATTTCTTACTTGCATTTCATTCTTTTTAATTATATTTACTCGTTTAGACATATAAATTAATTTTTTCATGGAATGTATTAACAAAATTTGGACAAGGCCCCGTGAATAAAATATAGTGAATTTCTTCATTAATTTCTAAATTGTGTTATATCTGTAGATATGTTATACGCTATGTGACAATCAAACATAAACCGTTGAAATAAACCTACTTCTTCTATAGTAACATATTACACCTACATTCTGGATTAATTTGGAGACAAAATATCAAAACAGTTGCAGGTCTTTCTTTCATTAAACATGTATTTTAATAAGAAAATCTTACAAGTATAAATTTCATTTCCAGATTTGGAGAAAATCTTACTGTTAGCTGATTCCAAACAAATATGGTTTCTCTACAAAAAAAATTTAAATAAGGGAGATACTTCTTTACTTCTGGTTGGAAAAATGTCACTTCCGGTTTCATTTGATTGCTAACTTGACACTGATTCCAACAAACACATGGTTCTATATACTTTTACATTTAAAAAGTACAAAAGAAAATATAATGATTGAGCATTTTATCAACTAAGGAGATAATAAGCCACATCCGGTTAAATCAAGTTCTTTCCGATGTCAAATAATAGCTTACTTCACTCTGATTCTAAAACTATATATATTCTATACACTTTTGTTTAAAATAAGGGAGAAAAATTGCCGCTCCCAGTTTTTAAAAGTCACTTGACATTTTTAAGGTTATATATTGTGTATGTCTACTAACCAAATGCGAGTAGCCAATGGCTTTATCATTTATAAATATGAATCGACAGCAGAGGTCAAAACCTTAAATTTAAGCTTTACATTTGTCATTGAACTCAATTTCAAGGTAGTAAACCAAGGACATCAAATCAAAAAGACCCTATGTCTTTATTATATTATTAATGAGTTATATTGCTTTACCCATGATTTTAAATATACGTTGGACTGAAACTTAATATCTTACGTCTTATACCCTTTCAACCAAAATTTATGTGAATGTGGCATCCGCTACAGTTTCTGAGGAAAAAAAGGAAAGTAGGCCAAAAATCAAAATTTAAAACTTGACCTTCATTTCTTTGTTTTTGGACTAATGAACTCAAATAAAAATAATCTAGGCTTCTATCACTTATGGTTTACATGTAAAATTACATTTGTCCATATAGGGATACAAATAAATAACTCTCATATAGAGGCTTCAAACCGCTTCGGTCGAATTATTCTTAAGATCATGAGGAGATAACAGCAAATTAAGAAAATGCACTTGTCGTAATTTTTACGGTTGCGACGGCGATACGTACTCATTAAACACAGTGTTTTGGGAGATAAAAAAAGGGTTCGATTAAATAGGGTCAGTTTCAAAGTTTCAAAAACTGTATGATATCATATGTTAAAAAACATAGCGACATCTTACGAAACCATCAAAAAACGACAGAAGACGAAAACAAAAAAATGATAATAAGAACAAAATCAATAGATCCTTCAACAGAGTAATAGAAAGACCTAATCATACTTCACAGTATATTAACAAACATTAGAATTAATATTGTTTTCATTTCTCATTGTCCCGACATCCCTACCTAAATTTGACCCTTTGTCCATTCGTATGGTGTTTATATTGGCACTATTTCAATGTACTGAAGAATGAATAAAGATATATACATATTTCTCATTTAATAATGATGCAACATATATTGCAGGGACACAAATAAGGCACCAAGAAAGAGAAGCAGGTATGTTTCGTTTCAAGTTAATCTATTTATAAAGCTAATCACAATAGCATTTATTCTAAAAGCAGGACAAAATATATGTTATTGTTTCGATATTTAAAAGAATAAAGTGAAGATCTTTATTCAATTTAGAATATTGTAACTGCTATTTGTAACCTGATAGGTGAACGGAATCTTGTCCGTTGAATCAAGAAATTTCAGTCGTGTTCTGTCTAAAGCACAATGCGCACTTTTAATTCTATTTAAATATTCGGTAAAAGGTGAACATTAAACACTTTGAATATTTATATAGGGTTTTGAATTCCCCTTGGGGTTACTGACTATACTTTCGTGTATAACTGTTCCGAAAGCACTTGCCAAACCATACCCTGATCTAACCAGAAAACAGAGAAAAACATACGCTGTTATAAGCAGAAATATCGAAAAAATATCTTCTTCAATAGTTATCAAAGGTACCAGGATTATAATTTAATACGCCAGACGCGCGTTTCGTCTACATAAGACTCATCAGTGACGCTCATATCAAAACAGTTGAAAAGCCAAACAAGTGCAAAGTTGAAGAGCATTGAGGACCCAAAATTCCAAAAAAATGTGCCAAATACGGCTAAGGTAATCTACTCCTGGGGTAAGAAAATCCTTAGTTTTTCGAAAAATTCAAAGTTTTGTAAACAGGAAATTTATAAAAATGACCATATAATTGATATTCATGTCAACACCGAAGTGCTGACTACTGGGCTGGTGATACCCTCGGGGACGAAACGTCCACCAGCAGTGGCATCGACCCAGTGGTGTAAAATAGTTATCAAAGGTACCAGGATCAAGACACGCTCAAAAAATGTAAATCCTGTTCTAGACCGTATAAAATAGATGACGTTCCAGGCCCTCGTTCTTGTCTGTTTCTTGAAGAGTCGAATAAGCGATCATGTTCTAAACAAATACGTTGTCCTGTTCTTACTAGCAGGGTATGAAAAAGCGACCCTGTTTTGCGGCACACTCATACCACTAGAAATGTAGGAGGTGCACCCCCCCTCACGGGTTTGAAAAGTGGAACTGACACCAAAAGTGGATAAAACCATGGCAATGGCTACGTTTTTCGTCTTATATCATCATAAAAATATTTTTGTACGTTATCAACCATTTATCGCCGGAAGTAAATTAGTATTAAGTTTTATCCGTTGACTTGTCGTTTGTATTCTATATCTTTGCGTCAAATTATATGCAAATTATTCAAGAAGTGAAACAATATAAGAGTTTCGAATAATTCAGCAGTATATATACAGTAATTTTAGAGAAAATTACCTGGATTGTGCTTTATATCATAACTATTTACACCACTGGGTCGATGCTTCTGCTGGTGGACGTTTCGTCCTCGATTGTATCACCAGCCCAGTAGTGAACACTGTGGTCATTTTTTATAAAATTTCTGTTTACAAAACTTTGATTTTTTCGCAAAACTAAGGATTTTCTTATCCTAGGCAAAGATTAACTTAGCCGTATTAGGCAAAACTTTTTGGAATTTTGGATTCTCAATGCTCTTCAACTTTGTACTTGTTAAGCTTTATAAATCTTTTGATTTGAGCGTCACTGATGAGTGTTGTGTAGACGAAACGCGCGTCTGGCGTACTAAATTATAATCTTGGTACCTTTGAAAACTATTTACACCACTGGTTCGATGCCTCTGCTGATGGACGTTTCGTCCCCGAGGGTATCACCAGCCCAGTAGTCAACACTTCGGTGTTGACATCAATATCAATAATGTGGTCATTTTTTTTTATAAATTTCCTGTTTATAAAACTTTGAATTTTTAGAAAAACTAAGGATTTTCTTATCCCAGGCATAGATTCCTTTAGCCGTATTTGGCACAACTTTTTGGAATTTTGGATTCTCAATGCTCTTCAACTTTGTACCTGTTTGGCTTTATGAATATTTTGATTTGAGCGTCACTTATGAGTCTTGTGTAGACGAAACGCGCGTCTGGCGTACTAAATTACTGTAAACCAACTTAATTTCGCGAGCGATTTATTTTCGCGACTTTCGCGAGTAGAAAAATAACGCGAAATTAAATCGTCGTGAAAATGTATCACTTAGATCTTTCTTTATCAAACTACATCAAGTAAATTAGAAAATCGCGAAACTAAATCGCCATGAATTGGACTAGTTCGGGATAAACGCGAAATAAAGTTTCCGCGAAAATTAGTTGGTTAACTAGATGTGGATTCTTACAATTTCTAGAGATTTACTGCTTAATCTTAGATCACAATCTCTGCCATTTTGCAGCAACATTAAGACGTTTAATAATATACAAATACTATTCTCACTGCTAAATTGAAAGATCGACTCCATCATCTCATTGAATAGAGCTTTTTCGATAAAAGTGGGAATTGTAGATACAAATTTCTTGTTTGGGGTAATAAGAGTACTTGTTTTGTAAAAAAAAACCTTACTAATTCTATCAGAAAATATACTGCAGATGCCATTATCATTATGCTGGACTTTTTTTAATTGACAAAATATTTGTTACGTTTTGAGGATTGATATTCAACAGACAATCGGTATTCCAACTTATTGTGCACCCCTTTTTGTTTTTGTACTCATATGAAGCAGAATTAATTCAGAACCTTCTAAAAGACAAAAAGAAAAAGCACCTTTAATTTCACTTTCAAATAATAGTACATCGATGATTTTCTATCACTGAATAATCCATAGGTAATGAAGTCCTTACGTATCATACATCCAAGTGAACATGACATGAGAAATACTACTGATACTAGAAAGAGTGCTTCATACAGTGATATCTTCCTTAATTTTGATACAGATGGACGACTTCACACTTAAATTTTTGACAAACGGGACGAATTCAACTTTCCCATTTCTCGGCAGTAACATACCATCCGCCACTTCTTAACGTATTTACATATCTCAGTTAATACGTTATCCTCGTGCATGTCCACACTATACAGACGTCATATACAGGACTGTGTTTCGCAGAAACATCTTAAACAAAGTTATAAGGTTGAAAGATTAAAAATGGCACTTCGTATATTGTATGGACACTATCACGAATTGTTGATCTATACGATGTGTCTGTGTCTAAACTAATTAGGCATATTTTACCACGTCTTAGATTGTGGTTTACCATTTATATCATCTAGAATTTTAAGTACCGAACATGACTTGTTCCTGAATATGACTGTGTTACGGAGTGTGGATTCGCATTGGTATAAGACGTTTTTTTCTGTTTTCGTTTCTCCAGCGTTCATATGAATTTTTTGTGTATTTAGATACGACGTTTTATTTTTAACTCTGATCGAATATTGGTTTCTGTCTTATCGTTTGTTTTGTTTTCTTATCTATTCGTATTGTAAAGTAAAGATAATCAAATAACATAATAAAACAAAAATAATCTCGATATATACCCATTTTTATAAATTCATTTGTTACGTCACCTTTTGTGGCGTTAATACATTCATGTAACAGACACAGATTTCGTAATTCTATGCTGTTTTTGTTTACTGTCCGAAACTAATTTTAGTTATTTGCTGTTATTCTGTGGTTTACATGTCAAAATGTACTATTATATTTTTTATTCATGTATGTCCCCGTTCTGAGTATTCTTGCATTTATTTGTTATGCATTGTTATAATTAAATGTTGTCATTTAGCGGTATACTTATCATTGCTTTAAAGTTCGAGGTTTGGCTAGCCAAACAAACAGGATTCAACCCACCATGTTTGTATTTAATTGTTCTGTACCAAGTCAGGAATTCGGCAGTTATTATATAATAGTTCGTTTCTATGTATGCCTTTATTTGTATATCGGATTTAATATAAGCGGTCATCTCAATACCACAATCTATCACAAGTTGTAATTTTTATTCACAACTTTATTGTTTTCATCGGTCATTTATTTGCAAACATATAGAATTTAAGATAAGGTTAATAAATGTTTGTACAACAAATTATGATAAGGCATTCCAAGTATTAGCATCGATTCCTACTACTATTTCAATTCATGAATTGTTGCTCTTGATTATTACTTGCATCAGACTTTTACACAATGATTGGATGCGATCGGCTATAGTTGGCAGTCTAACCAGCCAATTCAAACCAGATGGTGTTTTGGATCAATTCCAAGGGAACCGCCGTTGACTTTGAATAAAGGCGTGTTTGACAAACTAGCATCAATAAAAATTAGAGTTGGAGATAAGTTATCTATAATTATAACTAGTATCATTGCTAAGTATGTAACGCATATGCGTTTCTAAAGTCAAAAACGTCATACACTGCAAGTAATTGTCTTGTATCATATTTTAATTTGAATTAGATTTGAACATTTAAGTACATCTATTTCAATTAGTTTCATAGTGATGCACTCACAGTTAAAATTACATATTTCAAATAAAATATCTGTTTTTTTCCAGTTTGTCTTTTATTTTTAGCCATGGCGTTGTCAATTTATTTTCGATCTATGAGATTGACTGTCCCTATTTCACATTGAGGTGCATGATATCTAATTCATGTGGGACAAAACGTTTTGTGGAAAGCCTTTTATTCGAAGAAGAATCAAAACATTTAATGATGATACATTTTGCAAATTGTCTTTTTTGTATATGTAAAAAATGTTCTTTTATAAAAACTTCTTTATATATTACAATGTATTATATCCGTTGATTATTTAAAAAACAAACCAACATGTTTCATGACGTTATTTTTAAAGGGATAATTCACGATTTTTCACTTTTCATCTTATTATGTTCATAATACCTTAAAAAACATATTCACCAAGTTTTATTTTGATATGGAATCTAATAAAGAAGAAAATTGGGAATTTTTATTAATTTTATTTTTTTGAAACTTCCTGACTTATGTGACGTAGTTTGAGTCTTTGATGCATGCCGGGAGTGAAAATATTCATTTAAGTCTTGTTCGTTAACCATCTAATAACGCGATTTAAAGCGCATCGACGACTTTTGGTGTAGCTATTAACCAACAAAAAATAAGTGATAGCCATGCAACTTTTAAAATTAGATCGTGTGGATTTTTTAAAACGAATTTTAATAATAAAAGTAAATCATACAATAGAACATGTGTTTGATTATTTTTCATAAAATGCTTTAAACAAACATGTAAATGAAACTGACTAGATCGACAGTGTATTAAAAATACATGTTTGTATTCTGATCTTTTTGCTTCTTTCCAGCAATCATTTTCACTTGCTTGTACGGTGGATACAATAAAATGTGTATTGTTTTGTGACACCTAAAACATGTGGAATGCGTAGTTTAACTCAAGGTAATTAAAAGATTAGCATTATGTAATACTAATCTTTTGATCCTCATTCAGTGAAATCTAGGTGTCACGGTTCACTGGCATTTCAGGTGTGAACAACATTTCGTATCAATTGTAAACGGGAGTCAGACAAAGTTTCAGACACATGAATGTAAAACAAAATAATTAAAATTAATTAACGGGAATGATAAGATCGCACAATAATTGGATAGCTGTTGTATATTTTTATATTTTGCATAAGATCACTTTTAATAAATTATGACTTTTGATTACTTTAGTAACGATAAAATACAGAATTATTTTAATTGAAGTATTTATTAATAAAAATAACCTTCTAAACACGAGTTTATGAACTAGAAATTGTACTATTTCAAATTAGGATCGGCAGCCTCAAATATTGCGAACAGATCATTAACAATTGCAACTATTTATTTTAGTCCATCCAAAGTGATCTTTAATTACCTATTTAGGAATTAATGTGCTCATCAAAATATTTTGAATCTCACAACACATGAATACTTCAGATATTTGAAAAAAGATGTTTTAAAAAATTGACAGGAAAGTAAAGGATCTAATTGGAATGGAATCAACAAATTACGAACAGATATGCTTTTCAAGTGTGAAAAACATCAACAAATTTTATAATTTGTACATAATCGGGAATGTCCTTCTTAAAATACTCTTCGTCTCACACCTTAACTATACATAATACTTTAGCTATTTGACCAACGATGCATTTAAAAAAAATGAACGAATTGAATGTCATCTTTCCCTTTTTTTTAATGTAATTATGCATATATTTTAATTTGCGCTATAGTTCCGTAACTTATAAACCAGGCGTATATACGAATGGTCGACAAGTGCGTACATTTTTTTAAATCAATAATTCTGGCCCTCACCATTGACAACGAGTATATATTACATTTTACCAAATTTACCCTTAGAAAAAATACGTATATAGATTTTTATTTCATCAAATGTGTTTTTTTTTTTTTTTGGTATTATTTATATTTTTATAAATATTTTTCTTTTCACCAGAAATGTTATTCTCATAAACAAGCGTATGAGTTTAGTAATATCACTTTTGGACACGGAAGATAGAGATGTACATTATACACCTAATAGTTCAAAATGGAAAGTTATAAGTTATCGGCCGTGTACACTTATCAATACACTAAGAAGTGAAACGATGCATATAATTTGCAAACTCGACAGGAAATCGCTTGAATACCTGGACGTGTCACCTTACACCCCTACGATACCTTTGGGAGTAATACATTTAGCCATGCGGGTGATCAGTGGAGCAAAGATCCTAATTTATTTGAATACAGTTTATTACATAAAAGAATTATGAACTAATTAGATTTCCGAAAACAATTCAAGTTTCACGGAAGACTTATTTATGATACAAAATAAACATAATATAAATTTTTGATTTTTTTGCGAAGTTTCCCTTTAAGAAATCAGTTGATATTCTGACGAATATGAAATAATATACAAGTATATTATATATCTGCAAACTATACTTTCAAAACCAAAGATATCAAATATGTCATTATTTAACTTTTGAAATTTAGATAGAATCCTATGGATAGATTGATTGATTGCTTAAGGTGAAATGTCACTTTTAACATCATTATTGGCGGTTAGTTTTTGGCGCAGTAGAAGAAGCAGCAGTGCCCTTAAAGAACCATCGACATTTAATCTAAGTCAACCGAACTTAACACATGCGGAAATCAAATTTACAACTTCAATCTTCACTGGATAGAAATACAGTAGCTTGACTACTAGACATTTTCAAAAAGTCATCTACACGGACACTTATTCCAACACCGAATCCTACCGTGACTATGAAAATAGAGAAACCGCATCAATATGTCAAAAGATACTGAATGAATTACCTCGTCAAACTAAATAAAATTAAGCTGAGGTGAAAAATAAATCAAATTCATTATTTGGTATTAGGTTTTACATCAAATGGTATTTTGAATCTGAACATGAACAAGCAACTGCTCTTGTTGGTCTTTTCACTGAGAAATTGTCATTATTTGTATCGTAATTGTTGAAAATAACGAAAATTGATAATAATTTTATTCTTATCGAAATAGAAAATCAGCAAAACTTTATACGTTCAGACGTGTTTGAAATGACCGTTTTGTCCATAAAAGGTATGAAGCAAAATTATGTATCATCAATTACGGAATCTGATCCATTTTGTTTATAATAAGGCTACATTGTGATACAACAACATTACAAATTCATTAAATTTATTTCAAAAGTGCTTGAATTTCAAATATGTACCGATTATCAGGTTATCTGCATGTTGATATCGTAAAATATCAGCTTCAAGACATAATATGAAGCTTTTTGTCGAGTGAGCGTAGCGAACGAGATCAAAAAGTCTTCATATTTTGTCAAGCAGCTGATATTTTACATTATCAATATGCAGATAATCTGATAATCGATTTATCGGGCTATATTTGCGTGTTTCAGAAGTGTTTTCTTTGTTTCACCAGCACATAAAAGATGACTTGATAAGTTCGGGTCAAAGTTATTAACGTCGGTTCAAACATTATGACGTCGCTGATATGTCCGGGTCAAAGTTATTAAGGCCGGGTCAACGTATTTGACGTCACAAAGACATAATACGGAATAATATTAAGAGCTGAACAGAGTGATATAGACAGTGGGACGACCGATAAATATAAGTCATGTTAAGTACCTTTATGTTGTGTCAAAACAATATAGTATGTGCGTTTGAATAACAAAACAAAGTTTTATGTCTCTTCAAATGTTTAATGTGGATTTGTATTTCTTACTTGCATTTCATTCTTTTTAATTATATTTACTCATTTAGACATATAAATTCATTTGTTCATTGAATGTTTTAACAAAATTTGGACAAGGCCCTGTGAATAAAACATAGTGAATTTCTTCATTAATTTCTAAATTGTGTTATATCTGTAGATATGTTATACGCTATGTGACAATCAAACATAAACCGTTGAAATAAACCTACTTCTTCTATAGTAGCATATTACACCTACATTCTGGATTAATTTGGAGACAAAATATCAAAACAGTTGCAGGTCTTTCTTTCATTAAACATGTATTTTAATAAGAAAATCTTACAAGTATAAATGTCATTTCCAGATTTGGAGAATATCTTACTGTTAGCTGATTCCAAACAAATATGGTTTCTCTACAATTTTTTTTTAAATAAGGGAGATACTTCTTTACTTCTGGTTGGAAAAATGTCACTTCCGGTTTCATTTGATTGCTAACTTGACACTGATTCCAACAAATACATGGTTCTATATACTTTTACATTTAAAAAGTACAAAAGAAAATATAATGATTGAGCATTTTATCAACTAAGGAGATAATAAGCCACATCCGGTTAAATCAAGTTCTTTCCGATGTCAAATAATAGCTTACTTCACTCTGATTCTAAAACTATATAGTTTCTATACACTTTTGTTTAAAATAAGGGAGATAAATTGCCGCTCCCAGTTTTTAAAAGTCACTTGACATTTTTAAGGTTATATATTGTGTATGTCTACTAACCAAATGCGAGTAGCCAATGGCTTTATCATTTATAAATATGAATCGACAGCAGAGGTCAAAACCTTAAATTTAAGCTTTACATTTGTCATTGAACTCAATTTCAAGGTAGTAAACCAAGGACATCAAATCAAAAAGACCCTATGTCTTTATTATATTATTAATGAGTTATATTGCTTTACCCATGATTTTAAATATACGTTGGACTGAAACTTGATAGCTTACGTCTCATACCCTTTCAACCAAAATGTATGTGAATGTGGCATCCGCTACAGTTTCTGAGGAAAAAAAGGAAAGTAGGCCAAAAATCAAAATTTAAAACTTGACCTTCATTTCTTTGTTTTTGGACTAATGAACTCAAAAAAAATACTCTAGGCTTCTATCACTTATGGTTTACATGTAAAATTACATTTGTCCTTATAGGGATACAAAGAAATAACTCTCATATAGAGGCTTCAAACCGCTTCGACCGAATTATTCTTAAGATCATGAGGAGATAACAGCAAATTAAGAAAATGCACTTGTCGTAATTTTTACGGTTGCGACGGCGATACGTACTCATTAAACACAGTGTTTTGGGAGATAAAAAAAGGGTTCGATTAAATAGGGTCAGTTTCAAAGTTTCAAAAACTGTATGATATCATATGTTAAAAAACATAGCGACATCATACGAAACCATCAAAAAACGACAGAAGACGAAAACAAAAAAATGATAATAAGAACAAAATCAATAGATCCTTCAACAGAGTAATGGAAACACCTAATCATACTTCACAGTATCACAGTATATTAACAAACATTAGAATTAATATTGTTTTCATTTCTCATTGTCCCGACATCCCTACCTAAGTTTGAGCCTTTGTCCATTCGTATGGTGTTTATATTGGCACTATTTCAATGTACTGAAGAATGAATAAAGATATATACATATTTCTCATTTAATAATGATGCAACATATATTGCAGAGACACAAAGAGGGCACCAAGAAAGAGATCCAGGTATGTTTCGTTTCAAGTTAATCTATTTATAAAGCTAATCACAATAGCATTTATTCTAAAAGCAGGACAAAATATATGTTATTGTTTCGATGTTAAAAGAATAAAGTGAAGATCTTTATTCAATTCAGAATATTGTAACTGCTATATGTAACGTGATAGGTGAACGGAATCTTGTCCGTTGAATCAAGAAATTTCAGTCGTGTTCTGTCTAAAGCACAATGCGCAATTTGAATTCTATTTAAATATTCGGTAAAAGGTGAACATTGAACTCTTTGAATATTTATATAGGGTTTTGAATTCCCCTTGGGGTTACTGACTATACTTTCGTGTATAACTGTTCCGAAAGCACTTGCCAAACCATACCCTGATCTAACCAGAAAACAGAGAAAAACATACGCTGTTCTAAGCAGAAATATCGAAAACATATCTTGTTCAAGACACGCTCAAAAAATGTAAATCCTGTTCTAGACCGTATAAAATAGATGACGTTCCAGGCCCTCGTTCTTGTCTGTTTCTTGAAGAGTCGAATAAGCGATCATGTTCTAAACAAATACGTTGTCCTGTTCTTACTAGCAGGGTATGAAAAAGCGACCCTGTTTTGCGGCACACTCATACCACTAGAAATGTAGGAGGTGCACCCCCCCCCCCCCCCCTCACGGGTTTGAAAAGTGGAACTGACACCAAAAGTGGATAAAACCATGGCAATGGCTACGTTTTTCGTCTTATATCATCATAAAAATATTTTTGTACGTTATCAACCATTTATCGCCGGAAGTAAATTAGTATTAAGTTTTATCCGTTGTCTTGTCGTTTGTATTCTATATCTTTGCGTCAAATTATATGCAAATTATTCAAGAAGTGAAACAATATAAGAGTTTCGAATAATTCAGCAGTATATATACAGTAATTTTAGAGAAAATTACCTGGATTGTGCTTTATATCATAACTATTTACACCACTGGGTCGATGCTTCTGCTGGTGGACGTTTCGTCCTCGATTGTGTCACCAGCCCAGTAGTGGTCATTTTTTATAAAATTTCTGTTTACAAAACTTTGATTTTTTCGCAAAACTAAGGATTTTCTTATCCTAGGCAAAGATTAACTTAGCCGTATTTGGCACAACTTTTTGGAATTTTGGATTTTCAATGCTCTTCAATTTTGTACTTGTTAAGCTTTATAAATCTTTTGATTTGAGCGTCACTGATGAGTGTTGTGTAGACGAAACGCGCGTCTGGCGTACTAAATTATAATCCTGGTACCTTTGAAAACTATTTACACCACTGGGTCGATGCCTCTGCTGATGGACGTTTCGTCCCCGAGGGTATCACCAGCCCAGTAGTCAACACTTCGGTGTTGACATCAATATCAATAATGTGGTCATTTTTTTTATAAATTTCCTGTTTATAAAACTTTGAATTTTTTGAAAAACTAAGGATTTTCTTATCCCAGGCATAGATTCCTTTAGCCGTATTTGGCACAACTTTTTGGAATTTTGGATTCTCAATGCTCTTCAACTTTGTACTTGTTTGGCTTTATGAATATTTTGATTTGAGCGTCACTTATGAGTCTTGTGTAGACGAAACACGCGTCTGGCGTACTAAATTACTGTAAACCAACTTAATTTCGCGAGCGATTTATTTTCGCGACTTTCGCGAGTAGAAAAATAACGCGAAATTAAATCGTCGTGAAAATGTATCACTTAGATCTTTCTTTATCAAACTACATCAAGTAAATTAGAAAATCGCGAGACTAAATCGCCATTAATTGGACTAGTTCGGGATAAACGCGAAATAAAGTTTCCGCGAAAATTAGTTGGTTTACAGTATAACCCTGATACCTGTGATAATTATTAGCATCGATCCCTACTACTATTTCAATTCATGAATTATTGCTCTTGATTATTACTTGCATCTGACTTTTACACAATGATTGGATGCGATCGGCTAGAGTTGGCAGTCTAACCAGCCAATTCAAACCAGATGGTGTTTTGGATCAATTCCAAGGGAACCGCCGTTGACTTTGATTAAAGGCGTGTTTGACAAACTAGCATCAATAAAAATTAGAGTTGGAGATAAGTTATCTATAATTATAACTAGTATCATTGCTAAGTATGTAACGCATATGCGTTTCTAAAGTCAAAATCGTCATACACTGTAAGTAATTGTCTTGTATCATATTTTAATCTGAATTACATTGAACATTTAAGTACATATATGTCAATTAGTTTCATAGTGATGCACTCACAGTTAAAATTACCTATTTCACATAAAATATCTGTTTTTTCCAGTTTGTCTTATTATTTTTAGCCATGGCGTTGTCAGTTTATTTTCGATCTATGAAATTGACTGTCCCTTTTTCACATTGAGGTACAAAAAAATATCTAATTCATGTGGGACAAAACGTTTTGGGGAAAGCCTTTTTAATTTAAATATGATACATTTTGCAAATTGTCTTTTTTTAATGAAAAATATAAATATACATATTTCTCATTTAATAATGATGCAACATATATTGCAGAGACAATAAGAAGGCACCAAGAAAGAATGGCCCAGGCAGCAGGTATGTTTCGTTTCAAGTTAATCTATATATAAAGCTAATCACAATAGCATTTATTTTAAAAGCAGGATAAAATATATGTAATTGTTTCAATGTTAAAAGAATAAAGTGAAGATCTTCTTTATTCAATTTAGAATATTGTAACTACTATTTGTAACGTGATAGGCAAACGGAATCTTGTCCATTGATAATTCATAACTTTATTGTTTTCATCGGCCATTTATTTGCAAACATATAGAATTTAAGATAAGGTTAATAAATGTTTGTACAATGATGGTATGCGAATTATGATAAGGCATTCCGAGTATTAGCATCGATCCCTACTACTATTTCAATTCATGAATTATTGCTCTTGATTATTACTTGCATCTGACTTTTACACAATGATTGGATGCGATCGGCTAGAGTTGGCAGTCTAACCAGCCAATTCAAACCAGATGGTGTTTTGGATCAATTCCAAGGGAACCGCCGTTGACTTTGAATAAAGGCGTGTTTGACAAACAAGCATCAATAAAAATTAGAGTTGGAGATAAGTTATCTATAATTATAACTAGTATCATTGCTAAGTATGTAACGCATATACGTTTCTAAAGTCAAAAACGTCATACACCGCAAGTTCTTGTCTTGTGTCATATTTTAATCTGAATTTGATTTTAACATTTTTACATATATGTCATTTAGTTTCATAGTGATGCACTCACAGTTAAAATTACCTATTTCACATAAAATATCTGTTTTTTCCAGTTTGTTTTTTTATTTTTAGCCATGGCGTTGTCAGTTTATTTTCGATCTATGAAATTGACTGTCCCTTTTTCACATTGAGGTACAAAAAAATATCTAATTCATGTGGGACAAAACGTTTTGGAGAAAGCCTTTTTTATTTAAATATGATACATTTTGCAAATTGTCTTTTTTGAATGAAAAAAATAAATATACATATTTCCCATTTAATAATGATGCAACATATATTGCAGAGTTACACGAAAGGGAAATAGAAAGATTGCAGCAGGAAAGTATGTTTCGTTTCAGGTTAATCCATATATAAAGCTAATCACAATAGCATTTATTTTAAAAGCAGGATAAAATGTATGTAATTGTTTCAATGTTAAAAGAATAAAGTGAAGATCTTCTTTATTCAATTTAGAATATTGTAACTACTATTTGTAACGTGATAGGTGAACGGAATCTTGTCCATTGAATCCAAATTTCAGTCGTATTCTGTCTAAAGCACATTGCACATTTTGAAGTCTATTAAAATATTCGATAAAAGGTGAACATTGCACACTTTGCATACTTTTATAGGGTTTTCAATTCCCCTGGGAGTTACTGAATATTCTTTCGGGTATAACTGTGCCGACAGCACTTGCTTAACCATATCCTGATCTAACTAGAAAACAGAGAAAAATATCCGCTGTTCTAAACAGAAGTATTGAAAAACATATCTTGTTCTAGACACGCCCAGAAAATGTAGATCCTGTTCTAGACCGTATAAAATAGATGATGTTCCAGGCACGGGTACTGGTCTGTATCTTGAACAGTCGAATAAGCGATCCTGTTCTAAACAAATACGTTGTCCTGTTCGTACTAGAAGTGTATGAAAAAGCGACCCTGTTTTGCATCACACTCATACCACTAAAAATGTAGGAGGTGCACCCCCCCCCCCCCACCCGGGTTTGAATAGTGGAACTGACACCAAAAATGAATTAAACCATGGCAATGGCTACGTTTTTCGTCTTATATCATCATAAAAATATTTTTGTACTTTATCAACCATTTATCGCCGGAAGTAAATTAGTATTAAGTTTTATTCGTTGTCTTGTCGTTTGTATTCTATATCTTTGTGTCAAATTATATGCAAATTATTCAAGAAGTGAAACAATATCAGAGTTTCGAATAATTCAGCAGTATATATACAGTAATTTAAGAGAAAATTACCTGGATTGTGCTTTATATGATGAAGACGTAATCTTTCAATTAGTTTACTTAAGTTCTGTGCTGGCATGACAGTCGTTTGTTAATTTGCGTTGTTACTGTCGTTTTGCTTAGATTCTTCAGTTCTGTTACCGATTCTGATATCGAAATCGGACATCTTTTAAACTGAGTTTTACTGTGCGCATTGGTTTGTGATTGTTTATGCTATATTGGCTAGTTGTAGGATTGAGATTTCCCTTAACATTAGTAACCCCTCCACATTTGTTCGCTTCTTCTATGTCAGGAGCCTTTGGCCTTTATTAGTCCTTTATCTTGTTCCTTAATTTTTGTTAACTTAAATCAAACAGAGTTTAGTTTGACGTCAATTTTGACTGAATTATTACACATTTTTGTTTAAGAGCCAGCTGAAGCTTGACTCTGGTAGCGTGATTTTCTCGCTGTTTTGAAAACCATTGGTGGCCTTGCACTTTCTGTTCTTTGGTCGGTTTTTTTCCTCTTTGACACATGCCCCATTTCCATTCTCAACTTAATATCAATGATATTACATGTAAATGAAATTCCGGCCAATTAATTTTACTATTTAAGGATTTGATGTTATCAACATCAGCAATGTTATTCATCACAAAGAAGTAATATCCATAATTCCAATTGATTATCTGTCTGTTCCTATTCTATCTTACAGTTCCACTAAAACCATTGCACCTAATGTGTAATACTATGAGCAAGTAGTGCAGGCCCTTGATTTAGACTAATATATACACACCCCACCGACATGTGACTATACTTACTCACCTTATAGTTACAGCCCTCGGTTTAAAACAGATACAAACATAATTCAATGTGAATATATCCCAAAAGTGATATATCATAGTTCTGAGTTCAGTGTATCCCTACACATCAATTGGAACCATTTAAATTGCACTGCTTCGAATATTGTATACTGAATTGAATGTACTCTTTGTAGACTGATCTAAGTCGTGGAAACTCGTTTCATTGAAATTCCTTTTTATAAAGAAAATATGTCATTTAACAAATGACCCCATATTGAGTACACCATATCGTTTAAAAAGTGAGAACTTTCCGATAAAACTTCTGCACGACGAAATAGAAGTCATGGTCATAGAAAATGTACACCACCTGCTGTGCACAACTGATGTGCTGTAAAAGACTGTTAATGTCTGTTCTGAAAGCCTAATGAATTTACCATATCAGAACTAAATTATACTCCATTCATTATCTAAACTATCATTACCGTTGTTGATTCTTATTCTGTTTTGTATAGATTCGTTACAATAGTCATGGACATTGCTAACCATAGACTTTTCAGACGTTTAAACAACATCCAAAAATGAGTAAAAACGTTTTAATTAAGTACAATTGTATTAGCAATATTTTCAGCCATAAATATGTACAAAAACAAGTTCACTGAATGCTTAAAGAAAAAGCTACACTGGTAATTTCTTATACTTACACTAAGTCTATTGCATCCAAGATTTTCAACCACAAGATGGTTTTTAAGACTTTTGATCTCAAATATGTGAAACGCAAACCTATGGATTGCTCATGTGCATCGTCCCAATACGAATATAATCCGGAAGGTCATGTTATTACTTGTAACCTTGGTATCGTTACCAATGACAAACTAAAAGAGGTGTTAGTCAAACGGACCAAATACAGAATTACCTAGCCTATCAACTGTAAAAAGAACTGCAGGCTACTGATGGATGCAGTTTAGAACTATGCTAGAAAATGGATAAAGCGCACACCAGACGAACCAGAACTGGACACTTTGTCTAAAAAATCAAAGCTATCCGATCATGCATTCAGAAACTAAAGCAGATAAAGCCTCCAATAAGGTTTTCTTTGTATTTTTAAACCGGTATTGGCAATGTCTCACATCGAGCTTGGAATAAACAGCACAACTGATAATCCTACATATTCATTAACAGCAACACGACGAGTGCTACATGTGGAACAGGATCTACTTACCCTTCCGGAACCCCTGAGATCAACCCCAGTTTTTGGTGTCGTTTGTGTTGCTTAGTTTTTAGTTTTCTATGTTGTGTCTTCTGTTATTTGTCTATTTGTCTTATTGTTTTTAGCCATGGCGTTTTAAGTTAATTTTTATTCTATGAGTTTGACTGTCCCTCTGATATCTTTAGTCCCTCTTTTACAAAGGATTTAAATTTACAAAATCACAAATACGTCCTTCTATCTTTTGGTATCAACATCAAAGAAAACGAAGAAAATTTACCGTCATTATAATGAAAACAAAAACTTCACAAAACTCCATATAAAGAACAATACATAGCCGGGTCATCAACATGTGAACTAAATTTCTTCCTAAAACACTGATTACTATTCGTTCTACAGTAAAAGTTGGCCTTCAAAAATATTGTGAGGAGATATATTCTACAAGAACAAGTAGTGTGTATTAGATGTGAATTCGCACAAATTTTAGAGATTTGCTGCTTAATCTTCGATCACAATCTCTGCAATTTTGCAGCAATATTTTTTTTTTCTATGCTATACAATACTATTCTCAATGCTAAATTGAAAGATCGACTCCATCATCTCATTAAATAGAGCTTTTTCGATAAAAGTGGGAATTGTAGATAAAAAAAAATCTTGTTTTGGGTTAAAAGAGTACTTGTTTTGTGAAGAACAATACTTATTCTATCAGAAAATATAATGCAGGTGCCATTATTATAATGCTGGACTTTTTTAATTGACAAAATATTTGTTGAGTTTGGAGGATTGATATTCAACGGACAGTCGGTATTCCAACCAATTGTACATCCATATTTGTGTTTGTACTCTTATGAAGCAGAATTCATTCAGAACCTTCAAAAAGACAAAAAGAAAAAGCACCTTTAATTTTACTTTCATATACTAGTACATCGATGATGTTCTATCACTGAATAATCCATATTTCATGAAGTCAATACATATCATACATCCCAGTGAACATGAAATTAGAAATACTACTGATACTAGAAAGAGTGCTTCATACCTTGATATCTTCCTTAATTTTGATACAGATGGACGACTTCACACTTAAATCTATGACAAACGGGACGAATTCAACTTTCCCATTTCTCGGCAGTAACATACCATCTGCCACATCTTAACGTATTTACATATCTCAGTTGATACGTTATGCTCGTGCATGTTCACACTATACAGACGTCATATACAGGACTGTGTTTCTAACGAAGAAACATCTTAAACAAAGTTATAAGGAGGAAAGATTAAAAATGGCACTTCGTATATTGTATGGACACTATCACGAATTGTTGATCTATACGATGTGTTTGTGTCTAAACTAATTAGGCATATTTTTACCACGTCTTAGATTGTGATTTACCATTTCTATCATCTATAATTTTAAGTACCGAACATGACTTATTCCCGAATGTGTTACTGAGTGTGGATTCGCATTGGTATAAGACGTTTCTCTGTTTTTGTTTCTCCAGCGTTCATATTAATATTTTGTGTATTTAGTTACGACGTTTTATTTGTAACTCTGATCGAATATTGGTTTATGTCTTATCGTTTGTTTTGTTTTCTTATCTATTCGTATTGTAAAGTAAAGATAATCAATCACTTGGTTCAGGTGTATGATTTTAGTCTGAAGCAACTTAGTGCACAGGATTTATTTGTTTAACGCAGTTTGATTTGGAAGAAAGGCCGACATAGTCCGATAGTGAGTCGCACAATTACTCACATAAATCTATATTAATATTCTTGTATTTTTTTTTTATAAAATCCATCAAATAACATAACAACAAAAATAATCTCGATATATATCCCTTTTTATAAATTTATTTGTTACATCACCTTTTGTGGCGTTAATACATTCATGTGACAGACACAGATCTCGTAACTCTATGCTGTTTTTGTTTACTGTCCGAAACTAATTTTAGTTATTTGCTGTTATTCTGTGGTTTACATGTCGAATTGAACTATTATATTATTTATTTATGTATGTCCCCGTTCTGAGTATTCTTGTATTTATTTGTTATGTTTTGTTATAGTTAAATGTTGTCATTTAGCGGTATACTTAGCATTGCTTTAAAGTTCGAGGTTTGGCTAGCCAAAAAAAACAGGATTCAACCCACTATGTTTGTATTTAATTGTCCTGTGCCAAGTCAGGAATTCGGCAGTTGTTATATAATAGTTCGTTTCTATGTATGCCTTTATTTGTATATCGAATTTGATATAAGCGGTCATCTCAATACCAGAATCTATCACAAGTCAGACAATTTTAATTTTGAAATTATAAATGTTACCCACCTTAGCATCAATCTACCAACTTCACTTGCGTATTGGATACACATTTCCTAAGTTGATGGACCAGGGGTAGGTCAAAGAACGTCTAGTGGTGTTGCTAAGCAAGCAAAGTTAATTGGAAGTTACCAATACCTTATTGATGAATATTACGCATCAGCTTCAAAATTATACATGAGGGTCTTGAAGTAAAGATAATGTACCCACGTGGCAGGTCATCTTAGTTACAGTTCCCATGTATTTTCCTGTGTAATTTTAACCATTACAGTTAAATCCATTATTTGATTGTATTCTTATGACTTGGCTCGGTACTTATACATCCCGCCATTGTGTTTCGTCTATAGCTGCACATTTTGAATACACAGTCTCAGGTGCTCCGGGAAAAGGGAAGGGATTATAGTTACGACCTAAGAAACATATCCAGTATCATCTGTGAAACGGTTATTCCATAACAGTCAACCAACTCGTGATGGCGTCTGTAAAATTAACGAAGGGATAACGTGTGCTATTTAGAAATATTTTTATCAAAGCTCCAGTTTTTTTTATATGAAATAAAATAACAAAAAGCGTTTGGTGGAATAATGAGTGTAGTTATCAAGCAATTACCAATTTTTAACTGTGCCTAAACTGTTTCTTTATGGTAAACGGGACTGCTGTGCAAAAATAGGAAAGTTTGCGAAGAATTTCTCATGTATATTGCAACTAAACAACATGACGTCATACATCATCATCACACGTTTTCAGGCCTGTTGTAAGCTTCAGAAAGGAAAAACAATGAATGAATAATATGTATAGGTAAACCATGTAGGTGTTTTGTAACTTTTGAAGATACAACAAATCTCTGCTGTCATGGACACAATCATTTTTTAAATTGACATTCAAAAGAATTATCTACTTCGCACAATTGTCGTTTTGTTATACAAAAACTTTTTTTCTTTGTCCTAAAGGTTTTTGTTCGAAAATTAAGAGCACAGTGATAAATTTAAGAAAATGTGGAAAATATACCAAAAGGACATTCAGAATAGGAACGTCAAAAATACATAAAAATTCTACAAAACACTACATAGAGAACTAATGATCCCTTAGTCACAAAACTTAAGTTTGCTAAATAAAAAAATACTTTAAGTCGAATATAAATAAATATAAGTAAGTATAAATATCATTTTAGAAGTATGTCAATTTATCGCTAGTTTGTGCATTTTTCTTTTGATCTTTTTTTGTGATAATTTTCATTTCATGTTTCTCGCTTGCGATGGAAAAATTATCGCTAGAATCCTAGGAGGCCATGTGCCATTGCTAACGAAATTGACATGAAATTGACAATGTCCTCATAGGTAAAATAGAGATAAACAGATTAGCATTGCTCATCTCAACTCGTTTGCTTTTCTCACTTTCGCTGTACCAGCTCAAGCGAGAAAATCAATATCGTTGAGATGACCAACGCTTATCTATAAGTAGTGATGAATTAAATACGTATCTTTCTTACTTAATAATATAACAATTTTATTTTGCAGAGAATAGGTTAGCAGAGGAAGGTATGATTCATAATGCTACTTGAAAAAAGCTATATAAACGCGTATTGCAATAACTTTTAATTTGGAAAATTCATTTCACATTTGAGTAATATAAGTGTTAACAGAAATGAGAAGATGTAATGTGAGTGCCAATGAAACAACTCTCGAAACAATTCACAAGTTGTAAAAGTAAACCATTATATGTCACAGAACGGTCTTTAGCACGGAGCTTTGGATCACATCGGACAGCGGGCTAGGATGAAATTTGAAAAATTAGTCAGGACAGGAGTTATGAGTAAAAAAAAAGGCAGGATGAGACACTTGCAAAAAAAAAGTCAGGACGGCAATTAAGGTAAAAAAAAGTCAGGATAAACTAAAAAAAAAAAGTCAGGATAAACTAAAAAAAAAAAAAAAGGCAGGACCGAACAGAGTAAAAAATAAAAAGGCAAGACAGAGATTACAGCCAAAAAAAATGAAGGATAAACTTTTTCATGCCCATTGCCAACAATTTGATAACCAGAAAAAATATTCCTGTTTTCATTTTTTAAATATATCCTATTTATCAATATTCCAAGTCACGATACAATTCATGTTCGGCTGTTGTCTTCTCTATGTTCGGGTTGTTGTCTCTTTGACATATTCTCCATTTCCATTCTCAATTTTATTATATGACTTGTTTTTCTATTCTCTTTCAGAGCAATCAAGACGAAGTAACGACGGAGGCAGAAGTAATTTTACAATTGTAGATATAGATTTAAAATATTTTTTTCTGTTACTGATTTTTTTTTTTCTTTAATGAGATAAAACAAAACAATCAGAAGGTAGGTTTTGCATTCTTGTCGCTTAAGGGTGGTACGAATCTGTTAATTAAGGTGCATTTAGAATGTTGAGAATTAAAATGGAAAGATAGAATTAATGAATATTTTGAGGCAAAATTAAAATGTGTAAAGTATGTTGAAACAAATTCAGATTGATAGGAAAAGTTATTTTTAATCGTTTTAAATTGTATAACATTTGAATTATATGTTAGGCAGTCAATCATAGCCTTTGAACAGCAGTGTGACTCTGTTGTATTGTAGCATGCATTACCTCAATGGTAATTAAGTAGAAGATTGGTTCGTCTTAAATAGTAATGAAGAATGCCTCAAAAATTTAGATTTTTACCCTTCCCCTTCTTTTTGTTTTTGACATACCTAAAAAACAAAAGCAAGGTATCATACGTATACTATATAAATGTCACAGAGAAAAATATGTTATAAGATGATAAATAATTGACTTTGTTTACAGTTCTGATCTTCTGTTTAAGATCCTACACAAGCAAGATAAAGGTTTTTTTTTTGCTGCAGAATATTTGTCGTCGCCGTGTCATATTTATTTTCGGCAACGCGGTTAATAGAACAAAAAACATGGAAAATCATATTCGAAAGCTTTCAACTACAAGGGGAACAGGGTATATTTGCACCCCAATCATTTAAATAGAAATATCGTCCGATTATGTACTAATACATCTGTCACAAATACTGTCAATTTTAATTTTATAATAAGACTTTATGGTACCTGTTGTACTCATGAGAGGTTTGTGTGCATGTTAGAAGCGAAAATTTCTTCATATGTTGTGCCTGGGCCAAATCATTATATTAGTAACACGCGTTGTTTTTTTTTTTCTTATATCAAGTTTTGCGACTGATTTTCAAGTGATAAAAACTTTGAATGATTCACAAAAAAAACATTAGTTCTCGGATAATACTTCCTTTTTTTTACTAATTTTGAGGAGGCCCAAATCAAGACTGACGGTTACGTATTTTTTTTTATTGAAAGCGAAAACAAGCACCACTGGCGTCTAAGTTCTTTGCTTGCACAATCATTTCATTGTTATGCCAATGAGGCAATGAAAGTATATCTACTTAATATGTGAGGAACAATTGTTATGTACAGAAAATCAAAGTCGTTACAACTTGTGCAGGTTTTTGTAATTTCTAGCAGTTGCAAGTGTCACAAATGATGACATGATGATCAGGAACAATGCATTGCGACAGAACACGAGTTGGTTGACCGTTATGGAATAACCGTTCCACAGATGATATCGGATATGTTCCTGAAGTCGTAACTACAATCCCCTTCCCTTTCATGAATGTGACCTACCGAATTAGACTATTTACCGGATTTGTTATTACATAAACAACACGATGGGTGCCACATGCGGAGGAGAATCTGCTTACCCTTCCAGAGCACCTGAGATCACCCCCATGTGTACTTTTGTTTATCTGTTTGTCTTTTTCATTTTTAGCTATGGCGTTGTCAGTTCATTTTCGATTTATGAGTTTGACTGTCCCTCTGGTATCTTTTGTCCTTCTTGTTTGACAGTCGCTTCAAATTACATGATAGCGCATGTGTTCTAGATACCTATCGTTCTGTAATCAACGTGTTACTTTAAGCAAGAAAAAAGAAATATGATATATTCTACATTTTTTTATTTGAAGATTTATATAAAAGAAGTAACCCAAAAAATTATGGTTGATTGTCTTTTGCTCGTTTGTCTGTCATTTGAAATATAGTGCTTAAGGGTATACGATACAGTTACAGGGGAGTTAATGACGTTGCTAACGTAAAATGTTATTTTTCGTGACGTCAAATTGTGACATATCGGGAAAAGATGCATTTTCAACCGATATTTATCATTCAAACTGATATAACTTGAACACGAGTTCAGGAACCCCTCTTTTTCAAAAGGATATTAGGTTTTGTTGCTTGTGAAGACTATTTTTAATGAAAAAGTCCCCGATGAATTTTATGGAAATTAGAAAAATATAAAGCAAAATTTTGAAACTTTTATAAAAAATTATTATTTCCAGAGAACTGTTATACAAATTAAGAGCTACATGTACCTATGTAAGGAAGATTTTCAATTGTTTATACAAAAATCTGCTTGTGTTTATCTTTTGAAACAAACAAAGTTAGGTATGTATATCAAAAGGATAGAAATGTCCAAAAATTGAAATTGTGAGTAAATGCCTAAAATTTCGACCCAATTATCTCTTTTTAAAAGCAGAATATGCAAGTATATTTTAATTCCATAATTGCAATGCATATATGAAAAAAGCTTATATGCAGATTTGCGTCAAAAAAATCAAATTTGTATCGTATGCATTTAAAAGGTTCACCATTTTGGAGATAACTGATTTTTATTTGAAGCTTTGCGGACGAACATCGGTAGTTTTACTGTCGCAAATTTAGTTTACCTGGCGACGCGTAGTTTCAAATCCAAATCAGTTATCTCTATAGATTCTAATGCAGAATAAACAAATCATTCTGACCTAGTCATTATTTCAGTGTAAAATTTCCATTTAACGAAAATCCGCGAAATAATGGTATCTTCTTCTGCACTGTAATGCTTTCGGCATCAAACATTAAGATTGGTCGTTTTCTAGCTTCATCTAAGCTTTATAATGCAATACAATTTGAAAAAAGAAGATTTCAAGGTGCAAAATGTGAGCGATTTGCTTACATGTCAAAACATCCGAAATTCAGAAGTTTGGCTTCCTTAGTTACAGAGAGATAGATTGATAGGTTTACGCTAATTGTCATCCAATCAGAAACATTGATACAGAATAATTGCATCATAATACAAGATACACTGTATCTCACAAATAATTCGAAAGTACCAACCTTTTTACAGTGGATGACCGTGATGACATTCCGGTGTATTGCTATCGCCTTAACTTCCAGTACGTCATATTCGTTTTGGGTTTTTAACCGATCTACGCATTCATCATGTTTATACATGATGAATGCGTTGAAATCGCTTTATATATGAATTTATTTCTTCAATGAATACTCATCAAATAATTTTTAAAGAAGATAAATTAATAATATTAAAATGTTTTGTTATATGTATATACATATAAGTAAAAAAAATCATTAATATCTATGCACACGCATGTGGAAGAATATGGCAAGAACGTTTGCAGTCTCAAGGAACGATAACTCTGCATACATGATTTAACATTTTTTGCGGGAAAATACGAATGGCTTTTGAAATCCATTCTATCAGAAAAATCGAATTATTACAGAAGATTGATGTGTTCACCATGCACTAGCACTGATCTGTTAAAGTAGAATTGAATGATATACAAATGCAAGAAAATTATATATACATGGAACTGTAATATAAAAGTATTAATATGAAATATAACAATCAACCAAAGTATAATGATTTGTATCACTACAATATAATAGTCATTATGGTAAGGATGCATTCCCTGTCATAATTTATTATCCACGCACGAATATGTCCCAGGGAAATAATATATATGTACATTAACCTCACTTTCAGGTATAGAGATGTGATTTTTTCAGAGACAAGTGCTTGTAGGACCATCCACAAGAACTTGCGGTCATCCGATGTTCAGTATTGCAGTACTTTGATTACTAGTTCCTTTTATTCTTTTAAATATGTTTTCGATATTATAATATTAATTTTAAAAGAGAATTAATAATTATCAAGTTTAAGTGTATATTTTTCATGAAAAAAATCTGCGAGTTAAGTTACATAATTAAACGGAAAAGGCGGAAATTAAGTAGTGCTGTAATAATTTTCAAATGTAATTCTGACTTGATATTTTTGCGTTATAATAAAGCTATTTATAGGAATTTTCCAAAAACACCTAGTTTTGTCTTTTTCCCTGTTTTCACAGTTAAAATGTCTGCCAGTCAGAAGCTTATTATCTATTATGAACATTATTATTTCACGGTAATATTTAAAGTATATACATAGTGACATTATCATATTGAAAGAAGTTGAAGCATTATTTCCATTAAAACTGCGAGTACAGTAGCATTTAAAAATTTCACATTTAGTAAATTTTCAATGTTTAAAATATCAATGTTTACATATTGTCTTTTTTGGAGGTATGAAAATCTATTGGTTCATTGTAAAGGTTGAGGGATATGCCAAAAGGAGATAATGAATTTAGTAAATGCATAATGTTATAGCACCTTAAACCATATTTAGACTGTCACCTTTTACATGTTTCTATGTTTACAGTATAATCTTGAATTTATTGTATACATTTTTATGGGGGTATATTCATTACGTAAATATGAAATTTTACAAGCATTTATTGAACAAATAAGCTCGAACGGTCGCCGATTTGAATACATAGTTTGAAGACACGATGTTTTACATAAAAAAAGTAAGTCTGACGATAAATGTTTTAAAAAAGCAATGAAATTAAAAATGCTTTAAATAATTATCAAAGGTACCAGGATTATAATTTAGTACGCCAGACGCGCGTTTCGTCTACATAAGACTCATCAGTGACGCTCAAATCAAAATATTTTTAAAGCCAAACAAGTACAAATTATTTAAAAATAGATAGTAGTTTTACTTTAGATGGCTATTTTTCTTATTAAAAACAATTATCACTTTCTTTTCAGATCGTTGTTGTATTTGCTAAAGACGACGACAGAAAGATTACAGAACATGACAGGATCTTATATTTTATCAATAGGATGAAGACGCAAAAATGGAACCAATCAATTTATATATATATCCCTAACATCACTGAAGATATATTAATTTTCAAAATCCGCATAAGTAGTACAAATGTCTGCACCTCATCTTTGCCGCAAGTTCATTGTTTTCTGTTTTATATATAATTATTATTAAGAACCATTTTTTTATTTATTTATTAGATTTGATTTTGTTCAACGTAATCCGTACGATGTTTAACGTTTGAAGTTAGATTCAAAACAAACTGGACAAATATATAATATAGTGAATTGATATTAATAAGTATTGCAATGTACATAGTTTTTAAATGTAATATCAGTATTTAATTCTATTATAATCTTAAATCTATCCGAATTCTATCTTTCTTTTGAGATATAGTTTTTCAAATGTGACGTAATGTTTTGCTGTTTTAGAAATTCAAATGTGACGTCATTTTTAGGATTTTTTTAGTTGAGGCCTGGACTAAGTCGGTTGTGTCTATTTTTCTGTGTTTGTCTATGTGTTATGTATTCGGGTTTTGTTTTCTGTAATTAGTTAATACTTCATTTTCATTATGTTTATCTTTAGTATTCATTTGATAAAATTTACTGTTTGCAAATAGCATACATTGTTCTAAATAGTGATGATGTTCTTATTGAAAGCAGAAGAACAAAGCCGTATTTGACACAACCTTTTTCAACTTTTGATCGTCAGTGCTGTACAACTTTGTACTTTTTTTCACTTTCAATCTTTTATATCTGGGCGTCAAATTACGGACAAGCATTACATGTACTGAAACAAAGATTCGGTCAACCACATAAGATAGTACAAACATACATGCAGAGTTTAATCAGCCTTCCTAGTCCAACGTCAAATATTACAAATTTTAAAAAATTCTACGACAGTATGGAAAACTACATCCGTGGCCTTGAAAGTATAGGGGAGTCTCACGAGTCGTTCGGAAGCCTTTTAGTGCCCATAATATTAAATAAATTACCTGGGAATATACGAGAAAACATGGTACGTGCCCACGGAGGTGACCACTGGAACTTGCCGTCGTTACGGCAAGCTATTCAACATGAGATAACGATTAAGGAAGCGGGTCAGTCGGTAAACGGTGATGATATGGAGCCAAATTACACACCCACATCAGCATTCTTTATGGGTACAAATCGCAACTACGCAAATCAGAAAGGGAAAAGAGACATAACCAAGAAGCCGTGCATCTTTTGTCAAGGAGTTCACGCCCCATTAGCTTGTAAAACTGTTACGGAAATTGAAGCTCGAAAACGCATTGTTAAGGAGAAACAGGCATGTTTCAATTGCTTAGGAAATCACAGAGTTGCCGATTGCAAATACGATAAAACTTGTAAAAATTGTAATAAACGACACCATACTAGCATTTGTTCAAAGAATGAAACACACTTGTATACCAAGTCTAAAGATAGCATTACATCAAAACCAGATACTGATGCCGCAGTCGCAAGCATGCATTCATCAACATCATCGGTTAGATCGCAGGTATTGTTGAAAACTGCGATAGCGCCTATCACGTATGACAAGACACATTTTAACACCGCCAATATACTATTCGACGAAGGAGCCCAGCGAAGCTTTATCACTCAAGAGATTGCCGATTTATTGAACCTGAGACCACACAGGAAAGAAGCGATAACGATATCCGGTTTCGGTGAATCCAACAAGAAGGTTAGAAATTTACAAATTGCTACTATCTATATAAAAGGTCTGACGAATACGCTTATCCCTATTGAAGTTCTTATAGTACCACAGATTGCTTATCCGATACATACATACGCAAGGAACCAGTCGAGTTTTACGCATTTAAATGGATTGAAGTTAGCCCACCCAGTTTTACAAGACGAGGATTTTGAGATATCAATCTTAGTTGGCGCCGATTATTATTGGGATATAGTTGGAGACAGAGTAATTAGAGGTTCCGGACCAACCGCTGTACAGTCCAAAGTTGGATACTTGCTATCAGGACCTATACAATTGAACACTAACAGTAATAATCAATCAACGTCATCGATTATGAACATTTTGATCCCACACAGACTAGAAGAATGTGAAATACATAAATTTTGGGAAATCGAATCCATAGGAACAGAAACAGACAGCGAAGTGAAAGCGAAAACGGACTTACAAAACATGACCACTTACCAAGAGAATAACATTCATTTGAAAGACAATAGGTACATCGCCAAGTTTCCATGGAAACCAGAACATCCGGAGTTGCCTAGCAACGAGATGATCGCCAGAAAGAGAGCATACAACGTGATAAACCGACTTGCTAAAGAACCAGAGATGCTTAAGATATACGGTAACATTATCAACGACCAAGAAAATCGAGGTTTTATAGAGAAGGTTGAGACCCCGGATGAGACTACTAATCGAGTACACTATATTCCGCACCACCAAGTGAAAAAAGATTCATCGACTACACCGATACGTATAGTATATGATTGCAGTTGTCGTCAAGATTCAGAATCACCCAGCTTAAATGATTGCCTTTCTTCTACACCGCCGCAGCTTAATAAGCTAACAGATATACTGACAAGATTCCGCTACGGGAAATACGCCTTAACAACTGATATTGAGAAAGCATTCCTCCAGATTGGACTAGACGAAGAAGACCGCGATTCCACCCGATTTTTCTGGCTTAGAGATCCAAGCAACCCCAAGAGTGAACTTGAGACTTACAGATTCAAGGTAATTTTATTCGGAGCGACATGTTCGCCATTTATTCTTAACGCTACATTATTGAAACATTTATCAACAGTTACAAGTACCACAGCTGAAATACTCAAGCGAGATTTGTATGTAGACAACGTACTGACAAGTTTTAATACGGAAGAAGCCGCCCTAAATTTCTTTGAAAAATCTAGAGAACTCATGACAAATGCAGGATTTAATTTGAGAACATGGAAATCAAATAGCAATCAACTTAGCAACGAAGCTACAAAGGCAAACATACTTGATACAGATAGCGAGACGAAAATTCTTGGAATGCGTTGGGATGCGAAGTCAGACATATTGACATTTGCGAAATTAAATGAAGATCGTATAGATATTGATAATTCACAAGCGACAAAGAGAGAAATATTGAGTAAATCATCGTCAATTTACGACCCACTCGGAATTCTTGGACCAGTGACCGTAAGAGCTAAACTACTGGTACAAACATTATGGAAAGAAGGATACGATTGGGATCAGGTGTTGCCTAGCAACATAGTTAAATCATGGTATGAAATTTTAGATGACATCCGAGATGTAACAGTTAATACGAAAATCGCACGACATTATTTCAACGATCAAAATGAGAACGAAAGCAACGAGAAAATCACATTACATGTCTTTGTTGATGCCAGCCAACGCGCTTATGGAGCCAGTGCCTACTTATGTAAAGGAAACACTTCTTCTCTTGTTATTGCTAAAAACCGGATCGCTCCGCTCGCCAAAATGACATTACCAAAGCTAGAATTGATGGCTGCAGTAATAGGAGCTCGAATGGCGAAAAAACCTCACGAAAACCCTTAAACCACAACGCACAGTACTATGGAGTGACAGTCAGATCGTTCTGCACTGGATTTCGTCTTTAAAATCATTTGGAAGATTTGTTCAGAATCGTGTGATAGAAATTAAAGAATCGACACAAAATTACGACTGGAAATACGTACCAACAGACTCAAATCCAGCCGACCTTCAAACTAGAGGAATATCATCAACGCAATTCAAAGAATCGACTTTGTGGATGCAAGGACCGTCGTGGATATCAGATGAGAACAGTTGGCCTATATGGACCCCACAAGTTAAACAAGAGACGACTCTTGTGTTAACGACAACAGATGACAGCGAAAAGACAAAACCGTGTGAATTAAATGGAATTTCGAATATAATTGATCTATCGAGATTCTCGTCATTAAAGAAGTTACTACGAGTTACATGCTACGTGTTTAAATTTGTGAATATATGTAAAAGTAAGCGACCGTATAACTTGAGGAAATATGCTAGACACGGAAAAGATATTACGAAAGATGAAATTGACCGCGCAACTCGTACATGGATTACAGATATTCAAAATGAAAAATTCAGTAATGAAAAGCAGCAACTCGCAAACCCGTCACATGACAAGAATCTACCGTTAGTAAGACAACTTCGCTTGTTCATAGATACAGAAGGTGTCATTCGTTGCGCCGGGCGCATACACAATTCACAGTTAGACGACTCCGCGAAGTTTCCAGTGTTACTACCGAAGAAAAATCAATTTACGGACTTAGTTATATTGAACGCGCACCTGCAGATGTTACATTCTGGTGCTGGACAGACAATTACGCAAATCCGCCAATCATATTGGATACCTTCCATTAGACAATGCGTTAACCGCATCGTACAGAAATGTGTGAAGTGCCGAAAAGTGACCGGAAAAGCATTTCCACGGCAAATTTCGCCTCCGCTACCAAAGGATAGAGTCACCGATATGATTCCGTTTACGACAACTGGTGTTGATTTCGCTGGACCACTATTCGTTAAAGATAATGGACTTGTTACAAAATCGTATATTTGCCTATTCACATGTGCTTGTATTCGTGCCGTACACCTAGAACTTGTTACAGATATGACAATCGAATCATTCAAATTAGCGTTTAGACGATTCATTAGTAGGAGAGGAATTCCGAGTACTGTGTATTCCGATAATGCACCAACCTTTGTTTCCGCCTCACATGACATTCCGAAAGAAATGAACATTCAAATTAATTGGAAATTTATCCCGAAAGCAGCACCGTGGTACGGTGGATGGTGGGAGAGACTAGTTGGAATTACGAAAACAACATTGAAAAAAGTGCTCGGAAAATCACAAGTAAATTCTGACGTATTACGAACAACTTTGATAGAAATTGAACGTGTAATCAACGATCGTCCGATTACATATGTGTCGTCCGACATTCGAGATCCAGAGCCGCTAACACCGTCACATCTACTGCAGGGAAGAAGATTATCGCAAGACAACAATTCTGATTCAGAGGACAATAATTTAAATGTAGATTTCACAGAAGCAAATAAACGTTACAACCATAAAGTAACTTTAATTGAACACTTTGCAAAACGATGGAGAATGGAATACCTCACCGGATTAAGAGAATTTCATCGCGTCGCCGGAGACCAAAGCGCACATGTGAAAATCGGTTCCGTCGTACAAATCATGGACAATTCACCGAGAATGATGTGGAAACTAGCTGTTATAGAAGATTTGATCACCGGGAAAGATGAAGTCGTAAGAGCAGTCAAACTTCGGACATCAAATGGACTGATTACCACGAGACCAATTGTGAAACTGGTGCCACTGGAAATATGAACTTTAATTGTCTAAAGTGTTTTTTCAATACCCTTTTTATGACCAATACATGAACAGTAATTGCATTTTGCGGCCCCCAGAATGTTGTGAATTAGTTTTAGTTTCAGTTTAGCACTTTATCACTTTTATTTGTTTAACGTTTTACCGCCATTTACGTAACAATAGGCCCGCAACGTCGTCACTTGCCAACGTCTCTCTTGTATATATTAGACTAGTAAAGCATACGAAACATTGAAGACGCTTTTGTGTTTACTTATATCGATACGTCCAAAACAGTGAGTCTTGTGTTTACGAGGCGGTTTTTTTGGCGTATTGAATTTTAAACCTGATGCCTTTTGTTATCTATTAATCATGTGTTTCTTTGTCTAATACGTTCTCCTATTTATTTGTATTGTAGTCCTGTAATATTATGTTATCATTTCAATGTTATATTTAACATTGCCATTAAAGTGCGAGGTTTGGCATGCCACAAAACCAGGTTCAATCCACCATTTTTATCTTTAAAAATGTCCTGTACCAAGTCAGGAAATGGCCATTGTTATATCATAGTTCGTTTCTGTGTGTGTAACATTTCAACGTTGTGTTTCCGTTGTGTCGTTTGTTTTCTCTTATATTTGAGTGTTAATTCACATTGCTATAAGAAGTGTCACGGTACTTTTCTATCCCAAATTCATGTATTTGGTTTTGATGATATATTTGTTATTCTCATCCAATTTTGTCTAATGCTTAGTCCGTTTCTGTGTGTGTTACATTTTAATGTTGTGTCGTTGTTCTCCTCTTATATTTAATGCGTTTCCATCAGTTTTAATATTTTACCCCAATTCTGTTTTTTGTCCATAGATTAACGAGTTTTGAACAGCGGTATACTACTGTTGCCTTTATTTGTTACATCTTGTGATCATTTTTTTTGGGCAATCGTAAATGGAAGTCAGCAGGGTTAAAGAACATCAGTTGTTCGACCTGTAAGTCAAATGTGTTTTGTTAAAATACACTTTTTTCATTTTTTTTTTATCTTTTGGAAAATGTTGTTTGTGCTGTATTTAGACCTCTCTACAGTTGTTTGTTTTACATGCACACGTATGAAAATTGCTGTTTTTATCCAACGCAATCATAGGTTTGAACGGTTTTTTTTAGACTTGTTTGTATATTTTCGTTTGGGCTTGTTTTATATTTTCCCTCCAGTTTATAAAATACGTTCATCCTTTCTCGACTTCTTAAAATTAAAGAGTCTATCCTAAATTGAGGTCAATTATATGGCCTTCCAAATACCAATTTTATCCCTACAATCACTGAAGATATATCAATTTTATGAAATCCGAATATGTTGTACAAATGTTTGCACCTCATCTTTGCCGCAAGTTCATTGTTTTCTGTTTTATATATAATTAATATTTTCAAATTAGACTTGTTCAAATATATATATATATATAATAAATCTATAACACAAATTTCCATACGTTTCGGCCATTACGGCATTCTTCATTGGAATAAATTATAACATTGAATCAACAATTACATCACTTGGATACATTACGTTATAATAACTTCTATGACCTTATATATATATAATACACATAGAAAACGGACAACTTAAAACAGATCTTTACACAAAATCAACAGATAAACACCAGTACTTACATGTGCCGTCAAGCCATCCAAATTCTGTAAAAAACGCTATACCATATGGACTCGGTATTCGTGTCAAAAGAATTTGCGTAACAGAAGAAAATTACAAAACAAGAAGAGAAGAAATAAAAACGCACCTAAGTACATGTACGTGGATACAATAACTCGTTCACTAAAGACTAAAGTCCAATTGAATAAAGTCGACAATTTAAACCGAGAAGATCTATTGCAGTACAAACCGAAGAAAAAAAACAACCGGGTACCCTCAGTAATTTCTTATTCCAAAGCGCTTCCAAATGTACATTCAATTCTTAGAAAAAATCTTAATATTCTCAATCAATCCAACAAACTAAGGAAAATATTCCCCAATCCGCCTATCGTAGCATTTAAACGTGATAACAACATAAAAGACATCTTAGTGAACAAAAAGCATAATTTACTATTTTATAAACAAACTAATGGATGTGGACCATGTGGTAAACATTGTGCATTATGCTCACATATAAATGTAACCAAGGTGTTTTGTGACAACACCGGCAAAGAATATACCATTCAGGGACAAATAAATTGGGTAGTGTATGCAATCAGTTGTACAAAATGTAAAAGAAATTATATATGTATGGCAAACGGGTGATACACTATATCAACGGATGCTATTAAAATTTTCAAAAATACGAACAAAGAAAACAGAAGATCCAGTAGCCAAACATTTCATTCAGCACAATCATCCAATGACAAATTTAAAAGTTACCGCCATAGAAAGAGTACTTAATATTTGGGACAGAAATTTACAGAAAAACTAAAGAAGCCTTTTGAATAAAGAAATTAAAAACTTTAGAACATGAAGGACTCAAAACAATGTATGAATATTTATATTAAAAAAGCGAAAAACGCGGCAAATGAACGTCATAGAAGTTATCATAATGTAATGTATCCAAGCGATGTAATTGTTGTTTCAATGTGTTATTACTTACAACGAAGAAGGCCGTAATAGTGGAAACGTATGGGAATTTGTGTGATAAATATATATATATATTGAAGTTGATATTCCACTTGATGGTTTTTTTTAAAACATGTGTGCAAATTTGAACTCCATTTTGGCTCATCTGACCCTAAAATTTCAAGTGATTTTTTCTCATCACATGGCGTCCATCTTTGTCCGTTTACCTTTACAAAAATGTTCTCTGAAGTACTGGGACAAATGAAACCAAACTATACATTTATTGAAGTCTATAAAAAGGATCAACCAGCAAAGTTACTATATTTTTATAATATGTTGCAGTAAGTTAATTGTTGAAATTGGGAATTACATGTACATGTTATTACTAAAATTTAGGAATTACATGTGATACCGGATGCACTTAGTAAATACAAGTAAATCCTAAAACGGCCCAGTAATTAACAGTATTTACTAATTTCAAAATGATTTTTTACTCTTATTTAAAACAATGTTGTAGTATGGTCAACTGATCAAAAGTTGTGGTAAGGGACCGTTCAATATTTATCAGAAGGATGGGCCGGTGCAAAATGGGGTGGGGCAAGCACTTTTTTGTGGAAATATTTGGATGGGCGTGAACTTTTTTTAAATATTTAGTGGATGGACCAGAACATATTTTATAGGAAAAATTGTGCTATCAATTTTATTGGTGTGTATGAAATTTGCGGGCACTCAAAACATGTCTCAACAAACTGGTTACTTGGCTCATTTCTGTCAATTTTAAGGATTTAATTAACCCTCTTGCTGCCGACCGTTTTTCAAGGTTGCATTTCATATGCCGGAAAATACGACAGCTCGACGTCTGTGACGTAGCATGCCAAACAACGACGTCATTCGATATATGACGTCACGAAGTAATGACCATTACATTTCGGACCCATTGAAGAAAACATAACACTGTTTAATCTTCATTCTTTTAGTTGAAAGAGAAACAGCATTGATGAGAAGCTTGCATAAATTTAACCATGGACAAATGTGCCCCTCCGGCACTGCCGGTTTGGACATATGTGTCCCTCCGGCAGCAAGAGGGTTAAGGAATAAAGAAGCTAGAATTTTCTGTTCAGACTATCTTTTAAATTATTTTGATCTTGTAGAATATCAAATTGTTTAATAGTTTGGTGTATTGCTGTTAAATTTATGGATCTAATTAATAGGTAACAAAAAATAGCTCAAATTTTTAGATAAGGCTAAATTCATATAGTCAACTTCAATTTCTGTTTATAACTTTTTCAAATCAACTTGGATTTTCCCAAAATTCTTCAGCTATCTCATTTATACATTGATCTTATATAAATCCATGTTGTTTGGTAGTTAGGCGTATTATTATTAAATTTATGTATTTAATTTTAAAATAGGTAAGAAAAAAATCTCAACTTTTCATTTTAGGCTTAATTCAGATAGTCACCTTTAATTTTGTTTATAACTTATTCAAATCAATTTGGATTTTCTTAAAACTCTACAGCTATATCGCAATTATGTATTGATCTTACAGAAAGCCAGTTTGTTTGGTACTTTAGTGTATATTGCTGTCATTTTTATGGATTTAATAAAAAGGTAAAAAAAACTAAAATTTTCAGTTTTCATCTTTAAATTTTTATATAACTTTTTTAAATCAAAATGGATTTTCAGAAAACTTTACAGCTATTTCATTTTTATATTGATCAAATAGAATGGGAAGTTATTTGGTAGTTAGGTGTGTTGCTGTCATTCTTGTGGATTTAAGAAAAAGGTTTAATAAAAAGCTAAAATTTTCAGTTTTTGTTTATTTCAAGATAGTCATCTTTAAATCTGTTCATATTTTTTTCAAATCAACTTGCATTTTCATAAAACTCTACTGCTATATGATTTTTATATTGATCTTACTGAATGACAGGCTGTTTGGTACTTTGGGTTTTTGCTGTCATTTTTATGGATTTAGTTTTAAAAGGTTAAAAAATAAAGCTACAATTTTAAGTTCAGATGGTCACTTTTCATTTTTTTTATAACATTTTCAAATAAACTTAGATTTTCATATAACTGTACAGCTATCACATTTATATACATGTATTGATCTTAAAGAATGCCAGGTTGTTATATAGTTTGGTGTTTGGCTGTCAAATTAAGGGAATTAATTAATAGGCAAAAAAGGCTCATCAAAGTCAAAAACATGTCTGTCTATATTTTCTTAAAAAAACCATATTAAATTTTTTTTTTTGAAAAGTAGAATAGATAAAGGGACATTGATATTTGAACTATAAACATGTTATGTTATTTGGACAATAATTAGTAATTCAGTATATGATTGTATATTTACTTGTCCAAGAGTTATTGTCCCTTAATTTAAATTATTTCCTTTATTTTAAATCAATATTGTATTTGAGGCTGCACATATAAAATCAATTCTGTATATGTATATTCATCATGTTCATACTGGTTTTAAAAATCAATAAAATGTATGGTCTGATTCACACATAAATCAAAAAAAAATTGAGAATTAACTAGCACATTTTAAACTTTGTAATGACACCAAAGTCTATTCTTTGATTTTAAGACATAAAAATTTAAAAACTTTAAAATAGAAAAAGAACCTAAATCATTTTTGATTGTCTTAGAGTTTAGAGGAGCAAGGACTTTTTTTATAGATTTATTTAGATGGGCATGGACTTTTTTCAGAATTAAAAAAGGATGGGCATTAACTTTTTTAATGAAACAATATTGAGAATGCATTGGCCCATCCATCTGGTAAATATTGAACGGTCCCTAATACAAATAGAAAATCAGTAAATACTATTAAAAAATTATCAGCCTAAAATGTACTTTTTGCTTTAGGTGCATTAGCTACGAGATTTAAAAAAAATATATGATTTTTGTTGTTATTAAATCATTATTGAAAATGATATTGTGAAATTAGAATTCGATTTCAGCAACCTATCTGTTTCTATTTTGTTAAATAAGTTGAGAAACATGGTTGATGAGTTGTGCACTTGCAAGTTAATAATTGGACCTCATTGAATACCTATTCATTTGACTTTCAATTCAACCCTTAGCTGGAGATGGGTTACCGATGTATTCAGCTATCAAAATTTAAAGGGTTTCGCAGAACCCAGTGTCTCGCCTACTTTTGCTGTAAGTTGCAGGCCCAACAAAAAAAGGAAAACAAATAATAAAATTTTCCTCTAGATACTGTCTTTTGACTAGTTCTGTAAGAAGCTTTTGTCCAAATTCGGTAAAAATTGAGAATGGTTTATGAAATCTAATAAATGTTTTACAACAATTGAACTGCAGAGTGTGTGTTATGTTAACTGAAAAAAACTAGTCCATATATAAGTAATATACGAAAAAAGGATATTTTTCTTTACAAACTTGAACGAGGAATACTGCTTTCTCAAAAGTTGCTAAGACAGGGTTATGAACCAATCAAATAAAGGTCATCACTCAAGAAATTTTACGGTCGCCATCATGAGCTGATTGGCCATTATGACAAAAGTGTGTCAGAAATAATATCTGATTTTCTTCCTCAGTCACAAGAACCTTCCATCATTAACGAACTGAACAGTTAAAGAAATAACACGACGGGTGCCGTATACGGTGCAGGAAATGCTTACCCTTCCGGAGCACCTGATTTCGTTCCCGGTTTTTAGTGGAGTTCGTGTTGTTTCTTATGATTATTTACAACTGTTGATGTAAATGTCCTTTGGTTTTGTGAGTCTTTGTTTACTCCTGGGTTTTGATTGTTATTGTCTTACTTTTGGATATTATCGCATGATCATAAACAAGCTTCTGTCCATGTTTGGTAAAAAGTCAGGATATTTTTTTAAAAATTAAGAAAGTTATTAAAATTTAAATAAAATTAAACACAGTGTGAATGTTAAAACCTCTCACTTGTATGACAGTCGCAACAAATTCCATTATATCTACAACGATGCGCGAAATGTCGAACATTGTCAAAATAGGGGTTTAATAGGACCAAAAACAATCAAATATTTTCCTAAGAAGCACAAAAAAAGTATCTATCAAATTAAATAATCACATTCATTGCTTACTTATATATGTGTTTTAAATCAACCCATAAAGGATTGAAATATATATGTCTCTTATTCTTTGTCCTGGGTTTGCAAAACTTTTAGTCTTTATTGATTAATTCATCAGCCCTTAATTTTCTAGTTTTCATTGCGTAAAATTTTCATTGCGTAAATCCCTGAGGGTTTACGCAGCATATTTTGGACGATGTCCGTAGTCTTTCGGAACACCGGATGTTATTCGGAATACATCTGTTCCTTCTAAAGCCACCTTTCATATACATGCGCAATAGATTATTAATTGACCTGTTGAATAAGCATTAGCATCTTAAAGTTGCTATAGAGATATGTTACATATGATGATTCTTTAATGAGCATTTGAATACTACCTTTCACGCAATTACAACTATGTAATATTTACCTTACATATATATATATGCGTAATTATTATAATTAGAGTCAAACGTTGAAACCAGCTGTGAGATAAGATTTCATGTAGACAATGCGATTTATATTTGAAACGAGATTTGTTAAAACTAAAATATATAAAAGAAGTACAACTAGGCTAGCATTTCATTTAAGATTCCGAGTTTAGGAAAGATGCACATTATGTACAAATCAGGCTTTTTTCATTTTATTTTCATACTCAAATTAAAAGGAAGTCTTTCTTGCACTTTATTAAAATCTTACGTCTAGGATAGACCAAGGAAGTATACAATCTAAATTAAACGTCCTTGAATAGATGTAAAAACGAGGATTTTTCAAAAAAATAATATCGTATATTGAAAATAACGTTGAAATTAATAATGAAAGTACATTTCCGTTTTATTTTCATTAAAATTGCAAATTGTAATACATGTATTTTTTTGTTTGTTTAAATATTGCAACATTGTTATCATTTTATCAAAACAAGGAGGTCATCTGAGGTCTAACTCTTATAACCTTGATTAAAAAAAAATCAAATTGTTATAGGTACATCTCGATCCTTTTCGTTATAAAAATGTGAATAAGTAGATATGAAATATGAAGGAAAAAACTAAAACTGAAATCTAAATCTAAAATACTCTTAAAAAAAGTTTGACCATGCAGATGCAAGAAATAATACTTCAAGCTAGAAATACAGATTTAAATGTGCCGCTAACGATCGATAACCTTGCAATTAATCATGCATGCAATTTTAGCAGACTTAACAGGGTCAGCGATAAGTTATCAAATGTCTATTTATATACATCGAGTGATGACAGATGCAGGCAGAGATAAGAAAAAATAATTTCTATTTATAGTTATCTGGATCACTAATTATATGTTACTATATAGTAATTAAGGCTCTTCAAAATGTTGGTCAAAATAAAAATAAATAATTATTATTTCTTGAAGACGATCAGATGATGATTTCTCGGTTTTACGAAAATGTAAAATAGTGTAATGGAGAGTTGTTTCATTGGCACTCACACCACATCTGCCTATATCCTAGGAGATTTTGAGCCATCTCACTGATCACTGAGTAGGCTACACAGTGCCCCTAATTATAACCCAAATAACCTATCCAGCACTGAGAGAAAAAGGATAGGTCAATATAAGGAACCTACAAGGCAACTTCAGTTCAATTTCAATATTTAGATTTTATTCTTATGGATTTGTCAAATGTCAGAGGGAATATCTTTTTAATAGTGGAAGGAGTACCAATAAAACAACTCTCCATCAAGACACAGTGTAGTCAAAGTTAGCAAAAACAGCCTTCAACACAAAGGCTTGGCTCACACACGGCAGCACCCTACTTAGGACCCCAAAACACTTATAAAACAATTTAAACAGGGAAAAAATTAGCTTCAAACCAGAAACAAAAAGCAAATATGAACTGCACCAAAAATAAGACGACCACTAAACAACATGCTTCTGACTTGGGACATGTGCTTATGAATACACATGGTTTTAAAAAATTTACATACATACCATAGGACAGAGGTGTAACTTTACCATGTGAAAGACACCTTTTAGAAGTTAAAGAAAATGTTTTGTTCATATAAAAAAAAGAAACACATTACAACAGTTCATAAATGTGGCCTTTAAACGAACTAATATTTAGGTGATGGGTATTCGGAGGTAATTTCAGGTTTGATTATGTTAGTTTTTTTGTTGTTTTCAATTTTGTTTGTTTATTTATAAGTACAATGTTTAAGCTGTTTTGTCTTGGTTATAAATAGCTTTCTTAAAGAATTGGTTTCGGTCATCAAAATGAAGAGGAAACATGCAATTGAAATTGTATACTAGCATATCTACAATTAAACTTGCAGGCCTTTTTTTCATGACCCACAATTTAAAACATTTAAATAAAAAGGGACATTCGGAAAATATCTTCAAAGCGAGTTAAAGGTTCTAAAAAGTTTTTGTTTTTAACAAAATAAGTTTGTCATCTAAAACTGTCAAGAGCACAAAGCAAACAACTTAAAACTGTCAATGCTTACTACCCTAAGCATCACAAAAACCTTGCAGAGCTGGTGTAAGGATTATAATAATGATAAATATCAAGCCATTGTTCAAATACTTCCATGGTTCAAATAACCATGAACATATCTCAAGTTCTAAAAAAAAACATGAATCTAGTTTATCACAAAATCTTCTTTTCAACGAAATTAAATAATGTTATGTACAAAACAATACATGTCGATTCATCACAAAAGATTTTATCCAGCTATTTTACAGGTTCACGTGTTGCATTTCTTAAACACAAATAATCATTAATTGATATAATTTCTTCAAATTATCATTAAATTTTGATCTTTACTGCTTAAGCCTATAAACTAGCACTTATCTATAAAAAAAAAAAAAAAAAAAAAAAAAAAAAAAGCACCTTAGAATTGAAAATCCACTTAGAATGTTGTCTTTCTGGAGAGAGGAGTGAAAAAACTAGTCCTTTAACATTTTTACATTAATTTAACAATCACAGATCAATGTCAGTTTCTAATTCTTATACATCAAAAATAATATCAGACAATACATCTTTATTAAACAATTATCTTATATTTAAGGCCAAACAAGCATTTGGGTTTACGATTGCATTTCTTTTTTTTTTAAGAAAGCAACTTGTTCTAATATGTTGGCCACCAATGAGAAATTACGACCAGGGGATAATGTTTCCTTTTCCGATTTTCGCGCAGTAAAAGATTTATTTGAGCCAAAACCGCTTGTCTTATACATATAAATCGTCATTGCGTTGATATTGAAACAAAATTTGATGCATAAAAACATTCCAATTTTGGTAAAATAGTCATTCAATAATTCGAGCATGAGGGTCGTTACTAAAACAACAACTTGTTCGGGATGGTCATAACTTGAAATTGTGATGGTCGTAACTCTTTTAAATAGGACCGAATAAGACAAGTCAAGAGTTTTAAACGTGTCTTTTATTATATGAATATATTATATGATATATTTGTGAAGTTGATTTCACCAAATGATAAAAACTAAAAGGGGTGAAGTGAGGGGAATCTGTAAAGAGCGAAAGGGAAAACAAATTGGAACGATTCGAAAGAAAAAAAACAGTCACTGTTACTAATATAATGTATATAATTAACCAAGAGGCAAATAGTTATAAGCGGTTAAATTCTAATCAATATGAATTTCTCAAAAGTGAAGAATTCATTTTAAAACAAGAAACACAGCTCTGGTTATGATAGTTCATTTCAGAAAAGGCGTTTCAACACATTTGACATCACATGAGATAACAGTATCCTGATATATTTTCTTTATATTTTGCATCTATTGAAAAGATAATCTTTTTTTAAAAAAATATGTACCTACTAGGTGGAATTTAATAGAAAAAATCTACAATTTAAAATTGATGCTTTAAGTCGAAAGAGCATAAGTAAGAAATCAAAATAATGTTATGGGGGTCGTTATCGAGACTAGACCATACCCGCAAATTTGCAGGTCCGTACACGAAGTAAAGAATATACGCCTTATTCTTTTGGATTTTGAGAAGTCGTATTGTCATTTGGTAGTCAAGCTGAATATAATTTCGAAGTTCAGGTATAATTATAAAACCGCCTCTTGGTACCATGCTATCCGCTATACATCTTTGTCTTTCTTATGGAAAATACCATCAACCCTGGACCACAGGTTTTTTATTCCCGATTCATAAAGGGGACGATGCATCCGATCTTAATAACTATCGAAGAATTACAATTACTGATTCATTGCGGAAGCTTTTTAATAAGATACTTGATACACGTCATTGTAAATTCTTAGATAAATATCTAATTGATGATAGCCAAATTTGGTTTACAAAAAACTTTAAGTTACGACCATCCGCTTACCACCAGTGACAAATATGTCACAGCATCAAAATTATGTATTTAGTTAATTATTTACGTTTAACTTATCTAATCATAAAAGTTCAAATAAAAATACGAAGAAAATAGGGAAAAAAAGAAAAAAAGTGCATTGAGGACCAGAAATTCCAAACGGTTTTGCCGAAAACATACATATCATAACAATTGTTTTTTGACATAACTCATACTGATAGTACAATTTTTATTTTTTACTCGTAGCAAGAAAACAAGTTCGATGACATCATTTCTTCTTTTTATTATTTTTAAGCATATTATAAAACCTATCATCTAATATGTTCTTTGACAATTCTTTTTCATAGATTTCTTTTAATTCACAAAAATATGATCGAGTTCTGATAAAATATTTATTCAAATTATAGAGCAAAACTGCACGACTTGTAGAGTGAAAAAGTGCCACAGGCACAGTGTTTCATACTTTTTATTATATTTATCAAAAATGCACAGTAAAATCATCATGTTGGCAAAGTATAAGAACATTTTATCTAAGGAAATATCTACCGATAATCCAACCTTAAGAAAAATTTTCGGATTAGGATCAAATTTTTGCAATTGATATTTAATGTACGCAGTCCTTAGGTACAAACTGTAACAAAATGGCTAGGAAAAATCAATTATAGGGGTGTAAGATGCCAAATGGTGTCATAAACATGCTGAAATATGACTTATTGCATTTAAAGTTTTCCGTTCGGTTGACATTTTGTTTTAAATGTTTAGCTGATCTCTCCAGTAACAGGGTTATGTAATCAACATTTTTTTATTATTCTTCGTTAACTCAAGTTTAAGTTTTTTTCTTTTACCAAATTTATAGCTTAATGGTAAATTCAGAGACTCGTTATGCATAAATTGGTGTCTCTTTTCTTATGTCTGTAATATTTGCTCTGAAATTCTACCTTTTTACAATGTAAATCATAAAAAAATTCCTGACAGATTTATCAAATTATGAAAGTATTTTTAACATTAAGTAAATAAACTGAACCAATCATCATAGGATGAATTATTGTCTATCTTATACATTTTAAGATACATGTATGTAAAGTTTGTCAACAGTTACACGTAAACTATACCGAATGTTATGAATTAACCTGACCTGTTTTAATAATTTCAAAATTAAAAGCTTAGCTCAAAATGTATATAGTATAAATAATGAAATTAAAATTCATTGGAAACACAACGTTCTTTATATTATGATTGTATTAAATTGGTTTTATAAGTTGAATAGTTATCAGTTCCACAAAACATATTGATACCTATAGGTTTACTTAGCGAATGCACAGACAAACAAATTTCTATCGAATAAAATAACGTGTATACTATAATACAAAATAATAGGAATCGTAGAAGACCACAATCATTCAAGAATATTGCAACTCGAAAAGGGAATCGTATAAACATGTGCATAAAGAGGGACGAAAGATTCCAGAAGGTCAGTCAAACTCATTGATCAAAAATAAACTGACAACGGTAAACTGGCTAATAAAGAAAAACATTTTTTTTTTAAATACTCCATACTATCTAAAAATTTACAAAAAGTTAAGGAAACGACCATTTAATGTCCAAAAAAAAGGAGGGGAATTCAGAAATTTTTTTTATCTGCTTGGTCAGATTTATTTTTATAGAAAAAAACCTACCCCCTTTTTAAAGTTAAATGGTCGTTCCCTAGTTGGCATGTTTAAATGCGCTGTTTGACTATGGGATTTCAAAATGGCTGCCATTACTCTGGCAATTGACGGACGAGGGTGTAATCTGTTATTGATCCCAATTGCAAATGAAGTTGTTTTTCGTGCTTCGTGCTAACCTGGAAAGTCCTATGTTGGGTTGTTATATCACTATTCATGGTTGAGGGGAAGTATATATTAAGTGCTCCCACAAATATTAAAACCCGCCACATTCGGTTGATTATATGACTGTCCCAAGTCGATCAGATGCCTCTGATTCAGCAGTGTATCTGTGTGGTAAATTATTTGTGAGAGGATGGCCAGGTGGGTAAAAGAAAGATAATTCCGCTTCTGAAAATCATCATTTCTTAATCTTAATTTTGTGAGAATGAAAAAAAGCAGGACAGGAATTTTGAATTAAAAAAGCAGGATGAGACACTTTGCCAAAAAAAAGACAGGATGACAGTTAATGTAAAACTAAAAAATAAATGGTAGCTCTTTAATTTTTTTAGCCCTGTCCCCTTTTTTGTTTTCTAAAATCTGTATTTTTGTACGAAGTACCTATGATAAGACCCAATTGTTTACATTTATTTACAAAACCTTAGATCGTTTCTGAATGATGATTGTAAAAAAATGTATGTTCATTTTTCATTTAGGCATGTGAAAATGTAACAAATATTTTAAAAATTTTGCTCTGAATACAGTTTGTTTTTTCGCCATGAATAACTTCTGGACAAATTTCATAAGTTTCCACGAGATTTGGCTAAAAAATTGATAAATACTTTAACAACAGACTGCTTTTGAAATATTAACTACACAAAACAAAGTCAAAGGATACGTCGGAAATAAAAAAAAATATAGACTTTTTCAAAACATTAATATGGATACAAGTACTGGGTTCTGGTAATCAAAAAAAGTTTATGCCTTAATTTAAAAAAAAAACAATAACAGTTTGACAAAGTTAGGTGTGTATAGACATTGACTGAACCTGAATGTTAACGAAGCAGACGCATAGTCGATGCCGACGACAGAGTCTTGGATATCAATGTCTCACTTCTTTAATGTGGCAGGCTAAACTTGATCTAAACTGGTGACAACAAGAGAACCAGACGAAAGTGTATTGTAGTAAAGTAATTAAACCAAAACATTTTGGTGTGATATGAATACCAATAAGACAATTTTCCATAGGAGACCAAATGCAGGTTGGATGTAAAAGCTAGCTGTCACTGTACGTTCCTCAACAATGAGTAAAGCCTACCAAGTAAAAAAAAAACAGACTAAAAGAGGGACGAAAGATACCAGAGTCAAATACATAGATTGAAAATAAACTGACAACGCCATGGTTAAATATAAAAGACAAACAGAAAACTAATAGCACAGAAGACAAAACATAGAAAACTAAAGACTTAGTAACACGAACCCCACCAAATACAGGGGTAATCCCAAGTGGTCCAGAAGCGTAAGTAGATCCTACTCAACATGTGGCACCCATCGTGTTGGTTATGTTATTTCAAATCCGGTAAATAGTCTTATTCGGTTCATGAAAAGGGAAGGATATTGTAGTTACGGTATAAAGAACATACCCGATAACATCTGTGAACACATTTATAAACAAACAGAAACCATTGAATCACACGCTCCTGACTTGGGACAGACACATACATACATAATGTCTCCCCTTGCCTGGGACAGTGGTTAAACAGATCAACATAAGAACGAACTACAAAAATCAGTTGAAAAAGGCTTAACTCATTAGATGGACAAAAATGCAAGTGGACGTGACCGGGTACTTAAGTCAAGATATGAGTGAGACTGTATCTGTATTATCATTTATCTCTAATTCGATGGGATAGACTCGTTCAACATAGTCATCAAATTTTGTATTATATAGTGAGAGAACATCTTTTTTATAGCGGAACGTGAAGTTAAAGAATATGTTTGGAATCCACTGTTACAAACCCTCATTCAAACCAATACAAACTTGAAGCTATAATTTCGGATATTGCAAGTCACAGACTTTTCAAGCCAGTCTGCATTGAAAAAGATGAAAAAGAAAAAAAGATCTTTCCTTTGCCAACAAAGGTCTCGATGGCGTCAACTTAGGAAATATCCTTCATCATAAATTAGTTCAATCGAAAATACCTCCTTATTTCAAAGACCAGTCTGTACCAATCATTTCTTATACCTACTAGAACACCCCCGTAATATCGCGGGTCCGTGACTGAATTAAAGTATATGACTATGCGCAAGCCTTATTTTAGTATTAGTATTGTCATCTGATAAAGTCATGCCGATTATAAGATACACAGTTTTCTCTGTTTTCAAATCTTTCTGTTTGAACCCGTCGAACTGGACCTTATCAATTATTGGTAATATTAATTATTTGGAAAACAAAAGGTCCTAGGCCTGGAATGGAGTATTTTTTAATCAACAGCATTGTCCTACATGTATATTAGTTATAAATAAAGTTGAATTCTTTGATTCGCTGTTTTACGTCATGCCCGCTAACAAATTTAAAACTGTACCTATACGCCTTATTTTTAGTCCAGATTTAGTATTCGTATTGTTATCTTAGAAAGTCTTACTGATTAAAATACTACAATATGTTACAATTTGACAATTTAGTAGTGTCAACCCTGTGACTATGACCCGTGTATATAGCATATTAATCCTGAATACACCGTTTGGTGGTGCGACTGTCAGATGCGGAACGTACATATAAATGCATGCATGCATATAAAGTTATAGTCAGCACTTCGGTGTTGACATGAATATCAATTATGTGGTCATTTTTATAAATTCCTGAATATAAAACTTTGAATTTTCGAAAAAGCTAAGGATTTTCTTATCCCAGGAATAGATTACCTTAGCCGTATTTGGCACAACTTTTTGGAATTTTGGATCCTCAATGCTCTTCAACTTCGTACTTGTTTGGCTTTATAAATATTTTGATATGAGCGTCACTGATGAGTCTTATGTAGACGAAACGCGCGTCTGGCGTACTAAATTATAATCCTGGTACCTTTGATAACTATAGGTAACAGCCTCACAGGTGAATATACTATTGGAATCGGTATCGGACTCGACCTGGAACTTCTTAATTATTGGCAATATTAATTACGTGGAAAACAAAAGGGCCTGGAGTGGTGTAATTTTTAATCTACACCTTTGTGCTATATTAGTTATATATAAAGTTGAATTCTTTGATTCGTCGTTTTTGCGTGATGACGGCTGACAAATTGGACCTCGTTATTTTAGTATTATAGATACCAAACCTATTGCAACGAAAATTTTCAATTACAAACACGTTTTGTAGGATCTCAATATTGACGACTTCAAGTCTAAACCTCCTCATTGCACTTGTGCTAAATCACAATGCACAAAAAAAATCCTGCTGGCCACAATACGAGGGCTGTCCGTAAAGTTCCTGGACAAGCAACAGTCTGCTTATAAATAGCATTTCAGGGAAATTCTTTTTGCATAATTGTAATCCTGTACTATATCCTAGTTCGATTATATCAATATGTGTCCAATTTTAAATGCGAAAAAATAACTTTTACTTCATATAAATATATGCAATATTTTTAGTTTCAAAATCCGCCAAAAATACATGACACTTGCATTGTACGTCGGTAATAGTCTTGACGTTACACCTGATAAATTTGAATGGCCAAAATTTCGAAATGAGTTCTCAAAACAGTCTGAGAAACATAGCAAGACAATGCACCAGCCCACACTTTTTTGAAAACTAGTCTAGAAATTGATTTACTTGAATTCGAATATCTGAAACATCCTCCGTATAGCCCTGACTTAGCGCCAATGGATTTTGCGGTATGCCCGCATATAAATTCTTTTCTCCGTGGACAAAGGTTCGACGATTTATCTGACCTAAAACAGAAAGTAATGAACATAACCTTTAAAATGAAAACAGAACAGTTTGAGAAAATATTTGATTACTGGGTAAAAAGATATAAAAAATGTGTTGCTTTGAAAGGAGGCTACGTTGAGAAAAGTTAAAATGTTGTCGTCGTCGAACGTGAGAACCGGTGAGAACGTCGGAAATATTTGTTTTGGTGCTCCGGGTGAGAGTTGCTTATGATTTTTGAATTGATGAAAATACGATTATACTAGCAGGTACTGAAATAAAATTGTGTAAACTTAATCTGTAAATCATGAAATTTGATACATACTTGTTTTATTCATTTCGGACTGTTAAATAATATTTTATTGAGATTGTCCACAAACTTTACGGACAACCCTAGCTCGTATTACCGGTTACCTCAACATTGTTAAAAACGCTTCTCTACGAAATGTATTATCAAAGGTCCGAAATATCGTGAGCCTAAATCCATCAATTGGAAATACAACTTTAAAATGTTGATGTATTCAGTAGAGGATTATGCCAGGCAATGGGCTAAGCGCGAGAAGGAAGATGTTGACACTCTTTCTGAATGGATTAAGGCAGTGAGGTCGTTGATACAAATCAGAATTAAGAAACTGCATGGGTCTACCAATGCCCATGCTGCGTCAATCTTTAAAGACCCAAATGTTGCAAAACACCTATCCTACCTCCATGAAAAATATGTTGTTGTCCCCGCAGATAAAGCCCCAAACAACATCGGTTTTTTTGTCTAAAAATCATTACATTAACTGCTTGATAAACGAATTAGGTCTTGACAATTCACTTGGAAACTCAACATATACCCTAACGACACTTACCAAAGACGAAATCCTGGATAATCATAGGTCTGTTCTATGTTCCTTTGGAATTTCAACCAAAGATGAAGAACTGGGTCTTCTATCACTGTATTGGATACTTAAACTACATAAGTGTCCTTATAAACAACGGTATATTGCTGGGTCTTCCAAGTGAAGTTGAAATCATCCCTTCGTAAATTATACGGACGCCCAATCACAAGTTGGTTGACCGTTATGGAATAACCGTTTCACAAATGATATCGGATATGTTCCTTACGTCGTAACTACACCCCCCTTCCCTTTCATGAATGTGACCTACCGAATTATAGTATTTACCGGATTTGTTATCACATAAGCAACACGACGGGTGCCACATATGGAGCAGGATCTGCTTACCCTTCCGGAACACCTGAGATCACCCCTAGTTTTTGGTGGGGTTCGTGTTGTTTGTTCTTTAGTTTTCTATGTTGCGGCATGTACTATTTTTTGTCTGTTTGTCTTTTTTATTTTTAGCCATGGCATTGTCAGTTTATTTCAGATTTATGAGTTGGACTGTCCCTTTGGTATCTTTCGTCCTTCTTTGCTAACTTCTTATCTTTCTTTCTAAGGAGTTCTTGTATGAAGTCAGCCTCATGCTAATACAAAAAAAAACAAGTCGACAAGAGGGGCACAATTGGCTCCCATTGGAATTCCGACAATCTGTTGAAAAACGTCCTCCAAACGTATCAAATATGTTGACATAATAATGTTGTCAATCAAGAAATCAAGCATCTTGATAATGTCAGTTTCAGAGATTTTAGTGTTTGAATCAGAGTATAATTCTTTACAAAGTAGGTTATATCTCTCCCCAAAAGATACTTGTATCTACGTTCGCCATTCTTAGCTTTTTAATGAAACAAAGTAATACCAACTCTTTCAATTTGTCTTTTAGTTTGGAATGGGGAATGTAAAAAAGTCAAATGTTAATACTATTGCAAGATGAGACTCTTAGATTGTATGTACTCTAAAAGATCTTTGGATTTTTTTAGTATCCACATATACAAACAAATCATCGGAAGTTTTTAAAAACCTTGACTGGCTATACAGCCCTTGCACGGTCTGACAGGATCTGATACACGCCACCTATAGGATAGGCAGTTTCACATCAATTTTAACTTTCGAGCACGGCTTTGATTGCTGATGAAATAGATAATAATAATAATAATTTAGAAAGAGGTTACGTAGAGCACTTTAAATAGACCAGCAATATACAGTTAAAGACGGTTGTTTGTACAGACACGTATATATGTAGTTTAGGTATCCAATACAGTGATGGAAGATCCAGTTCTTCATCTTTGGTTGAAATTCCAAAGGAACATAGAACAGACCTATGATTATCCAGGATTTCCTCTTTTGTCAGTGTCGTGAGGGTATATGTTGAGTTTCCATGTGAATTGTCAATCCCTAATTCATTTATCAAGCAGTTTGTGTAATGATATGTACATTGTTTGGGACTTTATCTGCGGGGACAACAACATATTTGTCATGGAGGTAGGACGATTGTTTTGCTAAATGTTACACAATTCAAACGAGAAACAAACGCCTTAAAATCAACAAACGAAAAACAAAATGATGTACAGCAGCACACAACAACCCAACCACTGAATTACATGCTCCGGACTAGGCTTGGCTCATCAAGTCACTACGTATACAACGTATATAACGAAAAACAAATATGTTACTGAATTTCAGGCTCCTGACTTGGGACAGGCACATACATAAATAAGCCAATCATAACCATAATACAGAAACAAACGACAACCACTGAATTACATGCTATTTAAAAGCAAATACCCAACAAATGTTGTATGCATGACAAAATATCAATCGCTACACATCCAACGGATTATTGTAAAGACTTCAAAATTAACGATCAAAGGGAAGAAAAACATGATCTTTTTTCGTAATTAAGTTTAGTGGAGAGTTTCCTTATTACTGAAATATCTTAATATAAGAAAGGACAGCTATCGTTGTGTATATCATATGAAAATAAAATGTGGTATGATTGCCAATAAGCAAAATCTCCATCAGAGTCGAATGGCAAAGAATGTTAGCAACTATAGATCATCGTACATCCTTCAACAATCAGCAAAACCGCATATATATATATATAGCAAGCTATATAAAAGAACCCCAAAGGACTTATTTAAAGTAATAAATTCCTTTGGTAAATTTTAGTATCCTTCAACAGTGAGCAAAATCGCACAGCAAGCTATGTAAAAGGCCGTGACGAATTTTGAGGTCAGTTTTCTTGGTAAATATCGTTGGTATACCGGTATGAAGGAGCTTTTTTATGATTTATCATAGGTGGGTGTTGTTGAATGTGTCATTTAAACAAAATTTGAACGGATCTTCATAAGTTGTCCGTAAACTGTAATTCATAACAATACAGACTCAGTCTGCTATTAAGGTGTATTAGTGTGTTTGCACACAGGATGGTGATGTGCGCCTAGTGTGGTGAGGTCATAGACTTAACACAAACCATCAGTCAATCCACTTATAGACGAATAGAGAGCCGAGTGCGTTAGCTTTTCCTGCTGGTACAAAGCCTGTACACCATCAGGACTCTTGCAATGCCTCCTCGCGGCAATACACGGATACTGGGGGTCTAGTATCTAAGGCTTGTTTGCAAGGGTTCTCATAGCAGTAAGGGCCTTAGAGATGCAGAGCACAAGCCCACTGGCGAGTGGATATGCCCTGGATCTCATGAACCTTGCCCCAGCTATGGGTTAAATGTCCAACTTCCTTGTGGGTGACTTGGGAATAGTCAAAGGCTATGAAAGTTAATCCATACTGAAAATCCGGGCAGATTGAACTCGTTAGCATCAGCAATCGTTTAAGGGTTGGAAAACCCCTATAGAACAACCCGACCCTCAGGTAGAAGGTTTAGCTTAGGGTCAACACACCTAACTTATTAAAAATATTACGTAACAGAAACGACTACAAAAGAAAATCCTCTTTCTTGTCAACGGCTTGAGATACAGGTAAACACAAAAACAAATCCACGAGGACGCGAAGGCCGATGAAGTTGTTCTCACCTAAGTATCCAACCAAAATTGGGCATTGGAATGTACGAACACTGTATCAAAGTGGAAAGAGCTTGCAGACAACCATAGAAACAGATACAGTATCGAAATTTTAGGACTCAGTGAAGCAAGATGGAATACATCTGGCAAGACAACGTTAAACACTGGTCATACCATCATCTATTCAGGTAACACGAACGCCACTGACGCTTATGACAAAGGTGTTGGACTCATGCTTACTAAAAAGGCAAAACAGCCTCTCTTAGAATGGAACCCTGTGTCATCTAGATTAATCACTGCCAGGTTTGACACAACAATTAAAAAAACAACCATAATCCAGGTTTACTCACCAACAAATAATGCAGATGAAAAAGAGAAAGATGACTCTTCAAACTCTCTGCAAACCACTGTCAATTTTGGGCCAAAACGAGACATCCTCATGATAATAGGAGAACTCAATGCAAAAGTGGGTAAGGACAGGACAGGGAGAGAAAGAGAAATGGGACCAAATGGAATCGGTGAAATGAATGAGAACGGTGAAATCTTTGCTGATTTCTGTGCTGTAAACAGTCTGGATATAGGTGCTACACTCGTCTCCCATAAAAACTGCCACAAAGTTACTTGGGTTTAGCCAGATGGAGTGACAGAAAATCAAATAGATCATATCGCTATATCCCAAAGATGGAGATCATCTATAAAAGATGTGCGAAACAAGAGAGGAGCCGACATAGCATCAGATCACCACATAACCATTGCAAAGATACAACTAAAACTACTTTCAACAACAACAAAAAAGAAAGAAATTTAATGTTGATCTATTCAGAGACCCTAAAGTTGTTCAAGGCTACCAAATTCTGCTACAAAACAAATTTGGTGTACTTGAAAACCTACATGATGACGAATCTAGCACCAACACAGCATAGGAAATGACCAGAGATTCTATTGTTCGATCTTGTCGGAAACTGTCGGCTATCTCAAAGAAAACCGCAAGCAATGGATGTCACAAAATACCTGGGAAATAGTGAACGAAAGAAAACATGCGAAGGAAAAACTTCTAACTGCTATAACTAGACAGCAGAAAAATCAGACACAAGAACAGTATAGCAATAAAGATAAAGAGGTAAAGAAAAGCAGCTGCAAACAAGATAAAAGGGACTTCGTGGAACAACTAGCCAAAGAAGACGAGGCCGCCTGTAGTAAAGGATACATCAAAACCCTATACAACATAACAAAGCAATTAAGCGGTAAACCACCAACCTCAAATACACCCATCAAAGATAAAGACAACAAGACCCTCACTAAACTGGAATATCAACTTGAAAGGTGGTAAGAATACTTCGAGTAGGTTCTTTACTGACCCCCATCTACAGATCCACCTGAACTACAAAAGGTCCAATATTAAACATTAAAACCAGAAAAATAACAAAAAACTGAAGTTACCAAAGATATCAAAAGTCTTTTAAATGGGAAAGCAGACGTCATTGATAATATACCACCAGAAGCTATAAAAGTCTTGGAAGATACATCTGTCCATAGCCTGTTACAACTTCTGAATAAGATCTGGGAATAAGAAGAAATACCAGATGATTGGAGTAAAGGATTTTTAGTAAAAATCCCCCAAAATGGTAACAAGTCATTTTGCAACAACTGGAAAGGTGTCCTTTTACTGTCCATACCGAGTTAACTGCTCTGTGGCACCATCCTTAGCAGAATGAAGAATAAAGATGACAGGATATTAAGAGATGAACAAGCTGCCTTTAGACAAGAAAAATCATGTGTGGACTAAATAGCCACATTGAAAATTAGCATAGCACAGACAATAGAATGGCAGACAACAGTCTACCTAAATTTTGTGGATTACCAGAGAGCTTTTGATAGCATTGACCATAAGGTCATGCGGGACATTCTGGGACACTATGGAATTTCACAAAAGATCATCAGAATAATAAAACTGCTATACAACCAATTGTCTTGCCAAGTTATTCACGGTGGAACTATGAGCGAATCATTCCCTGTTACAACTGGGGTACGTAAAGGCTGTCTTCTCTCTCCTCTCCCTTTCCTAATAATTGTTGATTGGGTTGGTAAATCAGCCTACAAAGATCCGTAAGACATTGGATTCACTCTCACAACACGTCTTGAAGACCTTGAATTTGCTGATGTCATCTGTACACTATCCCATCGCTTTTAAAGTTCACAACATCCGACCAAAAGTCTTGAAACAGTAGCAAAACAAACAGGCTTATACATCAACGCACAGGAAACTAATTCAATGAGGCTAAATACAAACCAGCAATACTGTCTTAAGATTGACGACTCTACTGTTGAAAATGTACGACAATTCACCTTCCTTAGAAGTATTGTAAGTACATCAGGATGCACAGACGAAGACATATCGGCAAGAAAAAAGAAAGCACAACAGATATTGTCCATGCTCAAACCTGTTTGGAGGAGTAATGCTTTAAGAAATAGTACAAAGTTAAGGATATTTACCACCATTGTCAAATCTGTACACTTATACGGATCAGAAACCTGGAGAGAAACAGCTGCATCATCCAAATCAATACAAACTTTTGTCAATAAGTGTTTGAGAAACATCCTTAACATCAGATGGACAAACAAAATATCCAACAAAGAGTTATGGAGAAGAACCAAACAGCAGCCAACAACTCAGACAATAAGAACAAGAAAGTGGAAGTGGATCGGACATACCTTAAGAAAAAAAGACACAAACATCACCAAGCAAGCCCTAGAATGGAACCCCATGGACATCGAAAAAGGGGGAGTTCAAAAACATCTGGCGCAGGGGGCTAACAAGCGAGCTGAGTAAAACTGGGATGACCTGGAAAGAAGCAGAACGAATAGCCATGGACAAAAAGAAATGCAATTAGATTTTTTTTTTAAATGGAAATAAACTGTAGTTGCCCTATGTCCCCCTTGGGACGAAGAGGCGCAATTGATGCCCATAGAAATACCTACAACCTGTCGACAAACTGTATGACCAAAACGTACACATATGATACCAAGAGGGATATTTTAAACCTTTAGTCATCTCATCACACTTTCAGTAAGTATATATATTTTTCAATACATAAGAAATTTTTATATTATTTGCAGCAAACATATCTTAACTCTAATTTTTTAAAAGGAACATTTGATAAAATATAGGAAAACTTTTGCTATTAACTTAATAAGATTGTGTTGAACTTTTAATTGACTTGAAAGGATCATCAACAGCTAGTTAAATTAATCTAAAATAACTATCTTATACTTTATTACAGAAATTAACTATAGATTACATGATGGTGTTAAGGGACCTACCCATAGTTTAAGGACTGAGGCCGAGATGAAACATACTGATTAAACAGGTATTTTGTGTAGTTGAGGTATCGCATACATAGTACTGACCTTCATTTGTGCAGATTGTTTTTGACTAGTTGACTCTCTGTGGAGCCCACGAATGTAGAAAAAAATATATATACTGAATTTCATTCGGCTAGTTAACTTCTGTGGAGTAAATTTACGTCATACCTGAGTGAGTGACTACCAAATTGTTGGCTAGCATTTTATAAATTAGTCTTGTGCATGTGTTTTCCCATAGATGTATGACCCCATAAGTAAGGGTTTATTACATCTATGGTTTTTTCAAAAAAAAAATTACTTATCAATGTTTAACCGCAGATTCAACATTGATAGTAAAATAAAATATCCGATAAAAAACGTTGCATGTAAATGATATGAACCTGCAGAGTCTTATATTATAGCACTAAATCATATATCACATGTTATTATTTTTATATCATTTATATATGAAATGGAATGGAAATAAGCTAATGTGTTGTTATTATTAATATGGTGTTCACATGCAATATATACTTTATTGAAAAGCACTTTACGCCCATTATGGGTCAATGGCTTAAAACATAATACATAATATACAGTTTACATATATAAAACAATGAAAATAAACAATGCAGACACTTTGAACTATAATTCTTGTCTTTCTTTAAATCAATATATATAATAAGAGATTCAAATCATATCAAGGACTCCCTGCCCTCAGTCTTAGTGACTTTTTTTTTAAGAGGAGCCTAATTTGCAAGTGTCCTGTTTTGTTTCAGGATCCTGTTTTGTTTCAGGATTGAGGATATGTTTTAATGTATCTATATCATTTAAGTTATTATATTTATTTTCATTTAAAATTTCTTTTCTTAATTGTTCATTTATTTTACAATTAAAAAAGAAATGAAACTCATCATCTAGTACATCACAATGTGTACATAGTCTTAAATCTCTGGGAATTTTCCTGTATCTTCCAGTTTCTATTAATAAGCAGTGGTCACTTATTTGAAATTTAGAAATTAGATGTCTATATTCAAACTTTTGAGAAAGTAGGTATGGTTTCGAAGTTATAGCTTTTCTTTATTTTTTTTAAAAAGTTGGAGTTTGCTATTCTCTTGTAAATTTAATATTTTATCATTATATAAATTTTCATAGGAGTTTTCTAAATTTTGTTTGTATATGAGCCTATTATTTTTATCCTTATTTTGGTTAACAATTTCTAAATCATTTTGACTTCTGACATGATTTACATAGGAGTACCAAGAATAATTTAAATACCTGCATTATATAAAGTTTTTGCCAAATTTAGTGTCTCTTTTAGTAAGGGACTATACTAGTTTCTTCCCTTAATGGTCTATCATGAAAAAGAAGAGTTTATCTTTTTTATATAGCAATCAATAGGGTAGCTGCCTAATTCAGATCAGGCAGCTATATTGCAAGAGCATTTTTTTACTCCTAAAGTTAACTTATTGAATTTATTTAGTTCTTTATCAGGTGGACTTTTGTCAATGAAATTATAAGAATTAAGAGTATCTTCTTTTTTATTATTTTTATCTCCTTTAATTGAAGCTTACAAAAGGATGAGTATGCATCCATATACCATATTATATAGGCAAACGAATGAAAAATGTCCGTAACATGATTTAGTTGAATGCAATAACACTTTCAAACTTATTTACCCCTTTTCGAGCCCCGCTTACATTTCTACAGAACCCCTCCCACTTTAATAGAACTATTATTATTGTCTAATTTGATTGGTTAACACACATTCATCAGCTGTTCGTGTAAGTCTGCATAAATAATGTGTGTATGATCTCTTTATTTACACATTTATAATAACACGAGAAGATAAAGCAGTGAGTTGGAATTAGACAAAGAGTGACAGGATCTCTCATTCTTGTAAAAGGTTTGTAAATCAATATTTTGAATGATAGCTATTGATATTACAACAGATAATTGATCATAATTAATAAATCAATAAATATTAAATGCTTTTCGGTTTATTGCAACTGTAAGCTTATAACAGTATAATATGCTTTTGGTAATGAATAGCTGCGCAACCGAACGTAGCTCAGGTCCGTATGATATTTTTTTTGACAATTTGCTGACTATGGTCCGCACAGAAAGACACACACATTTATATATCTGGTCCGCACAAATCGGAAAACAAAAAGGACTTCGAGCACAGGGAAACCCTTTTATTAGAGTAATGGTACCGCTGGTATAATATTGATTGCTTATTGTCCTTTTTGCGTATTCATGATAACATACTTTTCATTTTCTTTGTGTTGTATTCCGTTGTTCATAAACCCAATTTATATAAAAGGCATGTCTATATAAAATGTATATCTTATCTTGTGAATTTATCTGATATGAACAATAGAGTAACAATTTTAATAGACATATATACATGTACCATGTACATGTATACACAAAGGTTTAAAACTGAGTGGACAGTCAATGATAGTATCATATGTAATTCAGATTTATTTATTTTTTTACAATCATATGCACTGATGAAATAGAAAAATCCCATCAAATTCCTTAATATGTGCATTTCACTTTTAAGCCTGGCCTTTACATACATGTATCTTTGAATAAACAAAAACTAAACTTTTCCAACAGCACAGGTGTGTCTGCACTCAAGAGTATTAGTATTTTTCAAAGTGTTAACACGCCCATCTTTGTTCATCGTTACCTATATATATGTATATATCATGTATATCATGTATAACTGGATGAACTGGTCTAATCATCAACCCAACAATGTTAGATCTGTAAATTTGCTTTCTATCATATATATGCATAATGAACAGAACCTTCAATATATTTCTGGAACTGTCTTGTAATAAAATATCTATAGAATGAAACTTGGTATCTGTTTCTTAATTTTAATGAGGGGGAAATAATCTGTCAAAAGAGGTTCTTGTGGTGATTGTGGTAGCTTTGCTCACAAAAATATAAAAATTTATGTTCTTGTGTTGTTTTAATGAATTGATTTAAAGCTCAATCATGTCTATAGGGCTTACATTTTTGGTTATCTAAATTTCCTCTATGCACTTGAAAAAAATCTTTTGAACTTTGAACTCTTTGAAGGGTTTAAAAGAATTTGTCATGATCACATGAAGAGAAAACAAAATTTGGTTAGGACCATCCAGAACTGGTTTTAATGAGTTTTGTTACACCATTATATCATTGATCTAAAGTTTTACTTTGCTAATTTACTTCCTACATGTATGTATATATATGATATATATATCATTCACAGAAAAAGGTATATTAAATTTTTTTTTAAATATTGTCCTGTCACATGATTGCATTTTTTGTTCTCTTTTCCTTGTTTTTAGGATGATTGTAAAATAAAAAGGGAAGTAAAATACATAAAAGAAACATTGAATATAAAACATGATTTGTGGTAAAGCTAGCTATATATTTGAAACTAAAGGAATGATGATTGAATAATGTTGAAATACTGAGTTTACAGGCAATTTTAAAAAGCATTGATCATTGCATGAAAATTGTTATTAGAAACCAAAGTATTTTTTTTATGTTTTCTGCCAACAAAAAGAGGAAAAAAATGATGTAACCTCAATGGTACAAACAGACCCTACAGGGTCAGGGGAAATCAATAATTATTTTTGCATGGCATAAATTCAGCAGCGTGAAATTAAGTGACCTACTCAAGGGTATTAATACCATGCTAACCTGTCAAAATCAAGCTGATTTCCAACTGTATATTGACGTTCTACAGACTCGGTTTGTGTTTTGTTCTGGTTGATTTGGGAGACTTGTAGGGGAACCATGCATGCTTCAGTAAATTCTCTATATCAACCAAATTTTTTACCCCAAAAAGGGGGGGGGAGTCACCCTGGACCCCCTTTCCCCTAAATTTGCCTCTGATTTTAAATGGTACTCTAAGGGTCACTTTTTGTAGAGGAAATGAATGTCTGGTGTACAAAATCATAAGCCTGGTATCTTTGATTAGTGTTTTTTTTGTAGACATGGTAAATTAAAGTTCATTTTTAGATAACATACAGTAACTGTTTATTTAATTGATTTTAAGTCAGTTTGTTTGATTAATCTTCCTCTCATATGTTCTTTCCCTTAATAAATCAATTTGTTTGTACATTTCTTGTCATGGTTTCAATTAAAGTGGTAGTTGGGGAACAGATTTCATTTTGCTTATCACGATTACCTAATCTGTTTACTGAAAACTTGGATGCAGTGCAATTCATTGAAAATTTAAGGATCTTTGCTACTCCAGAGAATTGTACTGATTCATGCTGAATCACGTCATTTCTGCCTGTTTATGGTTTGTTCATGAAAAGGTTGAGGTGGGCAAAGATTCAGTGATCGACCTTTGCTCAATGAGACCATTTTTTTTATCATAGACCAAAGGATTTAAAGAAGATAAGCAAATAAAGGGTCTTCAACAATGAGCAAACTCCCATCCCCCCCTGCTGAACTTTTTCTTTGCGTTCATTCTCTAACAGTAGTTTTCCTCAACCAAATGTTATGAAATTTATACACAATGCTTTTTACCACGTTAAACACAGATTAAGTTGGAATTTATGTGGTGTCACTTTTACCAGTCTAGAGTTATGCCCCTTTTCAAATGGAAAAAATGCAGAAATTTTCGTTTTCATTCTCTAACTTAAGTTTGCCTCAACCAAATATTATGAAACTTATACACAATAATAATTACCACAAAACTCAGATCAAGTACATGACGTCACTTTTACCATGCATTCTTTAGTTATTTCCCTTATAACTTTATATGATACATGTATGCAAGCACATGAGCAGGGGCTTCATCTGTGTCCCATGGACACATTCCCCATTTATTTATATCATCATTTAAGGGACCCTCTTCTTACATTTAAATGACAACCTGTTACCCTTAAAATAATTGACTGATATTATCATGATTATAGATTTCTAATAATTTAAATAGAAAATCCAATATTTTAAAGTGTTCATTTGTGAACACATGCTGGGTCAATTATACAGAACAATGGTACTATGAAGTGTTGATTATTGATTTTGCCATATGTCAACTATAATATAGACAATGCAAATGATATGTCAGTATTCTGATCTTTATTTCCTATTATTACTGTTTAATCTTTATGGAAATGAATGGGGATCTAAAAAATAGGAAATGTCATATCTAATCAGCCTCCACTTCAGTGGTTAATTAAGGTCTTTCCTCTTCCCGAGGAAAGACCTTATTGTTTTTCTAATGTTTTTTTTTTTTTTTCTTTTTTTTTTTCGTTTTTTTTTTCTTCCAGCATTTGTTTGGCACGCCCTCCTACCGCTTCTATTGGAGTTATCAAAACCAAATTTAAACCAGCCATAGACCTTATCATGAACTGTTACCTGGTGAACTTTTGTAGGATTTCATCATCCCCTTAAGAAGTTATCTCCCTTTTATTGATTTTTTTCCACATGGCCACCCCTCGTTGTTTTTAAAGATATCATTACCTTATTTGGACAAAAGGTACATCTCATCATTATGTATTACCATATGAGGCTGAATAGGATTTCATCGTCCCCTATGAGAGTTATATCCCCTTGAAACAATTTCTTTCCTTTGCATTTTTCTCAAAAAGTACTAGAGATAGAATCAATTTGAAAACGGCAACATGTACAGGAACAGATGGTAATGTTAATGAACATATACATTCATTTTGTTATTAACCCTTATAAGGAGTTATTCCCATTGAAAAATTGTAAACAATTTTAGAAATTTTTTATTTCCAGAACCGGAAGTCGTAGAGACTTGGGACCTTCACCAATAACTTTTAATTCATGTGACCTTTAATATGCATCCAAGGTCAAAGGTCACCGAGTGCAAAAAAAAATTACGCTGCAATTTCAAGCTTACATATTAGGAAAACGGTAAGACTTTGCTGCATACATACAGAGTATAAAATGTTCCTCTCGACGAGCTCTACATTTTATATGATAAGTCCAAAAAAGTCCGACTGTCTATTCAAAAGTTACAACGGGATGATTCTTAAAAGTATAGTATTTTGTGTATATCTTTTAAAAGGTAGCAGATATCAACCTACTATAAACTGCAAAGATTATCAGTAATTCAAGACCTTCAATTTGAGGTCAATGTCAGGTCATTATGAAATTTCACCTTGACCTTCACAGTATACAATGACCTTGACCTTGTGATATTTGAAAGGTCAAGTAATCCTGAGTTGAATAGTGGTAGTCCCATGTCTCTACGACTTCCGGTTCTTAAGTTTGGTATTGCATCATATATTTGATGATTAATTCTGACCTTGGTGAACTTTGAAAATGTCCCAATTCTTTTCCTATACTGTTGTCCTTCAACTGTAGATCATTTATCATTTAACAGATTTGAGATATCTATTGTCGTTTTAGAGATAATGCAATTTGAAGTTTTGCGAGCGGTAGCATGTATTTCTGAATCAACAACAGCTTACCCCTTAAAATGTTTTAGAAATTGAAGAAGTTAACATAGTTATATCTTTGACCAAATACCAAAAACATTCCATTGAAAAAAACACCAAAAAAATCATTTCGAAATTTTCATGTTTTGCATTGACTTTGTAAGTTTCATAACTTCTATTTATATAATTGATATTGCATCATTTTTTGCACTTTGTCAAATGGGGTCATCTGATATATCAAATTGAAGGTCTCAATAAACTCTACTTAAAAACGAAAATTTTAAACCTCTTTTTCATCCCAGGTGGAAGGGTGGGGTCATTTAGTGCAAAAATTCAAACTTCTTAGATGGTAAGGTTGTCGCATATCAAATGAAAGAACATAAAGAGTACATTTCACATTTCAAATTGACTTCTCTCGAAAATTGGTGAGATGGGGTCATTGAGTGCAAAAAATAAATTTTCTTTACGATAGGTTTGTTGTATATCAAATGAAAGGTCATGATGTGAACATTTGAAATATCGAATTCCCAACCTCCAAAAATTGGTTGGATGGGGTTATTAAGTGCAATAATCAAACTTTTTAGAACACGGCGTTGTTGCATTTCAAATGAAAACTCATCTACCCTGTGTTACATATATCATACTTCCGATCTCAAAAATGTAGGCGAATGAGGTCATTAAAATAAAAAGCGAAAAGTTTCAGAAGGTATGCTTGTCGTATATCAAACGAAAGGTCGTACAAAGTACATTACGAAAACATCACTTTTACAGGAAAGACCTTTCAATTGTTTTACAAACAATTGAGATACTAGTTTTATATGCATTTATTTTTTGTATGGGAATTTACCATATGTATTATGGATGTCACTGTCCCAATTAAGTCATGAGTCTGTAATTTAGTGATTGTTGTTCATGTTGTTGGTGGTTGTCTGTCAAATTTGTTATTCAATTATTGTTTTGTTATAAATGAGGTCATTAGTTAATTTTGGTTTGACTTATTTTATATCAGAGTTTTGACATAAAATCAATAATTTTAAGAAGCTAATGCATATTTCTTACCAAGATTGTTTCTTGTTGCTCCATTGTGTATTTAATTGTGAAATTTTGTAGCTATATAGAAAATAACATATACTATACTTCATGTACTTCATTGAACTTGTTGGACAGTTGTGAAAACTAAGTGATACTTTTCATTTTTACGGAAAATTTGTTGTTTGCAGCATCACAATGCTTAGGTTTAAGTTTTATTTTTCTTTAAATTTTTATTTTCAGAATGAAGTTTCAGGTCGTTTTGGTTGCCGTAGTGCTGGTTGCTGTTGTTGCAGGCAAGAAAGGTAAGAAAGTTTTCAGTGTATAAACATGTTCTGCCTTTTACCTTTTGGTATACTAATTTTTGAAAATTTTCAAAACTAATGTTTAAAAGAAAATGAGACAACTCTCAACAAGAGACCAAATGACACAGAAATTAACAGCTATAGGTCTTCAACAATGAGCAAAGTCCAGCATACCTCATAGCTAGAATAATAGGCTCTGAAATCACAAATGAAAAAGCAATTTTCACATGATAACTAATAAATTGACTATATAGCTAATGACCTTAAATTACTGTACAAAAAAAATTAACAGAAAACAATATGTAACACGTACAGCAACAAACGACAACCACTGAATTACAAGCTCCTGAGTTAGGACAGGTACATACATACAGAATGTGGTTAAACATGTTAGAGGGATCCCAAACCTCCCCTAACATGGGACAGTGGTGGGACAGTAATATGAGGCAGGCATTACCTGTAAATGGGAACGAAGTCTGTATGAATTATTTTTTTGTAACTTAAATATTTGTTTAAAAAAAAAGAAACGGAAATACCGTAACGTTTCCGATTTTGGTTCTGTTGTTAGGGATTTAGTTGTGACGTTATTTAAATTATGACGTCATATGCAATGTAAACAAAGAAACGCTATCATCAGGTAACGTTTTTTCATATCAAGGAATTATTAAAAATGAAATTGGTATTGCGCGTTTCTTCCTATTTTATACTAGACTGATAAATATATATTTTACTCAAAGTTTCATACAAACGAGACCGGAAAAAGGAAGTACTTTGTACATTTCTGCGCAGGTCCGGGATTTCAAAACACGACAAAAAAAATTTGAACGATTTTGAGTTCATTAGTACAATGAAAAATTCGGGAAATTTTCCCGTATTTTTTTTTATTGAATTTTCTACTGTTATTGGGGACTCCGTCCCCATATTACAAATGAAAGTTCTTTTTTCAACAACAAAAAAAATCAGGGAAAACTTCTATAACTAGAAGAAAGTATACTGAAAAAAATATTGAAAAAATAATATTGGTTTTCAAAAGATTAACATATTTCACATGTATGATGCATGTATCACAGGTTCAGATGTTCAGAATTATGATGAATGATAATTAATAAAAATTAATCATGTTTAATTAAAAAAAAAAAAATGGCACACATCCAAAATGGACTGGCAGATATCATAGAATTCTTATGAGCTGCAGGGTAACGCCTCAAAAAAGTTGAAATAGTTTTCTCTGTGGAGTAGTATTAAACATTTAACTATAACCCCTTCGAATTTGATTAACAATCTACATACATATGTATTTATAGGATGTAAGTACGACAAGGGACAGTGGGGACCATGTGATCAATTGACCAATGAAATGAAGAGAACTATGACACTCAAAGAGGCCAAGGAGGGCTGTGAGGCTACCATGGAACAGACAAGGGAATGTAAACAGAAAAGAGCAAGTAAGTAAATGTTAATTTGACAGTCCCTATAGCACCAAAAAATCTGGCAAAATTGGATTTGTCGTCTACTAAAATGAGATACATGTATAACCACTATCATGAATATTTCTTGAATTTAAACAGCAACCAAACTACAAAAAACTGAAGACATCCTAAGGTAAACAAATTTTCTTTTTTAAAGAAGTAAGGACATGAAGGAGGTATAATTGCCCCTGAGACAACTTTCAACAACAGTTCAAAGAATGAGCATGAAAACAACTATAGGTCACTCTATCTCATATGGCCTTCAACAATGAGCAAAAGAAATATTTAAGTGATTTTCCCAAACAGTAAATTAAATTGAGCATACATTGTTGCAAATGTGAATAATTTGAATCTTCTCTTCTCCATACATGCCATAAGGAATGTAAAAAAATCACAAATAAAACTGCTGTAGGATCGAAAATACATGAAGCTGAAAATGGTTAAATTATGTTAAAACTAAATATCAATGGAAAAAAGTTATTTTAAAGTACAGTCAACCTTAAAAGTCACTACTATGCAAAGACAAGTGTAACCCTCTTGTTCTGCCATAAAAATACCTAATTGAGCATTTTGAATCACAATTCAAAGATCACCTGTACTCTTATAAGGTCAGTTTTACTGGTCCCAAGGGTGACCTTTACCTTTACATACAGTTTTGACTGTGAATATATTCAAATTTATTAACATTGCTTGGTTTATTTTTAATCTATTTGTTTATTTATTGTAGATTGTAAATACACTAAAGGTAGCTGGGGGAATGTGATACTACAACAAACATGAGGTCAAGGAGCATGACCCTACGCAGAGGTGACCCAGAGTGTGCTCAAACATCAACACAGACTATCTCCTGTGAGAAGTATGATCAGATCTACAAAATGAAGGATGAAAAGAAGAAAGCAAGAGAACTGATGAAAGCTGAAAAAAGACTCATTAAAGACATGCAGAAGAAACTGAAAGAATTACACAAAAGTAAGTTCATTGTATATAAAACTGAGAATAGAAATGGGGAATGTCATGAATGTGTCAAAGAGACAACAACACAATCATTGACAATGAAAGAGCAGAAAACGTGTACATGAGCCAAGGCTCCGTGTTGAAGGCCGTACTTTAACCTATAATGGTTTACTTTTTACATTGTTATTTGTATGGAGAGTTGTCTCATTGGCACTCACACCACATCTTCCTATATCTACATGTATTGCATGGAGAGTTGTCTCATTGGCACTCATACCACATCTTCATATATCTATGCACATGCACCCTATTGCAATACACATCAATAATCATCATTGATCAATTTAAACTTTTTTGCAATGATTGTCATGTATAGAAACTTAGAATAGGTAAATTTCCCCTTAAATGCATCTATTTTTACTTCTTTTACTTGTTTTTATTTTTACAAGCCAGTACCAGAAAGTTTTATCATAGAGAAGGTTATTTATACCTGTTGAAAAATTATATACTCCAAAGTCAAAAGTCAGTAATATGAAAATAGTCAATTATAACCTGTTCATAGATCCCATAGAAATATTGTGTACCATGCAGGACAAATTTAATAAAATCAAACCATGAAAATCAGAAAGAAAAGGAAAACAGAAAGTAATACAAACAATTGTATGTATAATAAAGAAGATGTGGTATGATTGCCAATGAGACAACTCTCCACAAGAGATCAAATGACACAGAAATTAACAACTATGTGTCACCGTACAGCCTTCAACAATGAGCAAAGCCCATACTGCATAGTCAGCTATAAAAGGCCCCGAAAAGACAATGTAAAACAATTCAAACGAGAAAACTTACAGCCTAATTTATGTACAAAAGATGAACGAAAAACAAATATGTAACACATAAACAAACGTCAACCACTGAATTACAGGCTCATGACTTGGGACAGGCACATACATACATATTGTGCAGGTGTTAAACACCAAATAATCAATCAAATTGTTCTATTTTTATTTTTATTATTTTACTGTTTCAGTGGGATGTACATATACTGAAGAGGTCAGCGAATGTAACCAGGAAACACAGAAAGTGCGTAAAACCTTCACATTCTCAGGTGATACCAATACCTGTGTAATGGATCCCGTAGAAATCTCATGTACCATGCAGGACAAATTTAATAAAATCAAACAAAGGAAAGAGCAATTAAAATCAGAAAGGAAAAACAAAAAAGACAGAAAAAACAAAAAAGACAAAAAAAGGAATCATAAAAGAGGAGGAAGACAAGGTTAGATGAACAAATGTATTTTGGGGATAGTTGACAAAATCGTGAATTTTCTTAGCAAAAAAAATCTGTATATAAATTATTAAGGTCTTTCCTTTTACTAAAGGGAAAGACCTTACTGTATTTCTTCTGATTATTATTATTATTCTTCTTGTTCCGCCAAACTTTGACAAAATTTCCCTCCGTAACCGTAAGACGTGTCGCTTTCATGTTCACACTTTGTATCGGTGTCATGAATACCTATCCGGAACTCACCCTGTGAGTCGAAATATTTTGTCGGTTCGGAGTAATCCCTCCGAAACCCAAAAACCTTGTTATCGTTCCAACACCGTAACCGTAATAGGTAGAAAAAAAATGAAGGGTGAAATTTGTTCAGGACCAGACCCCGGTTCTTCGTTACATTTGGATCGAAAAGATTCAACGACTCATTGGTAGGGTTATGCCCCTATGAAAATTAACCGGTGTCGGTTGGCCACCAAAACTCAGAAACCGTAAGTCGTAGACACATAGGATCTTCACTAATCATCATCATTTCTTGTATCTTTAAAAAATACCTCAAGGTCAAATTTGTATGTTGACCTTGACCTTTGACCTAACACCTTGTTATGGGATAATCTCAGAAACCATTATACTTACAGAAGTTTTAAATGGTGGAAAATGTTTGGGTCATTATGGCACAACTTTGTTACATTTTGACCAAAGAGATTTGACCTTTCTATAAGGGGCATAACCCCTGTTTTAGGTTTTTGAAAAGACAAAATCAGCTTTTACTATATAACCAAAGGTCCTAGACCCTTGGGGTCTTCAGTAATGGCATTGGGGACCAATGACCTTGACAAAGGTCAAAAGGTCAAAGGTCAAGGTCATGTCCCAGATAGCGAATTTAGTGTTTTTAACCTTATTCAAAGGATTTTTAGTGTGTTTTCGAGCTTTTTAAGGTTGACCTTGACCTTTTCAATACATTCTACGTCTGTTGGAACATGTATTTTACATTAAAAAAGGAAAGACCTCTCAATTGTTCAAGAACAATTGACAGTTTAATTATTATTATTATTCTTTTTCCGCCAAACTTTGACGAAGTTAGCCTCCGTAACCGTAAGACGTGTCGCTTTTATATTCACACTTTGTATTCGTGTCATGAATACCTATCCGGAACTCACCCTGGTAGTCGAAAAATTTTGTCGGTTCGGAGTTATCCCTCCGAAACCAAAAAACCTTGTTATCGTTCCAACACCGTAACCGTAATAGGTAGAAAAAAAACAAAGTGTGAAATTTGTTCAGGACCAGACCCCGGTTCTTCGTTACATTTGGATCGAAAAGATTCAACGACTCATTGGTAGGGTTATGCCCCTATGAAAATTAACCGGTGTCGGTTGACCACCAAAACTCAGAAACCGTAAGTCGTAGACACCTAGGATCTTCACCATTCATCATCAATTCATGTATCTTTGAAAAATATCTCAAGGTCAAATTTGTATGTTGACCTTGACCTTTGACCTATCACCTTGTTATGGGATAATCTCAGAAACCATAATACTTACAGAAGTTTTGAATAGTGGAAAATGTTTGGGTCATTACGGCGCAACTTTGTTACATTTTGACCGAAGAGATTTGACCTTTTTTTAAGGGGCATAACCCCTGTTTTAGGTTTCTGAAAAGACAAAATCAGCTTTTACTATATAACCAAAGGTCCTAGACCCTTGGGGTCTTCAGTAATGGCATTGGGGACTAATGACCTTGACAAAGGTCAAAAGGTCAAAGGTCAAGGTCATGTCCAAAATAGCGAATTTAGTGTTTTTAACCTTATATAAAGGATTTTTAATGTGTTTTCGAGCTTTTTAAGGTTGACCTTGACCTCTTCAATACATTCTACGTCTGTTGGAACATGTATTTTACATTACAAAAGGAAAGACCTCTCAATTGTTCAAGAACAATTGACAGTTTAATTGGATATTCTTTTCCAATTTTCTTTCAAATTGTCAGCACACAACACAATCTAGTGTCCTTTGAAGTATTTAAGATCATATGAAAGCTTCTTAAATTATAAGCAATGACAACAATACTTAATTGGTACCTGAATTGAAGCAATCTGTAGAAGGATGTTTTTATTTTCCTAAGAAAATTCACAATTTTGAGTGGTTGTAAATTGATATACTCACTTTTTCTGAAATACACTTTAAAAAGAGTGAGTGTTTCAGTTTTGTTAGTTGTTTCTAGTTGCATCATTTTTATTTTTAGTAGATGTTTTTTTCTATTCTTGTTACATTGTACATAGCGTAGCAATTTTTAATTAACATTATACGAAGGGTTTTTCAGTAATATAACAATTTGCAAAATTGCAAACACACATCTGTTTTTTTAAAATGACTTTATTTTCTAGAGTTTTTGAACATTTATTGAAATATTTTGTAATTTGTACATTAATTTGATAAAATGAACAACTGAAAAATCCTAAGATAAAATATTTTGATAGAAAAAGTTCTGGTAAATGAAAATAAATTAAAATTTTCTGAATTTAAATTTTTTTTTACAAGTATATGTTAATGTCATTTTTTTGGTACATTTATTTATACATTAATGTTATACAATCTATACTTAATTTTAAAAATCTTTTTTATCAATTTTTTATATTAAAAATCACGAAAATATGTAATCCACCGATTTTTCTTTGTATTCCTCACTTTTGAGGCATTTCCATCAATTACCATAAAAACGCACCTTGTACTTTTATGCATAAAATGACATCAGATTTAAAAATGACTCCCTGGGACAAATAAGATCATAAAGTCTCCATAATTGTCATACTGCCATTAATTTTAACAGTATTAGGTTGTATTTCATCTAGTCAAAATTGCTATGATGTGTCTGACCTTTTGTAAAAACTGGCAGGGCCCATCATGGTGCAGCAAATGTATACTTCTCCTGAAAGAAGGTGTTGAACAACTTTTACTATCCATAAGGTCTTACAGGGTTGGAGCAAATATATTTAAACTATTTTATGAAGTTTAAAATGTGTTCCATTAAAATAAGGGTTGAAGTTATATCATACGTTTTAATTAAAAGGAAAATTTCATGGCAGTAAAAATTTAATATTAATTGACTGGTTTAACAATTGATTACCATTGTGTTATGCATGGCTATGGCTAATGCATGACTTAGTCGGAGACTAGATCAAATAAATAAAGATCATATTGAGCTTAAATCAAGTCCTGCTGTTTTTTTAAACATGCGTTATTTTGATTTTGAGGATTAATTTAGGTAGTTATTTTTAAGAAGAAATATGCACACACTTTTCCTCCCAAGTGTGTAATAAAATGTGTCAAAATTTTATCATCGTTCAGATCTTCGTAAAACTTTTAAGAATACTACCTTCATTGAGCCTCAGTTACTTTATTGACTGGTTCCTTGTTCTGAATTCATTTTCTATGTTTACATCTATTAAAAAAAAAATTACCAGTCAAATTTGAAAAAAATTGTTTCATTGCAAGACTCATTACAAATACCTTAAGGCTAATGAAAAAGGACTTACAATGTTATGAATTTTTGTAAAACACCTCAGCCTTCAGAAGGAACGGTATTGCATGGGAAATTTTAAGGCCCTTGAAGCATTGAAAAATCTAAATCTTAAAACAATCTGAGATACAAGATGGCTGCTTTAATATCTGGTAGACTTCACTTTAAGCCTTATTTTATTTTTTAACTTGGAAATCAAACAATCATATAGTGTATAATTACATCTTTTCATCAACACATACATGTCAGTTTTTATAACTTGTATAATTGCTGTTGTTATATATTGTTATATCATATTTGTTACATGTAAACATTGTATGAATTGTTTATTAAATCAGTCAATAAAGTAACTCATTTTAATTATTGTTTTGTTATGCATCAGGCCATAAAAAAAAAGTTCCAGGTTTTCCATATCTGACTGTCAATTTTACCTCTTTAGGTTACCTTAGGACTGTTTCATATAAACATACATGGGACCCAGGGAAGGCAACATAAATTTGCCACTATGGGTGGATGCAAAATATTGTGTTGAACAGGTTAAAAATTATATAGGACTCTACAGTGCTTCTATAGGTGGTCAAGTGCTCAGTTTTTTAAGTGCCTTCCCTAGGTACAATGTATGTTTTAATGGAACAGCCCTAATTTCAATTTTTGCATTAATATCCTCAAATGTGAATTCAGAAAACAGCTTCAGACGTCACATACCATATTGATAAAGTATGATTTTCATTTGCAAAGCTGAAAATATTAAAACATTTTTTTAGGGAAAATTATTTGGTTTTCATACTAGCAAAAGTAATTAAAATACCTGCCTTTCAGATAATAATGAAAATCTAGGAACTATTTGTTTATGGCTTTTACTGTTAGAATAGAATAGATTAATTTTGTTTATTAATACTTACGGGTACACACAAAGTGATTCTATGAAAAAACACTCTTGCTATAGTGTTGATTGAATAATCACCCTGAAACAGGGTGATTGAAGCCAAGTAAACAGAAAAACAAACAGTTGATATATGTAATTTACAGAGAGAAGTTTTAAAAATCATCAGCAGGAGTGAAATTTAAGTGAAATACCCTGTAGAACTTAGATAGGATATAGCAATCCAATGTGTTCACTAATTCCATGTCGGGAGAAAGATTCTGCACAATTACTGGTACCCAACAATCTACAGTTGTGAGGTCTATTTGCTTAAAAGATGTCATTCAACAATCGTTGTTTTTTTCTGTGTAATATGAGTGACACAATGCAAGGAACTAAGAGTAAAGTGTCCAAATTTGAAAGGTGCCTTGGGTTGTCAAAATAGCATACTAATTATTGTCAAATCTTATAAATCAATAAGGAAGACAAATAAAGGCAACAAACAATAAATGAGTTGAGGGAATGACATGAACTAAACTAGAAATGGGGATACATCAGCTGCTGTGTGAATCCTCATTCAGTCAAAACATTATTTGAAATAATGCCTAGTATTAAACTCCAAGGTTAGTTTGAAAATAGGGGAGGTCCACAAAATGTGACCATCAAATACTCCATTGTATATCAACCAAAGGGGCCTTGGTGGCCGAGTGGTCTAAGAAGTTACTACTGTAATCACTAGCCAGTCAAAACTGAAGTTGGGAGTTTGAAACCTATAAGTGTAGGCGCACTCGACTCCAATCTTAATTGACTAGAATTGTCAGTTTTCCTATGGTAGGTCGGTGGTTTTCTCTTGGCACTCTGGCACTCCTGGCCGCCATGAAATAGCTTAAATGCAGTGCTTTAAGTGGCTTTAAAACACCAAAAAATCCATCAGTATATCAACCAAAAGGACAAATGTAAACCATCTGTCATATTTCCTCACTTTGTAAAATTGGGAATAGGACACTGTCATGACTAATGTTAAAATTACATATATATATGTGTAAATGGACTTCTGGTATTCAGCTGGTATTTGAAGATCAAATATTGTGAAAAATTGTCTTTAAAACTTTTAGTTGTTGCCAGAAAAAAAATTCCAGTAGGAAATTTTGAAAAAAATAGATTGTTTCTCAAACAAAAACAAAAAAACTCATATTTGTAAAATTAAAAATATATATCTTCTTCACGTATGTACTTGAAACAAATAGTTTGTTCTTGTTTAAAGTTAATTTGACATCAGTAAAGTGGTTTTAAGTGGAAATCTGTCTGCCAACAACAAAGTTTTTTCAAGAATAATTAAGTTTTCTGAAGAATTTACATACATTCTAGACAAATGTTTTCCTACTATAAGGATTTCCATCTAATGATATTTAAGCATAAACAGTATACGGACTGATTTGTTTCAATTTCAAGTTGTATCGGTATGCAAAATTTTAACAAAAACCTAAAACATTAACAATTTTACTATTTCTTGACCTTACAGAAGAAGATCAAGAATGTTTTATTTCAATTTAATGGGCTCACAATATAATAAGGCGACAACAAAAAGAAACAAAAAATAGTCTACATACAAAGATCAGAAAAAGCAGTTTGAACAATGAAATGTTGCAACACGGAAACATTTTTCAGGAAATAAGATGAAAAAATATAATAACGATGCCCTAAAGGTATTGAACCTCTGGCAATTTACTGTATTTTCCAAAAATTGTGCACGGTTTTTTATTTACAAAGCAGCATTTTTATGCAGCATTTCTGAAATCAAGATACATATATTATAGCAGTATTTCCATTATTTACCAATGGTTATAATAAATGCAAACAAAAATGTCATATACAATGATTTACTACATTTTTGTAGATATTAAAAGATGAGATAGTTGTCCCAGTCATGCACGTTATGTAACATATTCTGTGTTATATTTTTTTCTAATTTAGTACATCGGCAATAGTGTTGGTGCATTAAGTGCAGTATTTGATCCAAATTATAAGTGCAAATTTTAAAGTTACCCTGTATGATCTTTATAAGTTGTCCTACTTTATGCCAGACTGTTTGATTTAATCACTTTGTGACTAGTAGGACTTTTTAAATGCTAATTCTAAAAATAGTTTTTTTGTGGTAGACATATAAAAGGGCAAATAAAATCATGATGTAATTTGGTTCTGGTCTTTTAAAATACTTGAATGCAAATATAAAGAATAATGGACAAGATAATGTGAAGAATAGAGAATACCAATCCAAGAGAAAAATTATCTACAAAGTTCAAAGAACTAAAAAATGAAGTGCTCCAACTTGACCCTCATCAAAATCCAAACATTACAATATTTCCCCTGTGTGTTATCTTTCAGTCCACAATCAAGTTTATAAATCAGACATTAATGCATCGATGCCACAAATTCAACTGTGTAAGAAAAAACTTACTGTGAAATCCTAAAAGGTCATTGGTTTTTGTCCATACAAAAGAAATATATTAAAACTCCCATTTAGATATCTATATTCTATATATACTTTATACCTTGTGTAGTACTTGATCATGAATAGGAATAAAATCAATTTAATCACAATTGTTTTTTGGTTGCTGATAATTCACCATTTTAAATTATGCAGATGAATTGCTATGCAACATGGGTTTTGCTCATTGTTCAAGGCCCTACAGTGACCTATAGTTGCTATATAACCAGTTCTATGTCATCTGGTCTAGGGTGGAAAGTTGTCTCATTGGCAATCATACCACATGCTCTTATTTTTGTAGCCACCAAATATACATGTAATTCATATAATCATGAATGATGATGAATGAGTGCCATACAGTCACATTTGGTATTTGTATAAGAAATGTTTAGTGGTTCATAGAATAGTTAAGTGTTAAATTATTGTAACCTGGATTTTAAAAAACACACACAACTATAAATCAATTTTTCTCTTGCTGAGTGCACAGTACATTCAGAAATGATTGTGTGTATATATTATTACGATTTTTAAGAATGAACAAAAGCAATTTCAGGACAATCTGAATACAGAATTAATTATGTCGGAATGTGAGTTTGTATTACTGTGGCACTAACCCAGTTGCATCATTCCCATTAGTAAAAACCTCACTATAATTTCTGAATTTATAGTATTATAATGTTGAGCACTGCCAGGAGCCTGCATATACAATTTAGGGGGCCTTGCCGGCCAAGTGGTCTAAAAAGTTTCTACTGTAATCATCAGCCAGTCAACACTGATCAACACTGTGATTGTGAGTTCCATTCCCACTCATCCAAGTAAACTTGACTCCAATTTTTATTGACTGAGGATTGTCTGAGTTTTCCTTACAAAGGTCATGGTTTTCTCTAAGCACTCCGGCTTCCTCCACTAATAAAAACTGACCACCAGAAAATAGCTTAAAAGTGATGTTTAATAGTGACAATTGAAACACAGAAAAACAAATCAAATCATACTATACATTTTATCTGACATCATAGATGTTTTTGAGTGCAAATATGTACATTCAGGATGTTTGAACAAAAACACAAAGCAGTTGACTCAGGTATCCAAAATATCTACACTACAAGCCATGTGTGCTGTTGTCATCAGCTGGTTTGTACCAGTTTATAAATTTACTATAATAAAAGTTAAATTGATTTAAGTTTAAATAAAATTTTCCAGTTCTGATGATCTTACATAACAACAAAAACATCAGGCAAATCCATCGAAATTTTTAGTTACGTGGTTGGCACAATGTTCAACTAATCATTTCTATTGGTTTTACAATTTTGTATGGTCATCCGTGGATCCAGGGGAGGGGTATTCAGGGGTTTTGAACCCCCTCATTTTGGACAATCAATGCATTTGAATGGGGACAAATAGTTGGAACCCCCCTTTTTGAAATGGAAGAGTCCGCTCCTGAAGGCTGTGGATCTTGTATTTAAAAGAAAAACTCCTGATTACAATAAATATTCATTGTATTTATATAAAATTATTTAATATAGAACCAATTTATCCCAATCAAATTTATACATACAGAAAAATATTGAATGCAAAAGTTTTTATTGTAAATGCAGGACCTCCAATATTTTACTTGGGGGGTCTATATAAGATTCCAATTGAGTCATTTGAGTTTGAGATCACAGAGGAATTGGGGGGTCATTCACTGACATAACGTTTTCTTCTCTGATTTTAAGTCTAGTGCCAAATTTTAACTGGGATCACAAGATTTCTAATCTTGGAGGTCTATAAAAGATTTCAAGGCCCCTGAATTTGAGTTCTGAGAGGTAAAAGGTCATTCACCGACAAAAGTTTTCTCTAAATTGAAGTCTAGTAACTGTTAAGTGGCATGAAGGAAATACACAGAAGGCCAAGCATGTATCAATATACTATGGAAAAGTACAGAATGTGATGTAAACAATATAACCAACATTATCATGGAAACTTTTAATTTAACTGTTTTCATATCTAGTTTTAAATGCGTAGACAATTTAAGCATTTTTGCAGATGAAGATTATGATCTATTACATATATGCATGTTGTGGGAATATTATTTCAATATTGTTCACATAATAATATTATGATGACCTTCACACTTATATTATGTCATTATCCTAAATTACGTAGATATCATTCATGGGTAATGTTTTCATTTGATCAGTTTAAGTGCATAATGGGTTCTTAACCTATGAACACCATGAAACTTTTACATTATGAGAATGAACAGTGGCGGATCCAGAACTTTTTGTAAAAGGGGGGGGGCTCCAGTCACACGTCAGTGATACCCTATATAATCAACCTAAATCTTCCCACAAAAAGGGTGGGCGCGCCACCCAGGGCCCCCTGAATCTGCCTATGATGAAATGGAAAAAGGGGGAATTCCAAGCCACACACCCCCCCCCCCCCCCCCAAAAAAAAAAAGAACACATCTTGTACTTGCCAATTCTATATTTATTAATATAGTCTGAGTTTTACCGCTACTCTACAGCTGCAGATGTCATGTTATTTAGTCTTGATGTATAATATTAAGTTTTCTCAACGGCAATCATACTCTATTTTCTTAATTTTTATATAAAGACACAGACATATATATAACCCAGTAAACATCCAATGAAATGATGACATGATTTATATTTGCAAAAAAGTGAATGATACAAAGAAATAGTCCTACTGCAAAATAATCAGTCTAGTCAGTGTTCAGTAGACCAATACACATATTAAATGTACATTTGTTTGGAAATTTTATGCTGTATTCACATCTTCATTAATAAATTGGTGAATATATCCAATTTCCTACCAATAGATGATACTGGCATTCAGACTGTCTTATTTTGATTACCCTGTGGCTGTTTAGATACTGTCATTCATACATTCTTTAATAGATGTTCTTATAACATGTATAATGAGAAATACAGATAAGAATCAAGAACTTAATACATGTATTTTAATAACATGTATGACAACTAGGTTTTGAATGACATGGGTCCCATGTGGGAGTGAACATCAATAGGACAATAATCCAACAGGACAATGCAATAATTGATACTGGTACTGGTATTAAAAGTCAACAATAATTTTGTTCACAAGGGAAACATGTGAAAATGATTTATTATAATTACATAATATCTGCCTATCAAAAAATGGTACCAAATTCACAATTCAAAATGGGACAGTAACCCAACAGGAAAACCAAATGAATACTGATAAAAATCTTAACACAATAGTAAACAACAGTACTGTGCAAAACATGTGAAAAATTGTCTTGTCCTCGTCATCAAATTAAGTTGGTGTAGTAAATAGGACAGTGACCACAACACAACAACAAACACAAATGAGTTCTAGAGGTCATTACACAATCTTCGACAATAGGAAACAAGGGAAACATGTGAAAAAGTTGTATCTGCCTTGGCACCAAATTCAACAAGGGACTTTATAACACTAAATGTGATTACTAATAGCTTATATAGCTGACAAGGTTTATTATATATGACAGACTATGACATTTACATGTGGTGGACTTTGTTATACAAGTTTTATGAGTATTGGACACTCCCTTAATATTCCTCATGACCTTTTGAATGGCAAAAAGTAAATAGGGGAACAGGAAAAAAATATGAAGACCTTAGTTAAAAAATCATGTAATGATATGATTCATGATGAATTGGCCATTACACAGACAACAAAAACAAATTAAGATCATTTGTAAAAAGATGTAAACATTCATTATAAACAAATATATAGATGGCCAAATCTTATAATTTATTTCTCAAGTCTTTTATGATGTTCACCCTCATTTACTGTTGTTTTTTGGGGGTACCTATTTTAATTTCATAAATAGACTAGCTGTTAATCATAAATCAGGGGAGAACAATATGATGTATAAATTTCATGAATACTAGTTTTCTGTCTGAGTACATTTTGTTGTTTTGCACTGAAATAACCCTTCATTCTTCTTTGGTGATATGTACATGCAGTTCTTGCTCAAAGTTAGATCAGAACCAGAATTTCATTTCCTATAGCGATCTGTCAAACAATTTTTATGTATTCCTATGTATGATTTTGCCATGACATACGTAAATAACATGGAAGATTTTCATTTGTAATTCTTTTGATTGAATGTCCAAACTGTTCTGAAACATGAATGTTTAGTGGTCAGAATTTGTACAAAACTTCAAAAAGTTAAAAGGAAGATTTTTTTTTTAAATACTGAAATGTGTACTTCCTTACAAAAGTTTTGAAATATTATTTATAGGGAAATAGCTGTTAGGAAACAAATATAATTTTTTGCATGAAAAAAATTATATGGCTATTATATATAGGAAAAACTACTCTAAATTTCAGTATTAGTGTATACAACAGTTTCTCAGAAATGACTTAAGTCTTTAAAACATTTTATATAGTTACGTTAAAAAAACTGTAAGTTTATGAGATAGTTCAGTATTAAAAATTCCATATAGACCTCAAATTAGTTTTTTATCAAGATTAAAAAAAAAAAAGTTTTTGTATATATATAAGTATAGAGGAATTCCCGATAGGTAAATCACTTTCATGACTTTTGACCTATTAGCTTAGACTATACAGACTTAAGTTGCATATTGATGTTAGGTTAGTCATAATACATGTAGTCATTAGTGTTGACATCATTTACTGCCCTATTGATGGAATTGTACTTGACTTTTTTATTCAGATATTTAATTATATTGATGTCAGAGGCAGATTTAGAGGGTCCAAGGGAGTCCCCCCCCCCCCCCCGCTCCCCCTTTTTGTTGAAATTTTTAGTTAAGGAATCACTGAAGCCTGGCAAAAGCAGGCCCCTCTTAGGCAGTCAGTGGCCCACCGCTTATGAATATTTCTTGATCAGCCACTTGATGTTTACCAGCTTTCAATAACAACTACATTTTAATTTAATGCATAGATCTACTAAGGGACAACATCAAAAAATTGATGTAGGATAAAAAAAAAACTTAAATGAAATAGTTTGGGGATGGAGGGAAAAAATGGCTGCAATTTTATTTCACATCGATTTTACATAATAAATATATTTGGTTAATCAATTTTTCCCAAACTAAGTTAAGAGGGGGAGGGGAAAGGGGGGGGGGCAATGACAAAACTATGTGAATGTAAGTTCTTTATCCTACATTGAACTTTTGATGTCCCCTATAAAAATAAGCAGTAAATGAAAAAGTCTAGTTAATTTAGTCATTTGATATGGGTAAATTAAGTTTTGGTAAATTAACATGATCATGTAAAAGCCACTGTCATTATACCATTAATAAATTCACTCAATCTTTTAAATTATGACACATGTCAAGAAATAATAAAATTACAAGGTTCAAAGAGTAATAAGTTTAAACCAGTTATATCTGGTTCAATATCTGGTTTAGTCTGGCCCATGATGTTTTTCACACATTATTTTAACATACCTCTGGGGTTTGGTCTCAAGTGTGTGATCACCTGTCAATCATTTTCCTTTAATGGGGTGCCAGTTGGGTTTGTGTGATGTATTTATAATATGTTTAAAGAGAGTTGTAAATTTCCACAAAACATTCAGGGAACATCGGATCAATCCAAAGTTCAACCATGATATATGAAACAGGAGGATTAACATTACTTAATCTTATTTTTCAATGGAAGGATTTTTTTCACTTATTATATATGTCATGTACATTAGATCATGGAAGTATTATACTTCCATGATTAGATTAAAGATTAAGATTTAAACATTTGGACCAATTCTCAGAAATATATGAACATTTCACCATGAAAGTCATATTGTATAGTGTATATCAATTGCTGATCACTTATTTTTAAAAGAGTTATGTCCCTTGGAAAATTGATTGATATGGAGAATTGCATTGTTAGCACCCTTTTCTGTGTACAATTCTTGCCAGATTTTTATGAAATTTATATTATAGATTTATACCATCAAGTTCTCAGACAAATTTGAAAATTGGTGCAGATCAAAAAATTTTTAAGAGTTATGTGCCTTCAAAATATTGATTTATATTGAAAATTGCAGTTTTGTGTTGCTATTATATTTAATGTGAGCTATAGTAATCGACCTTGGGTATGCAAGTGCATGTATGCATATTAAGCCTTTGATTAATTACAGAACATTTACATACGAAATGAAAAATGAATTTTTGTCTGCTTTGTTGAGGGATCTTTTACATTTATAACAATTAAATTTTTAAAGTTTCAGACCTTCCATAGACATTGTATCAACCCAAAATTTCTTTACAGCGCTGTCTTGATTTTATTTGCCTATTATTCTATTATTCTATTTGTCCCAGCTCATGTGCACAATTCTTGCCAGAATTTTAGGAAACATGAATCATAGGTTTACATCAGCCAAATATAGTCTATGACACTTTAAAAAAAATAAGTGCTCTTCAAATATTTTTAACAGTTATGCCCCTTGGAAAAATCAATTACAACAGAAATGGTATTGTATTTGCTCAAATGCCCTTACAATTTTCTAAAATATTAATAAATTGTATTAAAGAACCAAAAAAGTAATTCTTTTAGTTATTGCCCTAATGGATAGATAAAGTAATTGTGCAAGACAGGGGACCTTGGAACTCTGTTCTTTTATGAAGATTGTAACCTACATCTCATCCTAACCAAATTTAATATTGAAGAAGTAATAAAGATAGAATTAAGTGAATCTAGGCTACTGAAGAATCATTGGTTTGTAACATAGTAGATTATTGATGAAGTTAAGTAGAAAAATGTTGTAATAGCTTAAGAAATCTTTTAAATTATCTCTTTTGCTCTACTGAAAAATAACTTGGTATTAGTTGGATTTCCAATATGCAATAATGCCAGTTAACTATGGCAATATACTGAAATGCAATATTCTTCTTACAGCCTGAGGGATTAGCTTGTACTTGAATAGGGTTGTGTGTAGAGGAGGGTAGAAATGAATTTATATTGAAATTGCAGATTTTCAACTTTTTGGGACGGGGCCATTCGTGTTGCTTTGAGCCTTTGACACATGTATATAGTTTTGACAGACTTTAAAAATGGTAGCCAACAAATAGTATATATGATGTGGAGAATGAGTATATAATCTTTATACTTTAATTAGCCCTTGAAAGTAACTAAGGAAAAAAGTGGAAAAGGGGGAGGGCAGTATATGATGCTTGAAGATAAAGGTAAATTTCTTAATTATGGCCCTGCAACAAAGTTGTTGATGCCATATAGTGTTACCCTTGTCTGTCATTCCGTCATTCCGTAATTCTGTCATTCCGTAATTTCTTCATTCTGTCATTCCGCAACGAACCATTATACAGAGTTTTTTTCTAAACGCCTTCAGATATTGGGCTGATTTTTGGTATGCGAGTTAACTATGATGAGTTACAGATCAAGTTTAAGTTTCATGCAGCTCTACTAATTTTTACCGAAATTATGGGCTTTGGACTTTGATGAATTGTTGAAAATCACAGTTATAAGGACTTTTTTTCTTAACACTTTCAGATATTGGGATGTGATTTTTGGTATGTGAGTTATACTCATGATGAGTTACAGATCAAGTTAAAGTTTCATACAGCACTGCAAATTTTTGCCAAAATTAAAGGGTTTACAACTTTTGAAAATTGTTGAAAATCACAGTTATACGGATATTTTTCTATACACCTCCAGATTTTGAGCTGATGTGAGACTATAATCATATTTGTGTCCACATGTGTCATTGAAATTGCTGATTTTTCAACTTTTTGAGATGGGGCCATTTGTGTCGCTTTTTGACACATCTAGTTTTTCTTATGATTATTGAAACTTATTTTTAAGTTTTGCTGATAGTAATTTTGTCATCAAGTTAAAATTGAGATATTGAGCACTGCAAAGCTCTTTTTACCTCACCTGGCCTTAAAGGCCAAGTGAGCTTTTCTCATCACTTGGTGTCCGTCGTTCGTCATCGTCGTCCAACCAACCAAGGTGGCCGCCATGGCTAAAAATAGAACATAGGGGTAAAATGTAGATTTTGGCTTATAACTCTGAAACCAAAGCATTTAGAGCTAATCTGATACGGGTTAAATTAATTTTGTTAATTAAGTCAAGATCTATCTGCCCTGAAATTTTCAGACGAATCGGACAACCGGTTGTTGGGTTGCTGCCCCTGAATTGGCATTTTTAAGGAAATTTTGCCGTTTTTATTTCCCATTTATGGGCATTATGTTTTCTGGTCTGTGCGTCCTTCTGTCCGTCCGTTCGTCCATTCGTCTGTCCATCCGTTTGTCCCACTTCAGGTTAAAGTTTTTGGTCAAGGTAGTTTTTGATGAAGTTGAAGTCCAATCAATTTGAAACTTAGTAAACATGTTCCCTATGATATGATCTTTCTCATTTTAATGCCAAATTAGAGATTTTATCCCATTTTCATGGTCCACTTAACATAGAAAATGATAGTGCAGATGGGGCATCCGTGTACTTGGGACACATTCTTGTTGGTTATTATATTGAATATTATTATAGATAGAGATAAACTGTAAACAGCAATAATGTTCAGCAAAGTAAGATCTACAAATCAGTTAACATGACCAAAATCGTCAGTTGACCCCTTAGGCAGTTATTGCCCTTTACAGTAAATTTTAAACAATTTTCATAGATTTTGTAAATTTTTGTAAATTTTATCAAAATATTTTCCTCTGTAACTAATGGGCCTAGTTCATTATAGATAGAGATAATAGTAAGTAGCAAGAATGTTTAGTAAAGTAAGACCTACACACATCACAATCATTAAAACACAATTTTGTCATTTAAATCCATCTGTGTCATTTGTTTTAATATGCACATAGATCAAGGTAGGCTATATTAAGAGCCTCTATAGTTGTCATTTATTATTATTTGTCAAATATTACCTCCTCCAAACAGTTGTAATCCAGTGGTTTATATATAGATATTTAATATCCACATCTTGATATTATGGTTACTGAAAATGGATATGCTATCAATTATAAAGATAAGGGGAACTTTTCACGTTTTTGACCTGATATTTGAAGAAATCATGATAAACTTAGGATATCTAATTACTTTTGATAACATCATGATGATATAATTATACTTTATCAAATTTAAAAAAAAAACTAGTTTCATGCAGAAAATGTTTGAAAGAAAAATGTGCGGTTAATTTTAAAATCGTGTCCTTAATAAATAAAGTCACTACAGTTTCAGGATTGTGGATCATGAGGTGAAATAAATGTTTGGTCACCAAGGGGAGATAATTTGAATTTCTACATTTTTAATATTAAAGCTAATTATTATAATTACTGTTGGCCTTTTTAGCTAAAAATTAAAAAGGGATAATGTAACATTAAATCATTATTCTTGCGATTTTGCAATATAAAATGAGATTTGAAGCTTTAAAAAATCAAAATTATTTGATATAATTTGAAAATTAGTTTGGCAGTAAAATATCATTATAGTGAGGAGAAATTTACTACCAAGCAAAGTCAATTGATGTCATGTAGTGTATGTTGCACAGGTATGATCATGCGACATAATATATATATATATATATCAGGAAATTCAAATATTATGATAATTAAGTAATTTGATTAATTTTCCTTTATCATTCAGTCTCCTCATGAAACAATTCCCAGCTTTTGGAGTTGATGCTCTACAATTTGTTAAAATGGTGCTATATTAAACTACTGGGTAAAACCAAGTTTTGGAACAAATAAAACCAGCTTAACTGAAACTCGTCTGCTTTGTTTTCTGGCTCAGGGAATGGTTTTAAAGAAGTTTTTGGTGATAGCATTTAGTAGCAGATACTACCAGTAGGCTACATTTCTTTTGAAAATTACTTATCCACCTCATCTGAATGTATGGGCCAATCAATTTTACTTGCATCACAACCCCTTTAATTGAATTTCTTGATGGACATTTGGTTAAAATTCATTGTAGATAAGAATGTCATCTATAACATCTATAATACAAAAACAATATTCATGTTCAGTTAATTCTACTTGATGATGGTATCATCTAAGATTTATATATGGGGAAAAACAAATTAAAATTTATACATCATCAATAAGAATCACTCTGTATCAATATTGATATGGAATTGACAAGCACAAATAGTGGGATTAGGAAAGGATTATAGTATGTTGAGGTACCATCTGGGGATTTCTAGAATCTGGTGGTTCTTTAAGGTCTGTGTGTTTTGCTAATTATATCAATGCAGCAAACTTGACAAATCTTCCTATATCTATTGACAATAGATTCAGGGCGGATCCAGCCATTTTTAAAAGTGTATTTCCAACCCAGGATAAAGGGGGGTTCCAACTATTTATGTCCCCATTCAAAGGCATTGGTCGTTAAAAAGGGGGGTCCAACCCCTGGACCCCCCCTTTTTGGTCAGTTTAGATCCACCACTGAGATTGAATGGTCAATTCATCAGCCACTGAGACTGGTCCCACTTGATTTAGAATCTAATATCAGTATAAGTAACACTGATCTGCTCACAATTTGATACATACACTTTACAAACAGTAAACCAGTGTACTGAGGCATAGCCAAAACTTATCAAGATAAGGTATAATTGAAATTCACAATTATTTGTTTGCCCCTTTTTTATCAAGGTTTGCCCTCATTGTTAAAGATGAATTGAGAAAGGAAATGGGGAATATGTCAAAGAAACAATGAACCCTACCAAAGTGCAGACAACAGCTGAAGGCCGATATTGGGTCATCAACCCAGGGAGAAAATCCCACACCTGAAGATGGTCCTCAGCTGGAAACTGAACTTTATGCTGTGAGCATTCCTGACCGAGGAACAATACACTTAGATCAAATGATTTAAAACTTAAGGAAATATTATTTACAAACAAAACAATAAAAACAAAAGTGACCTTGTTGCTCAGGTCACCTTGCATGTCATCCAATCCATGAACCCAAACAATTAATACAATAAGCTATATAGTCTTCATTGATAAATAATCTTACCAATTAGAAAAAAAGACTGATAAATATTGGCCTCAAGACTGCAAATTCAATGGCCATGCATAATAAAAGTCAATTCGGTTCCAACCAAATTTCCATCAGTTTTTATGTATTCTAAAATATTCCAACCTTTAAATTCACAAATGTAATTTGAAAAAGAAAAAAAATTATACCCTGTATTAGATACAGATTTCTGCAAATTATCTTTTATTCAAATATTTTCTTTGGAAAGTTCTATTGCTTTAGACATTATAAGAATATGTATAAATGAATATCTCTAGGACATGATTGGTAAATTATTGACAAAAACCTGACTGCCGGCCTCTGGAATTGATTTAGATTACAGGACTCAATTTCTGATGGGATGTCTAAGGTTTCTCTGTAATAACCATCATAAATCAGAAACTATTGACCTCAATCTTGTTCCACACTGCATGTACATTCCCTTTATATAGATATAAGAAGATGTTAGTATGAGTGCCAATGAGACAGCTCTCCATCCAAGTCACAATTATTAAAAGTAAACCCTATAATAATTGTCAAAGTTAAGGTCTTCAACACGGAGCCAGTAAAATTGGCTCACACTGAACAGCAAGCTCCTTAAAAATCACTAGTTTAAATCCATTCAAACAGGAAAACCAATGTTGTAATCTGTATAAAAAATGAGAAAAAAGACACACTAATATAAACCACATCAATAAGTGACAACTACTAGTAACTGAACATCAGAATCCTGACTTGGGAGAAGTGCAAACAATTTTATATAAGTACAACTAACTGCCTTATACAAGAAGCTGCTGTAAAAAGGATAAATTGTTTAGAAAGGCATCAAAACTTCATGTTATTACTGTAAATTAATTAGCACTGAATTTGTGCATTTGTTAGGGTTGAATCCACATAAAGGGTCTACTGGATCATGAACAAGGGATATTAAACAATGTTTTAATTATCAATGCAGTACCTATCAATGCAAGATTTTTAGAAATGGACTAAGAGGCCCATAGACAATTAGAGGGTAAGACAATCATTCCTCAGAAAATCATGAGGAGCCTTGTTTTCTTATCCCTCAATCTGTTACCTTTGTTCTGCCCTATAAATCACTCGCCTAGGATCTGCCTTTAATATACTGCTTCCTGAAAAGTCCTGAATTACAGATCTATTTAAAAGTTCCTTTACAATATGAACAATCATTTCTAAAAACAGGACCCTTGGTCTAAAACTTTGTGAATATTAAGTTAGCTAAAGACTTCCTAATTAAGATCTACTCAGATCATATATTAGATACACCATCTATGGAAACACTCATGCATGGTGGCTAATTGTACTACCAGATGAGGATCCAAGAATTTGAAAAAAGGGTGCTTCTCACAGTGTTACTTATTTACATCAAGATATTATATTAATGCCTAATGATAGATTTCAATTAACCATGAGAAGAGGAGCAATTTGACCTTATAATGTTCAGGATAAATGTGATAAATGCAGGATATCCAATTATTATGAATTTAATGACATCCATAGATGGATCCAGGGGAAAATTGGGTTGATTATATAGGGAATCACTGAAGCAATACTAAAATTATAGAACCCCATTTTTTTACATAAAAATAAATATAAAATCATTTACTGAATTGTCTAAGATAATGGCTAAAGAATTTTATCATTGATGTAGAAGTTGTTGTATGCTTTATTTTCTTCACTTATGCATCTGTGTGGTGAGACTCCACATTGATATAACACGTACAAGCTCTGATTCATACATCTTAATTAACTGTAAAGAGTTCTTCATTCACATTTAATGACTTGAGGAGAAAAATAAAACCCCAATAAACTGATAATGTTGGAAGTGCATTATTGTACAAATGAGAAAGATATTACTTCTGAAGGAGAAAGCAGTTATTGCTACTAAGGCCAGACCATTTAAATTAATAGTTAATTACCATTTACTATAGAAGAAATGACATTTACAACAGGCCAGACCAAATGTAATGCAATATAATGCAATCTTATAAAAATTTCATCTCCAGACGTTCATATTTTATTTTTGGTAGATAATCATGTTGTCCAGGCAGGCAGCAAATTCCCAAACAAGTATAAAATTTAAGCAAATGAAGATGTAATTTCAACTAGATTGGAACATTATTCAAATATTGTGTAGGATATTGCTTCAGAAGGAGAATTTCTTTTTGATATTGATAGTGAGCCCTAATACCTTTCTAATAATTAAGAAGGGTGCGTTTACTGTGCGTTATTTATGTCAATAGAAGAAATTAGTTGTTTTAAAGGCTTAGGACCAAAATGTAAATGTGAAATCATACATAACATATGTTTAGAATATTCCTTGTGCGGACAAGAAAGGCATTGAGTAGGCCAGCTAGACTTAGGATTAATTGCCCTTAAGAGTTAGAAGAGTACGTCATGACTACGGTACATGTATGTCTATAGGAGAAATCAGTTACAAAATTTGGCCAGACCAAAAAGATAGCAAATAGACGATGGAATATCTTCAGAAGTGTAGACTTTATTAATAATGTAACAAAGGCTATATATATATTAGTCCCAATTATTAAACAAAAGTGTAATTAGGATAATTTGTCATAAGAAGAAATATAAGCTTTTTTTGCCAGACTAAAATCATGAAAATGTAAATGTGATATTACTTTAGGAGGAAAGGGTATCAGGCGGAAACCCAATTGAAACAGAACAAAAGAATGGAAGCTCTTTGTTAGACTCTGAAGGCGGTAATGTTTACTATAGTAACAAAAATTTTAAAAGTTAATAGAAACAAATAAAATAACAATTTTCTCCTCAATTATACGAAGTGTTTTATTTTAAAAACACCATTTGCATAAGTTTTCAATTTATCTATTACATAGTAATGCAGAAAAGTTAGATATCAAGTCGACAACATGGGTATCTATCAAGTTGGATGTAGAAAATGCATAACCTCCGATTTAAAAAAAAAAATACTAAGGATGTCAGAGAACATATCAATCTATTAGTTCAGTAATTTTCTTGTCTGCCCTTCCACTATGTGACTCAAGAAAAATTTCCAAACAATGGGTAACAATTGTATTGAAAAGAGAAAATCAAGTGCACCTTTTTATATTAGGGAGTGTTTGAGGTGTATATTTTGTCCTTAAAACGTACAAAGCAAGAGTATTTGATATATCATCTCACTTCAGATTCTATTTTTATATATATCGAAGCTACAGGTTGACTTTATAACATAAAAAAATCACAGTACGAAAAGATGAAATATATGGGTCAGGTGAAATACCTATCTAATGAATCACAAAAACAGAGTAGGTGTGTTCGAATAGCTATTTTTTTTACTAAAAGTACTTGACGACAGTCTTTTAAGTTGGATGATGAAAATGCATATCTTCGAAAAAATATAATTTTTTGTGTGTGATAACTACAGGGTTTATAATCTTCAACCACTGAAAATTTTGAGTCTGCCCTTCCACGAAATATTTAATTAGAACTTTTTTAAATGTTTAAGAATTTACGAAAATTCCACCTGACAACTGATCAGAGACAATAGATTTAAGTTGAATCAATGCAGGCAAGATCATTAACTGATGCTCATTAGCTAGTAGATACATTTGTCTTTTAAAATACAACTGACATATAAGGATCGTAATGGTGCTATGTGGATAAATTTGTCGGTTTTCAAGAGCAAAATTGGTAGAGCGTCATCCCTACAATGGTTTCCACGATTGTGAAAATGAACTGGCGTAATGGGGAGATAATTTCGACGAAGTAGAATCCTGACTGGTATACAGCATGTTAGTCATGGTTTTTAAAAAAACATATTAACTATATAGCAGAAGCACTTTATAATAAACACCACTAACACCTATCCAGGACCACCCCCCTTTTTGAGAGTTCTGGATGTGACACTGCAGTATCATAATCTTATACAATTATCAAATGCATGATCATCTGCAATACTTGGCAAGATACAATGTGCAAATTGCTGCATGCATTCATGATAGTTAAATGTCAGGTACTTGTAAAGGTCAGTTGGTTTCCCATGGGCTTTTCTGTGACCTTAAATTATACTGGCATTAAAGTTTTGTGCAAAAACAACTACAGCTAATTGGTTCTTGTAGATGAAATGTGTATTGTTTTTATTTTGTATAATTGGTTCTTCTGATGTGTGTTTTGTAATGTCAATAAGTCGATGAATGCATTATGATATCTTCAATCAGCTTTTCATGGACCTGTTGCTGCATCAGAGTAAACAAAAACTCAGAATAATTGAAATTCTTATACTAATAGTAATATACATAAATTGATGAATATTTATTGTATTCTGGGGAAAATTTTCTCATGGGAGATCAAAGATAAATATTCCAGATGAAAAATCAATACAAGATAACCATATCATTGTAGAGTTACTAAAGTGCATACTTCATACCTAGTAATGATATATACTTGCTTATGTAATATTGATGCTAAATGGCACTTGGTAAAAGAAAGGAGTGTCTTGAAATTTGGAGCCACCTTTTTCTAAAATATATGTGTGTATGGTCTATTGTAGAGTTACTAAGGCCAGACTTTTTATTTTATCTGTTTAACGAGAAAATTTGTAAAAAATTAGGGTCGAGGGGGCGAAATAAAAAAAAAAATAAAAGTGCAAAATTGGTCCAGTCGACACTAAAAATAAAAATAAAACCATTATAAGTGACTTTTTTTTTTTTTTTTTTTTTTTTTTTTTTATAGAATTAATCAAAATACAAGAACAATGAAATGAGAACAGACCAGTATATTAACCCAGAGAATTATAAATACATATAGTTTATATATGTCTCTGGTTAACCCTTCTATTAATATAAACATAAAAACTATGTTTTGATTCTGTATTTCCACTAATATAGATCCATGGCACCACTCAAATATATCAATCTCGCTGCATATACACTATATATGTATATAACAGTCACCCAGTCAGGAACCTCTTAGTGTATGCAGAGACATATATATACACATGTGTATATATGTCTCTGGTGTAATAGTCCCAGAGTTATTAAGCAACTTTAACCTATAAATTGAAACAATTGCTTATACATGGAAATATATACATTAATCAAGAAGATCTAACCAAAAGTATGTTAATGCGTGTGGAATGCGTAATTTTCCCTTTTGGGATCAATTTTTGTCTGTCAGCAGTGTCATTCATGCGTCTGTAGTCATTATCGCAAGAATCCGGATTTCGGTCATAGCGGGTCCGTTTCCGATGAAATCCCGATTCCGATCCGTAGTTCTACAAATTTAAATGTCGGACGAAGAAAAATTTACAAAAATAAACGATGTTTGATACGCTATTTGGAAAGGAATATGACGTTTCTAATGCAATACATGGATGACAAGTTTACTTTAGGCTAATTTCATCAAGTTCTGATGAAGTAATAACTGATTTTGCCGAAAGTTAGAATGATTTGATGTACGCTCTCGTGTAACAAGTATGAAAAGCATGCCACCAGCTTAAAAATCTTTTAGAAGAAAATATATCGTTTATGTCTTGAATTTCTTTACTTTTAAATGAAAATTGCTGTTTCATTGACTTGGTAAAAATTAAATATTACCGATAACGAAGTTGACTGAAAGCGAGTATCGTGAACAACACATTTTATTTTTTTCTGAGGATTTCGTAACAGTCGGCGGGAAAAATAATAATAAAAGTAAGAAGCACTACTTTTATTTTTATTCTAAAATCGGGAAAGGTGGAGTCGGCGGATCTCGTTAAACAGATAATAAAAAAAGTCTGGCCTAAAGTGCATACTTCATACCTAGTAATGATATATACTTGCTTATGTAATATTGATGCTAAATGGCACTTGGTAAAAGAAAGGAGTGTCTTGAAATTTGGAGCCACCTTTTTCTAAAATATATGTGTGTATGGTCACGATCTGCTATATTATATAGGAGGGTGACAGTCATTGTGAGTAAAACCTCATCTTATACTCTACTAAAAATTAAACAATTAAAGGTGGATGATGTGTTGCACTACATCAATGAGACAGCATCCCCCACCCCTGAAAAAAAAAGTAAAAATTACACATTATTTTTATTTCATAATGAACTAAAGAAATCTGATACCAGTGATATCTTAGTTTTAAAATGCAAGTATATTTATTAAATTTTATTTCATTATGAACTAAAGAAAATTCTGATTTCAGTGATGTCTTAAGTTTTATACAATTATCTTTATTAACTATACCACCACTAAGGGTCATTTATGCATGGTCCCTCAAAATATGACACAATAGAAAAAACTGTTGATTGCACCCAAAGTACTGTATAAACTTCATAAAATATGTCAAGATGTGTCTGACCACTTGAAATTATTAAGGAATGAAGTGATGTTGTTTTAAGTGTATTTTTACATTGCTAAGATATTAAATTCAATTTGTTTAAGTACTTTAATTGTCCTTCACACTATCTAAAACAATGTAGCATTGCATAAAATTTTCACCATATAATAATACATGCTGTCTATATCTATGAAAATTTTAGTCTGGATTAAATCCAGTCTCAACATCCTCTCCATATATTTATAAATACCTAACTAAATAATAATTTATAGAACAATTGAAAGCTGATTTCCCAAGGCAGTTGTATAAATCATTTGGCAATTTGACAATGAACAGAATTGTAATACTTTATTTTGACAAATAATAACATATAAGACAGACTTGAGAATTCTATGTCTATTTTATTATGGAATAAGTTGCAAAAGATATGATTTATGAGAATTGAGTAATTATGCCCCCGCCGTAGGGGAGGGGGCGTTAAGTTTTACCCTTGTCCGTCTGTACTTATGTACATACGTATACGTCCTAAAATTGGTTTCCGTTCTCTAACTCTAGTTTACCTCAACCAAATGTTAAAAAACTTATACACAATGCTTATATTACCAACAAACACAGATCAAGTTTGATTTTTTTTGTGGCGTCAATTTTACTGTTCTAGAGTTATGCCCCTTTACAAATGGAAAAATTTGCTGAAATTTAAGTTTCCTTTCTCTAACTTTAGTTTGCCTCAAGCAAATGTCAATGCCTTTTTCACAAACATTTGAAAACCAGCATTGTTATTAAAGACTATTCACCAGATAACTGTAATTTTTATTATGAAGTATGATAAAGGATATAGAATTTTTGAAAAAGATGTAAAATGAAATTTGGTTTAATCTGATTTTCATGGAAGAAGTTCATCAATCCACACTGGGGAAAAAATGAAAATATTGAAAAACACATCTACATGTACAAGTTTTGTCTCTTTTTAAAATCATGCTTTTCCCAAGTCAGGAGCCTCTGACCTTTGTTAGTCTTGTATGATTTTTAATTTTAGTTCATTTATATGTTTTGGAGTTTAGAATGATATCTATTTTCACTGAACTTAAGTACACATTTTTGTTTAGGGTCCAATTGAAGCCTGCCTCTGAGTGCGGGATTTTCTTGCTGTGTTGAAGACCCATAATGTGGCCTTCTGCTGCTTTCTGCTCTTTGGTTGGGTTGTTGTCTCTTTGACACCATCCCCATTTCCATTCTCAATTTTATTTTATTTTGAAAAGTAATGTGCAGTAATTCTTCAACCAAAATATCAAAATCCAATCCAGTTTCTAGCAAAACTATCTATCAAGTTTGGAATTCAAAAAGCAGGTTACAAGTTAGAGGTTGTATTTATACAGGCTCGTGGTCATCCCTTTTATTTTAAGTCTATAATTTATTGTCTACTAGGCTCCTTTCTGTTAAACCCTAGATCTATTATATTTTTAAAACATATGCAATATCACTATTTAAATTTTCTTGATATTTTCTTTTTTTAGAAAAATGTAAATATGAAGCTGGTCCTTGGAGTGAATGTGATATCACCACGGATACCATAAAGATGACTATGACCTTGAAATCGGGAGAAATGAAAGAATGTCCTTCAACAAAAATATTAACCAAGAAGTGTAAAAAACGTTAGTAAACTATCATGTAAGCATGTCCATTTGTGGGTAAAAGTTTCTATAGCATTTCTAATAAAAACTGAAGACCGTAGAAATGATTTAAGCATAATTAAGTCTTGAAGAAATAAAAAATGTTTCTTAAGTCAAGAGGTGACAGTATAACAAGTTGAATTTGGCTGACAATTAGGTTCAAAACATGGGGACTAAAGGGAAATAACTCTTATTCAATTTGCTTTAACTAAAAACTATGAATTGATTACCGATAAACTTTCTTTTTTTTTTTAAATTTTAAGGTGAGTTAAATTAAATTGGACAAAAGTGAAATGTAAACCAACAGAGGGGTAGGTGGGAAAAGTAAAATGTAAACCAACAGAGGGGTAGGTGGGAATTGAAATAATGCAGTTGAAGCCTAAGTGACATTGGGTACTTTAAATGAAATGTATGTTTTATATGTTTTTTTACAGCTTGTAAATACACAACAGGAAAGTATGGACCGTGTGTAAATGGAATTACAGAGAGGGTTGATAAATTAAAGAAAAAAAGCCGAGATATTTGTGAACCAGTACGAACATTGACCAAAAAATGTCGTGGAAGGAATAAAATAAAGAAAATAAAAGGTATGAAGAATATTTTACACAGGAAGTTTTTAAATTTTAAAATGCATTAATCTGTTTACAGTGACAAGAGTTATATTCTGATAACACTGTTAAATTGTGACTATTTTTATGCCCTTACCTACGATAGTAGAGGGGCATTATGTTTTCTGGTCTGAGCGTCCGTTCATTCGTCATTTTTATGTCCCACCTACGAAAGTAGAGGGGCATTATGTTTTCTGGTCTGTGCGTCCATTCGTTCGTCTGTCCATTTGTTCATCCATTCGTTTGTCCATCCGTTTGTTCATCCATTCGTTCGTGCGTCTGTCCCGCTTCAGGTTAAAGTTTTAGGTCAAGGTAGTTTTTGATGAAGTTGAAGTGCAATCAACTTGAAACTTAGTACACATGTGCCCTATGATATGATCTTTCTAATTTTAATGCCAAATTAGAGTTTTTACCCCAATTTCACTGTTCACTGAACATAGAAAATGATAGTGCAAATTTCAGGTTAAAGGTTTTGGTCAAGATAGTTTTTGATGAAGTTGAAATCCAATCAACTTGAAATTTAGTATACATGTTCCCTATGATATATTCTTTTTAATTTAAATGCCAAATTAGAGTTTTGACCCCAATTTCACGGTCTACTAAACATAGAAAATGATAATGTGATTGTGGCATCCGTGTAATTTGGACACATTCTTGTTTTGTATGTCTTATTTTCTTCTGAGGAAACCATTAAACAGGGTTTAGACTTTTCTCTGTGTCCACACTCATTTTTACTTAAAAGATGATAAATTAATGTTTTATGCATGAGGTATTTTGTTTACTTCCATAAATGTGGGAAATTACACATACCAATAATTTTCAAATGTTTGAAATTATATAATTTGAAAGATTTTTTTTTGAAATATAATTAATTGGAGAGAATGTTAAAAATTAAGTTATCATGGGAATTGTGTCGATAACATATTTTTATCTGATTGAAGCGTTACAAAACTTCCAATTTTAGATTTGTACCTGAAATAAAAACAGAACCTTCATAAAAATGTAGATGATGGAAGATTTTTGATGAGAAATCACCATTTGATCTGATAATATTCTGTTATAAGATAGTTTTTCAAATCAATGTTATCATATTATGTCATGAACTATAAGGAAACAATTCATCGGAAACTAAACAGTGTGGATTGATGGATGATGTTTTGTGACAGCTTGATCTAATATTGCTATATTTCATTAAAATATCTTTTTTGATTGATATAAACATAATTAATTTTAAGAGATTTGTTTTATGACTGGCAATCGCAGGGTTGTTATTTTTTATGGAGGTTCGTGTATGGGGGGGTTGTTCATTTCATGTTATAAATAAGTAGGCCAGCTGAGGGATTTTCTCGCTGCGTTGAAGACCCATTGGTGGCCTTTGGCTGTTGGCTTCTCTTAGGTCGGGTTGTTGTCTCGATCTTTGACATGAATTCCCCATTTCCATTCTCAATTTTATTTCTTTATTCTTGAGATTTATTGCTGACACTTAATATTTTCTATTCTATATATCTTAGAATTGCATTATTCTCTATTTTTTATTTGTTTGACCTATTTTTCACTATCCGCCATTTCTTTGGGCCATTTTTCTGTAGATTAACCCCAATGTATTCTCTTCTGTAAACCCCATTCAGAACTTAATTTATTCTTTTGTTTCCTTTCATACTTATCTGATGCCTAGACAGCCTAGTTGTGACTTTGTTTGCTGATCATACATCAAGCAATTAATTACAATTGAGTGTGTTTGAGACCTACATTGTGTCAATGACTTAAAATTGGCCTTTTTTTTATAAAATGCTCAAAACATACATATTTTTAATATATATCACCTTTTGGTATGACGATAAATTCTCTTTTCTGTTCTCGTATAAAGAAGAACAAAATCTATTTTGTAAAAAATTATTCCATACTCCTTACAACAAAATTATGTTGATTGTTCGTAAAAGTCTTTTTTTTTCCCATTCTTTTTGCATTCTTGCAAAATCTATATAATAGAGAGATAGCAAAAATAGATCCAGAAGATATAATTCAGGCGATAAATTTAAATTGCATATATGATATGTTGGTTTTTTTTTTGTATTATTATACTGATCAGATTCAAGTATTTTTCAAAAATTCAATTAAAATAACTGTTGAAAATACATCTGATATTATTGTCAAATTTACTAGTAATTGAACTGTAATAATGATAGATAATATGTAACAGTTCAGTTCTATTGTTTTTGAAAATAAATATTAGGGTATTTTTTTTTTTTATCAATATTCAAAGAAAGTAAACCCAGTTGGGTGCTAGATGTCTCAGTTACATTAACACATACAGAAAATCATATGGATCTTCATTAATGTCTTGCATTGTAAGGGGGAGCTAGATAATTAAATAAATTGGACAACATTTGATATTTGACACATTTGACCTAGTCAAATAACTTCAAGTAAAAGGTTTAAGATTGGGTCAAGGATATCATTTTTTGGAGTTCAGCTGAGCTGGTATATGAAGGGTGGAATTCCTTTTTTCACCTAACCCCATTTTCATCAGATATATATATGGAGGCGTTGCCATTTAAAGACAAGGTTAACCTATCCCTTGTGTTTTAAATAAGAATCCTGAAAAATTTTGATAGATTGAGAAAAAATGAAAGACAGCAAAAAAGATTAATGATAAAAAAAAAGCGTGCCAAAATACAAACACTTAAATATGTATATTTGTATGAAAAATCATGCACAAAATGTTCATGTTAATATGTCAGTGTGTATGGTCGGATTTTGTTTCTGTGTGTAAGAGAGAGTTGTTCCCCTTTTGCCATTTTTTTTTTTTTTTTGTGACGTCATCTTTGTCTGATTAAAATGTAGAAATGGAAGCAGATGTGTTTTTATCTATTAGAATTAAATCGCCTTCATCATTGCTACCAGAGCTATCCCCCAAGTCTGTAATATAAATGAGGTGTCAAGGTATATTTTGTATTCCTGTTGGAACATAACTTCTATACCCTGTACTCTGTATGGAAAAACTGCATGCTGCTGTATTTATATTATATCAGATGACAGAGGATTCAAATTTTCAGTGTTTTATCTTTTATGAGGGTCTGACTGGGGGTTCTTCATTTCTAGTGCATTCTTTAATTTCTTTTTATTGATTCTTTATAAATTGTTCCTGTTATTCTGATCTATTCTTTAAGTTTTATAACCTGATTATTTTCTATTCTTTACTTTTTTTTTCTATTTTTCTCCATTCTTTATTTTTCCCCCCTTTATTCTGTACATTTGGTCTATAATTCTTTATTCTGTAAACCCCATCTATACCATCTTTTATTCCAAATATGTTCTTATAGTTAACACAGCATATTTAAAAATTTGGTTTTAGCATGAAAAGAGTAAGTTTTTATTTTTCCGAAGAGTTCTGAATTCAGAAAGAACATCAACAATAACTGAGCCAAATAATTGTCCGTCACTATTAATGACTTCTTTAACCTCTACTTGACGCATAATCTATTTATATTTTTTGTTTGTATGTAAAGACCTAAAGGCACTTCACCTTTTACGTACTCCAAAATCATCTTGACAAAACCAGATCTATCTTGAACAATGCAGAAATAATAGAAAATTAATCATGTACTATTTGGTAATTAAGTACATTTTAAGTACGTCTTTCAAAAAAAATAATAATTTAACAATAATTATTACAAGAATTATTAATAAATTCATAAAATAAAAATAAAAACTTGTCTAGAATCATGATAATTATTGACTTCCATTACACAACTAATTGAGTCATTAACTTTGGTTAGCATTTTTATCATTTTATCAAAAACTGACAGATTTTATCCTAAATGGATGGTTTTAAACCAATTTTATTGTCAAAAGATCACATTTGACTAAAACAATGATGAGTATATAACAGGAACAAAAGAATGACAAATCTCTTTGTATGAAAAATACAGAGGACCTTTTATTATGAAAGTGATAAAAATGTTTCAATAATTGTATCATAATTTTATTTCACATGCCAATTATATCAGGGCCCTATTGCCATCTCTTTGTTTAATTCAAGAAAATCTTCTTCTAGGAAACCAATCAACTTAACTTGAACTGAAAGATCCTTATGAAAGATTGTTACGCCCAAGCTGTGGTGGAGGAGACATTAAGTTAAAAGCTTGTCTGTCTGTACTTCCCAAATAAGATTCCATTCTCTAATTTTAGTTTGCTTCAGCTAAATGTTATGAATCTTTATACACAATGCTTGATATCACCAAACACAGTTCAAGTTCAAATAAGGGAAGCTTTACTGTCACTGTCCTTGAGTTATGTCCCTTTATAAAGGATAAAATGCTTTTGTCATTTCTGCTCTCTATTTTTGGTTTGACTCAATTCTAAATAGGAATGTTATTAAACTAATACTGGATGCTAAATATCACCAAACACATAACAATTTCCAATAAGGGTGGTGTCACTTACACCGTTGTTGAGTTATGTCCCTGTATAAATGTAGAAATTGCTAATTTTGCCATGCTTGCACTCTATGTTACTTTAGTTTGCCTCACCATATGTGATGCAACTATACATATAATGCTTATTTCCACCAAAAACACACCACAATCCAATATGGCTGGTGTCATTACACTGTTCTGGACTAATATCAGAAAAATTGCTAAATTTGCTGATTCTGTAATCAAACTTAGTTTGTTTTAACAAAATTATATGAAACTTACTGTAAACTAACATATTTTTGCAAGCAATTTATTTTTGCGACTTTCGTGAGTAGAAAAAAACCGTGAATAGAAATCGTTTTGAATATGTTATAATTAATTCATTCCTTATTCATCTAATTCCAGAAAATTTGAAAATTGCAAAATTAAATCGTCATTAAAAGGGATAGAAAGGGAAAAAAAATTATCCGTGATTTGATTTACAGTATACAGAATGCTTAAAATACCACCAACCACAGAGATCAAGCTCGAGTTTGGGTTGTGTAACTGACATCCTTCTCAAGTTATGTCCCTTTATAAATGAAGAGTTGCTGCATTTTTGTTTATTTCCAAGCTGTGTCCCTTGAGGTCCCATGAAATAATATTTTTCTTTTATTTTGCTTTGGTTACCTGCCTGCAATCAATATTTATGTGATATTAACTAGACATATGTGGCTAAACATAGATTATAGGGTTAAATGCATTAACTATTTACCCCTTTAAGATAGGAGGGGGGGGGGGGGGGGGGGGGGGGGGGAAAAAAAAATGCTTTGAATATCATGATTCATCTACTATCCATTACCACTAAAATAATCAGATGACTCCTTGTAGAAATAATTGTCCTTGAATGAAGATTTTTTTGGCAATTCTTCATGTTATTTGCAAATTATCTCAAAAATGTCATATCAGGCAGTCAGTAGAAACAGAATTAAGCCAATTCAATTGAAACCAAAATAGGAGTTATTGCCCTTCAATGAAAGTTATTTGATTCAATTTAGCTCACTTTGCCCATATAAGAGTTTTACTTACTTTCAAGTCTTTCCCTTTTATTTTTTAAAACTATATAAAGATGAATAGAAACTGTTCTTTAACAGTCAGAGCTCAGACATAAATAAGTCTGAATCTGCTTTTGACTCATAGAAGTCTAAATTTGCAAGTTTTAGGATTTGTCTCCCTTTAATGCAAGACAAAATATGACTTTAATAAGTCAAATATTGTTAAGCAAGAAATAATTGACCAGAATCAAACAGTTGCAAATATGGACTCCTACAAGTCGATAATTTATCAAAATTGAATAACTTCAAGACCCACCCATATTTATAAAAAGGTCATGCATCTAAATCAAATAATGACAACATTGAAAGTCAATGCTTTGTCTTCTAAAGAAAAATATAAATGAGAGTCTAAAACATCGGAGATAATGTTAATTAACCTTACAATGCAACCACCTGGAGCCACACTTAATGAGGTAAAACATCTGTGTTTAGTAAGGGTGTTCAATTAGATACTTAAGGGGGTTCGCGGGTCTAAATCATTTATATAGGATTTCTCTATATTTTTCTATAAATGAACTTTATCTTATAGTTAATAGAAAAATAAAATAAAAAAGTGGGGTCACCGTTCATTTGCGCTCACAATCTGCCTTCGAAAGAAGCATACATTTTTGTAAAGGTGGGTTTTTTCTGTTGAAGTAATAGGAGAAATAAAGGTAATATCGAAATAAAAAAAAGAAATTTATTACAGAAATCGCTAAAATTTTACAATAATTTAGTTTAAGTACAGCTTATATGAAAATTATATTAAAAAAGATAGGTCACCGATGAGTTAAAAAAGATATTTCAATTTTAGAGCCAAAAAATGGCATTTTTCCACCAAAGGGAGATAATTTGGAACTTTTTCAATGATGTATACATTTTGAAAGTCATCTGGGGCCAACACGAATTGATTGTTTTGAAAGATTTGTGTACCATATGATAAAGTAACAACTACAAAATGAAATAAATGAAATTTGTAATGAAAAACAAATGTTTGATTTTTTTCTGAAATTTTTATACCCTCGAGCCTCCTTAAATATAGATAGCTCAAGTCCTTGTGAACTCTCAGACAGGTTTTTGCTGTCATAGGTGGTGTACTTTGGCCACCAAGTAAAATTAAGTTTTTTTCATCAACATAAATAGACCTAAACAAGTCTGTCATTTTCTGACTTAGATAAATCTAAAATTGAAAACACATTTTTAAAATAAATACATGTTTTGACTTCTTTAAGTCAAAAACAAAAATAGGCTTGTAATGTCTGAGCTCTGACTGTTATACATCAAATATTTTATGCAATCATAGATCTACAAAAACTTTTGTTAGACCAAAACTATTTGATGACACATTACAGGAGTTATTGCCCTTAATACTGATTATATCAAGGGGAAGGTAACAAGTTTCAAGTTGATTGGACTTCAACTTCATCAAAAACTACCTGACCAAAAGTTTAACCTGAATCGGGACGGACGGATGGATAAACGGATGGACAGAGGGATGGACACACAGACCAGAAAACATAATGCCCATAATGGGGCATAAAAACTATAAACAGTAAAAAATTATCATCAGTACAATTTTTATTTTTTACATTTGATCTCAATAATTCGTTGACTTGTATATGTATATAGGAGCCTTGGTTTTAATTTTGGGAAAAAGAAATTATAATGACCTCTGTTTATATTGCAGGAGAATGTATTTATGACAAAGGATCTTGGGAAAACTGTGATCCTGTCACAAATAAAAGAGCAAAGGTCAAATCATTGAAATCTGGTAACCCTAAAAAATGTAAAGCTGAGAAAAAAGTTTATAGATCTTGTGTAAGAGCTAATGGACAAGGTATGATATATTTAGTTTGCTTTGTTACATCTTTATTATTAAGTAAATAATAAAAAACATACAATGACAATTTAATGAATATTACTGCAAGCCTCATTTTATAAATTCATGTGATTTCTGCATTTAGACATCGCATAGCACCATCCATTTTGATTGAATTTATATACTCTTGCATACTTTTTATGCTCCATTTATGGGCATTATGTTTTCTGGTCTGTGGGTCTGTCTGTCTGTTCATTCGTTGGTCCGTTCTTCTGTCCATTTGTCCATCTGTCCTGCTTCAGGTTAGATTTTTGGTCCAGGTAGTTTTTGATGAAGTTGAAGTCCAATCAACTTAAAACTCAGTACACATGTTTCTTATGATATGATCTTTCTAATTTTAATGCCAAATTAGAGATTTTATCCCATTTTCACGGTCCACTGAACATTGAAAATGATAAAGCAGATGGGGCAATCATGTACTTAGGACACATTCTTGTTTTCATCACTTTTCCATTCTTTAGTTCATTCAAGATAAAGACAAATATAGAAAAAAAGGAGATAATGTATGATTGCCACTGAAACAACTCTTCACAAGAGACCAAATGTTAAAAGTGTTTGTAAAACTTTGTATATATATGAGCTGCTAAGTGTTAAACTTTATCTTCTATAAAAGCAGATGAAAGATTTCAAATTTTATTTTTGAGGGTATATCAAATGTATAGGACTTGGAGTTATAAAATGATTATGGTTCTTTTTATGTCTTTCAGATCGTTGCTTTTTTGGTGTTTGGGGAGACTGGTCAGATTGTCAGAATGGCGTACAGAAGAAACAAAGACAAGTAGTACAAGGTGGAGTTGATTGTCAGAAGCGAGCAGTAAAGACACGACCATGTTCATGATTAAACACTATTAAATCATAATCATGTTCATGATTAAACACAATAAAATCATAATCATTTTCATGAATAAACACTTTATAAACATTGTCAGGTTCATGATTAAATTCCATATAACAATAATCCGTTATAACACAGTAAAATAAGTCGCATTATCATGATTTTTTTTCACATTTAAAAAACATAATTAACATAACCATGCATATTCATGTGTAACTTTTTTTAATGATTATGATCAAAAGCTTTTAAAATCTTGACTGAGATTCTGTCATTTCTCAAGGAAGTCATTGAGCCAAAAATTAGGGGGAGGGGCTTTTTCCAGGAGCAAAACTGCTGCCTCTCGGCCCTGACCATTTATTCATGGATTATCAAGTTGACTTTGAACTTTTCAATGGTTTACATGATAAAGAAGTGTCAATTTTGAGTTAAGCATTTTCAATATTCTATCAAATTACAGATATCCAAGACATAACTCTGTGTCCTCTGTGTCAACGGTTTATTGAAAATTAAAACCAGTTATGTAAAATCTGTCAAGATAACTAAATCTGTACATGTTTTTTAACCGCAAAGCACTGTCATGACCATGATTAAGAGAATATATTTATATTCGAGTATGTGTTTTATTGATTTTGTTAGACAATCAATGTTTTGTATATACATTAATGACTATTATATGGTTTTGGGCTGATATTTTGTAAATAATATTTATTTATTCATGATTCAGTATTTTCCTTCACCTTTAATTTCTAAATACTTAAAATAGTATTTTTATGATAGTTCAATTTTGAAAGCTTTTATTTTCCACTGCAAACAAGGACTTGTGCAATATCGTTTGCTTAACCAGGTATTTCTTGGAATTTTACTCTGCAGTATATGTGATAAAATTAAGGAAATGGATTATATTAAGCACTGCAAAATTAAACTATGTGACAAAATGACATATATATATTTATCAATATTAGAATAAAAGGAAAATGATAAAAAGACAAAGATTTTGTTATGCTACCACCTTAATTTTACTTCTAGGGGATTTTATTTTATATATTTAAGTTTCAAAAAATTGATTTGCTTCAAAGATAAATTTTCATATTGAAATGTGTGCACTAAAATTTTCTATTTGATATATTTTATATGATCAATATTCAAAGTTTCTATTATTTTATAAACTATATGTATTAATGTTATTTTTCTATATATTATTTACATTCAATTGGTGGTTGTTGGAATTAATATAAACAATATTGACTTGCCTGTTCTCTTTTTGTGTATTCAGTGGTATATTTTAACCTACAATTGTACAGTCAAAGGGAAATAACTCAATTCATTATGCTGCAAAGTATTCCCATATACTATACACTGTTTAATTTGAAATTTGCTGTGCAAATATATGTACAACTTATTGCTATTTAGGCAATTTAGAGAAACAGTCACTTTATAGACAACTTCCTGTTGGGTCAACTCACTTCACTGTGATGCTTGAAAGGGTCATCAGTCCAGACAAAAGTGTTGCCTGTCCTGGAGGTAGAACATCCATGAAATTAAGGGATACCACCAATACATTAAAATCAAAGTGCAATATTTGTTTTACATAGAAAACTGTAATAACTAATCAATGGCCTTGCTCTTTCTGACATTTTTTTCGGGTAAAGCCCTAATGAGCTGAGGGAAATGAGTAATTACTTTAGAAAGTGAACATTTTGAAATTCAATTGATGGTTGACCCGGCTCCAAATATTTTTTACATAAATTCAAAGTAATATAACAATGCTTTGTTTGAAATGTTTTAATTGTTTTTGTTTTTGTTTAAAGTGTTTTAACATAGTTTAAATGTGGCAAGTTTAATACCACAAATCATTCGTTAAACAGGGACCCAGCTTTAACTGGTTTGTGACATCATGATAAAAGTGTGTAATTTCAGAACTTATGCTGATTGGAATAAATAGCAATTTAAGGTGTATTTAAATCAATTTTTCATTATTCTTAAATATCTTTGCTCACAAGCTTTAGGACTTTAGTATTACTGATTACTGTAAAAGGCAATACAAAATATAGACATACGATTATTGTTTATGTTCTGATATTATTGCTGATGATTTCAACATCCCATTATTTTGGAATATTTACTTATCGAACTATACTATTGAAGCAGGGCTTTAAATTGTAGTACTTAATCCAATATGTTTGTTGTTAGATATTTAAGCAATCAATACAAAATTCTTGTAGATGTATTTACATGTGTATCTTATTCTGTATGTAATATTGTTTTAATAAGTGTATATTTCTTTAGTCATCTTACCAAATACATTTTGTTTCATATAGAAATGAAATAAAGAAATTAATTATGTATTGGTTATTTTACAAAGCCAAATCAGAATTGATTCAAGATTTTTTTCATTTTTATACCCTTGTCTAAATTTTGACGGGACATAATATGTAATACAAATGTCCAGCATCAGTCCATCTGTTAGTCTGTCTGTCTGGCGTCTACATGTCACACCAAAACTTGAGAACCATGCACTTATCCAAATTTCATCAAACTTAAATAGTTGTTTCTTATGATAGTCAAACTATCTGTCCATTTTTGGTGAAAATTACATTTAAACTTTTTGAGTTACTGGACTTTATAACTAAAACAGGGGTGTTTTTTTTTCACATGTTGCGATGTATTTCAAAAACGATTTATGATTATTGCTTAAAACTTTACACACTTCTTAGTTATATTAATCTTGAGATCTGTATACTTTTTAGTGATGATTCAAAACTTTATTTTAGAGTTATTGATTTTTTTGTAGAAAAAAGGTGTAAGGGTGTTCCCATGTCGCGCTGTATCTCTAAAATGATTTATGATTATTGCTTAAAAATTAATACACTCCTTAGTTATATTAATCTTAAGATCTGTATACTTTTTGGTGATGATTCAAAATTTTATTTTAGAGTTATTGAGATTTTGTTTAAAAAGGGGGGTTTTGAACTTTTCACATGTAGCACCATATCTCAAAAAACATTAATGGTTATTGCTTAAAACTTTACACACTTCTTATTTATATTAATCTTAAGATCTGTATATTTTTTGGTGATGATATAAAAAATAGATTTAGAGTTTTTTGTAAAAAAAAAGGAGGGTTTCACATGTCGCTCCGTATCTCAGAAACTGTTAATGATTATTGCATAAAAATTTACACACAAGAGGACGGACATATCATGCACTCTTGGTGTGCTGTTTATTAACAACTCAGGCAGGCAAGTGTGATACATAAGAACTTGCATACAGTTGATAGATAAAAAAGGATATGGATAAAAATTATGATTGTTATTTTAAAAAAAAATTAATAAAATAAATTGTAAAAGTCTTGAACCCTTTCAACTTAAAGTAGATTTTATTGATTTTAAATAGGATGATATTAAATCTGAATGTTTAAAGGTGCACTAGCTACGAGATATATAAAGAATCTTCTATATAAGTCGCATTTTCATGATTTTTTTATGCCCCATGTATGAAAATATTTTTTTCTGGTCTGTTCGTCAATTCGTTCGTCCATTCCTCCGTTCTTCACGCTTCAGGTTAAAGTTTTTGGTCAAGGTAGTTTTTGATGAAGTTGAATACCAATCAACTTGAAACTTAGTACACATGTGCCCTATGATATGATCTTTTTAATTTTAATGCCAAATTAGAGTTTTTACCCCAATTTCGCAGTTCACTGAACATAGAAAATGATAGTGCAAATTTCAGGTTAAAATTTTTGGTCAAGGTAGTTTTTGATGAAGTTGAAGTCCAATCAACTTGAAACTTAGTACACAATTGTGCCCTATGATATGATCTTTTTAATTTAAATGCCAAATTAGATATTTTATTCCAATTTCACGTTCCACTAAACATAGAGAATGATAGTGCGAGTGGGGCATCTGTGTCCTATGGACACATTCTTGTTTTTTAATCATTAATGAAAATGAAATAGTGAAATAATAATTTGCTTTTAGCAGCCAGTATGGTTTAATTTTGTCAAAATAAGCTAAGAAACCTTGATGATGAATTATTCACTTGCAAGTGAATAATTCAGCCTCATTGAATCTGTATTCATGTGAACTTCAGTTTAACCCCATAGCTAGAGATGGATAACATGTGATAAATTATATGTGTAAAGTAATTTAAAGGAAAAGAATGTCAACATTGAAAGTGAAACAAAGGTAAATTATTTGACTGACTGATTCAATCCACAATAAATCATTCTTATAGAGGTAAAAACGATGATAAACATATATTTTTTAATCTACAATGTGAAATTTAACAGACCTAGAAAATCTAATAGCAGGAGTTCGCTTAATCTTTTTAAACCTATATTTATGTTTACATCGCTTATATGGTCATTGCATGACTTCAGAGGTCAACTCGATAGTTAATTAGATGGCGTCTTGACTAAAATACACAGGAAATGAAGCTATGTAGTATCATGCCCATGTCCTGTTAATTGTTTATTTTAGACTTTTAATAGTTTGGATAAATGTTTTACATTGTTATAAATCAAATATGAATATTTGAGTTGAATCAGTAAACATGAATTATTTGAAGCTAGTGCGCCTTTAATTGTAAACGTCAGTTGTGATGTCATGAATGTAGATGGAAATTGTGATATTTGGCTTAAAATGGTAATTTTCAAAATTGTTTTTTGCCAAAAATATACATTGTTGTCTAGCACTTTGGCTTCTTCCACCAAAAAAAAAACTGACTACCACAAAATAGCACATTAGTGTAGAAATTGGCGTTAAATACCAATCTGTCAATCTATCAATTTATTTTACCAACAATAATTATCTGTGTACAACACATCTTGCAGCAAAATTTATTTAGAAGAGAGTTGTGGCAATTATATAATAAAATTGAGAATGGAAATGGGGAATGTGTCAAAGAGACAACAACCCGCCCAAATAAAAAACAACAGCAGAGGGTCACCAACAGGTCTTCAATGTAGCGAGAAATTCCCGCACCCGGAGGCGTCCTTCAGCTGGCCCCTAAACAAATATATACTAGTCCAGTGATAATGAACGCCATACTAATTTCCAAATTGTACACAAGAAACTAAAATTAAAATAATACAAGACTAACAAAGGCCAGAGGCTCCTGACTTGGGACAGGCGCAAAAATGCGGCGGGGTTAAACATGTTTGTGAGATCTCAACCCTCCCCTATACCTCTAACCAATGTAGTAAAGTAAACGCATAACAATACGCACATTAAAATTCAGTTCAAGAGAAATCCGAGTCTGATGTCAGAAGATGTAACCAAAGAAAATAAACAAAATGACAATAATACATAAATAACAACAGACTACTAGCAGTTAACTGACATGCCAGCTCCAGACTTCAACTAAACTGACTGAAAGATTATGATTTCATCATATGAACATCAGGCATAATCCTTCCCGTTAGGGGTTTAGTATCATACCATCATAACATATATGAGAAGAACATAACCCGTGTCATGCCAACAACTGTTTTTAGAATAAATGTGTTTAGTTCCGATGCAAAGACCTTATCAGTGACTCAATATTAACTCCAAAATATGCAATCTTTAATGACTTGACAACAGTATCGTAATTATATCCCTTCTTAATAAGTCTATTCAAAGGTTTTGTAAGTTTCTGAGGTGAATACTGACACCTTTGTGCTTTATAAAGAATATTACCATAAAAAATTGGATGTGAAATACCTGAACGTATTAAAAGTCTGCATGTTGAGCTATATTTACGAATAATGTCTTTATACCGATGATAAAATTTAGTAAATGTTTTGACTAGTTTGTGATATCGAAAACCCTGGTGTAATAATTTTTCAGTAATACATAAATTTCTCTCGTTAAAATCTAAAACATTGTTACATACACGAGCGAATCGTACAAGTTGAGATATATAAACACCGTAAGATGGTGACAAGGGAACGTCACCATCTAAAAACGGATAATTAACGATAGGAAATGAAAAATCATCCCTTTTATCATAAATTTTAGTATTCAGCTTTCCATTAGTGATATAGATATCAAGATCGAGAAAAGGGCAGTGGTCATTGTTAGTATTAGCTTTATTTAAAGTAAGTTCAACAGGATAAATTTCATTAATATACATACTGAAGTCGTCATTATTGAGAGCCAAAATATCATCCAAATATCTAAAAGTATTATTAAATTTGTTTATCAGATGTTGTTTCGATGGGTCTTTGCTTATTTTTGTCATAAATTGTAACTCATAACAATACAAAAACAGGTCCGCAATAAGTGGTGCACAGTTAGTCCCCATTGGAATTCCGATAATCTGACGATATACGGAATTCCCAAAGCGAACAAAAATGTTATCTAGTAAAAATTCAAGGGCATATATAGTATCAAAGCATGTCCAATTAACATAGTTTTTTTGTTTATTGCTACTAAAAAATGACCTAAAAGAGTTGGAACATATATATTCACATTCTGATTTTTTGAATGCCCATTTAATTAGGTGTGTGAATTTTTTCTTAATGAGAATGTGAGGCAATGTGGTATACAGGGTAGAAAAATCAAAACTTTGAACAGATTCAAAATCACCAATATAAGCATGCAATTTATCAAGTACTTCCAACGAGTTCTTGACACTCCAAAAGTAATTTATTCCACTATTTTCGAAGGCCTTATTTGAACAATTTATTATCAGGTTTTTAATTGTACCAAGTGTGCTGGTAAGAAGAATAGACAATTTAGTAGTTGAACAATGGCTTGAAGACGAAATAAATCTATATTTGTAAGGGGTTTTGTGTAGCTTCGGAAGCCAATACATAGTTGGGACTTTCATTATATTTGGCTCTGCTTGTAAAGCGGTGCCTAAAAGTTTATGTTTGTTACAGATTTCGTTTTCTGAAAATGGAGTCAGTTGGAATGTTGGTGAATTGGTGATTTCCTTTTTCAGAACCTCAATGTAAAATTTACGTCAAACAATAATAATATTATTAGCAGCTTTATCTGCCGGGACAAAAACACATATATAATACTACTTATACTGTCACAGTGGATTCATTTATTTTTGTGTGTATCAATTTTCGTGGATTCTGGATAACTTGCACTAGCACTTCTGTGTTAACCTGAGTTATCATTGATATGTTCATAACTGTTTTAAAATTAACTGATTACAAAATTTAAAATTTTTAAATACGGAGGCTTTTACCTCAGGAATAGATTTCTTTGGCAAATTTAATTTTTTGGGGGGAATTTTTTGTCCTCTATGGTCCTCAACTTCGTACTTAATTCTGCCTTTTTCGTATTATTTAAATTTGAGCGTCACTGATGAGTCTTTTTTAGACGAAACACGAGTCTGGCGCAAATGTAAAATTTCTATCCTGGTATCTATGATGAGTTTATTTGCATTTTAGTGGCTATTTTATTTTGTGGTTTTACTTATCTCTGCAGATAAAACCTATACAAATTTTGTAATTCGTTGAACATTGAAGTTTGTGATTTACTTGTACGAACGAAACCCATTAAAATTGGTATGCAACGAATAATAATAAATCCACAGTATTAATGAGGATCTAGGTAGCCAAATAGTTTTAGTAGTTCATTTACAGGGGTAACAATAGCTAGCCTGACAAAATTGAGAGTGATTGGGAACCCTGTTTGTGAACCTTGAATGTGAACCCTGATTGTGGCAGGGTGAGTTTGACTTGGATTGGCCTCTTTCAAATGTTATTGATTCTTTGGGTACTCTGACTTCCTCCAACAATAAACAAGAGTTCACACACTGAAATGTCTCAACTTCCGAGTTTACTAACCATTGAAGCTTTACTACAACTATCACAAAAACGTAACATGATCCAAGAAAATGAGGTCAAGGTAAGATAAACCAAAATGGAAATACATGAACACCTTACAATCATATCATACACCAAATACACTTAAATATAGTTGACCAAATTTGACCAGGAAAAAATGACTTTGATCAATGAACCACCGTGACTTCACATTGAGCAATAAATCTTGAATATGAGGTCAAGGTCAGATGAACAGTCTGCCAGACAAACTTGTACACCTTACAATCATGACTTTCTTAAAAAAAAATATAGTTACATATAGTATCCTAAAAAACAAGCATACTAACCAGGAAAACTTAAGATTAACCAATGAAAATGAGGGCATGGTCAGTTGATAATTGCAAGACGGACATATGCACCTTACAATCATTCCATACACCAAATATAGTTAACCTATTGCATGGTTGTAGTATTAGGGAGCTACCATTTGATTTTTATGGGGGGGGCTAGGATGAAAAATTTTGTCCTGCATTTTTTTTTAGCTGTAATCTCTGTCCTGCCTTTTTATTTTTCACTCTGTTCGGTCCTGCCTTTTTTTTTTTTTAGTTTATCCTGACCTTTTTTTACCTAAATTGTCGTCCTGACTTTTTTTTTTAGCAAGTGTCTCATCCTGCCTTTTTTTTTTACTCAAAACTCCTGTCCTGCCTATTTTTTTCAAATTTCATCCTAGCCCCCTCCCCCCCCCCCCCCCCCCCTATAAAAATCAAATGGTAGCTCCCTTAGAAAAACAGACACAAAAAATAATTTAACATTGAGCAATGAACCATAAAAATGAGAACAAAATCAAATAAAACCTGCGAAACTGACATCTATATTGCAAAAAATGTTCATACACCAAATACAGTTGACTTGCAAACAGTATTAGAAAATCATATCAAACACAAAAACGTAACTGTAACAACTGAACCATAACAATGAGGTCAAGGTCAGATGACTACAGCCAGTTTGACATGTACACCTTACAATCATTTCATACACCAAATATAGTAGATCTATAGCATGCAGTATTAGATTAGAAAAACAGACTAAAACACAAAAACTGAACTTTAACCACTGAACCATAAAAATGAGGTATCTGAGATATGGACTTGACCATGAGAGCTAAACCTTGTTCACTGATCCTTGAAATAAGGTCGAGGTCAAGTGAAAACTGTCTGACGGGCATGATGACCTTGCAAGGTACGCACATACCAAATATCGCTATAATATTACTCATATAAATAAGTTAGATATTATAAAAAACAACAATCTTAACTTTTTTCAAGTAGTCACTGAACCATGAAAATGAGTCAAGGACAATTGACATATGACAGACGGACACTTCACTAACATAAGGCGTCTATAAGAAAGTATCATTGAAGTGTCCAGGTCTGAAACCTTCTGAAATATTAAGCTTTAGCTAACGCCGCATACATCAGATCACCATTCTAATGTCGAGCTTTCTTCGCCAGAAGTCGCAGGCTCAACAAAAAACGGCTATCTCGATTTATGAAGGTAGAGTACAAACACTAACAATAAATCAATCGATATGTATAGATGTTTATATCTCAAGTTAACCCTACATTTTTAATAATTTATGATATCTTTGCCACTGGATGTCAGGCAACAATAAATCTATCAAAACAAGGATTTGTATAGTAAGTCTTACTATACAAATCCTTGATCAAAATTACTTATGTTTGGTAGTTTTGCATGACATCATTAAGTTCATAAGCAAAGAAACTGGTCAAAATATTTCCTAAATTTTATCATCCGCACAAGGACATAATTCGAAAGTATAAATGCTTACTGTATCCATCTTATTACTGTGTCCACACTCTTTGTTTTAACATTTCCTCAATTGCAACGCGATTTCGCGGGAATCTTCTAGTATATATAAAAGCTGAGACTATTTTCAGATAAAATAAGGCGATGTGGTCACTTTTGGTCTTTTTTCTTACCCGTCCGGAAATATACACTTGCCAAAGAGTGGCGTCGATTTGTTTGTGCGAAGTAAGTAAGTAAGTTAGTAAGTAAAACTTTATTTTGATTCGGCATATTGACATACATCACAAACATTACAAACATAAGCTCTTATGAGCTTTTCATCGAATATAAAAACATACTATGCAATAACAAATAAAACAAAGTATTTAAGCATGCAAATAAATAATAAAAAGTAGCACCACATAAAGAATGTATAAATTCCTAGATATGTCCTGTCAGAAGTTGAATTTACTTCGTTTTTGATGTACAAAGAGAGTCATGGTCTCTGCACGTAAAAACTCCTTGCAGCAACTCTTTGGAGTCTTGATTTCATGGATGGAGCCACTGTTGCAAGGCTAATTTCAATCCCTATCCAACATTTTTCAGTGGCAGTCAAAATGACAAGCCCGTTATTCCGGTAGATTCATTTTACAGGACCTGCATGTGTACTTTTTGTTAATTTGTTCTTGTCCGGAAAATTCATGAAATACTAGCCACTGGATGTTAAGCAAACGACAATCAATCAACTTGTCTCTTCCTCTAAGAACAACAAATGTTTGTCTGGCAATGCCAATATATATATATATATATTGCTCATTTAATTAAAAATATTATTTTTTTTATCTACAGGCACTTGTCTAATATAAAAATTTCCATATTAAGGTATTTAGAGGGAAACAATTCTGAGAAAAGTGCCTGTGATTTTATCTAAGGGAAATTATATCTATTTCCTTTTATTTTTCATACTTTTATTAATAGATGTATTTCTGTTGAAGCAAGAACGTATGTTAGTTATAAATTCTTGGTTGTCATTTCTTAATCTATCATCAAATTTAACAAGAGGATGTTTCCGTATTAAAACTTATCTAACTTTGTCAAGAGTAAAAAAAATCCAAGTTTGTCATTTATAAATGATAAATAGACTCTTCATGCCACGTCTCTGGATGTCATTCAGAATATAATATTCGATCTAAAACAAGGTCAGAGTCAATGGTAAAAAATATGTTAAAGATCGAAATCTAAAGTCAACAAATTGATGATGATGGCCTTTAATGTCCAGTTACAAATTAAATGCATATTTGGGACGAAAACATTATAATGCGATATGCAAAATTAACCCTACTTTGTGCTAGTTCACAAAGTAAATTGGGTACGCAGGGAGATATGTTCTCTATATTTAACCGTGAGACATTATTCTGAATCAGAGCCAATCAGTCTTTCTAAAACTATTTAAATTCTGTATGCTTAGTGAAGAATTAGCAAAAAGTAAAATCATAAAAATACTGAACTCCAGCAAATTTTGTCTAATTTTAAAGTCGTTTGTTGCCCAGCCAGACTTTAACCCCCAACTCGGCCTGCACCGAAGGCGAACACACCTCCCATGAGAACACTGAGGCGGTTAAATCACAACAAATAGTTTTTAACAACAGACACAATTGCAAGTGTCTATATAAAATATAATGTCGTATGTCAAACTAGATAATAATCATAAAGAGAGAGAGACAAAAAAAAACCGTCAAACTTCCATGTATTTATTTTTTTAAAACTTCCTAGTAAAAGTGTCACAGTTTTAGCCGTGAAAGGAATTTCTATGGAAAATTGCATTGTAGATGTTTACAGAAAGGCAACCTGTAAGCACTTAGTGAGCTACCATTTGATTTTTATGGGAGGGAGGTGTGGGGTGTTGCTCGGATGAAATTTGAAAATAATAAGCAGGACAGGAGTTTTGAGTTTTTTTAAAAAGCAGGATGATACACTTTGCAAAAAAAGAAGCAGAAGAATGACAGTGTATGTAAAAAAAGTCAGGACAAGCTAATAATAAAGGCAGGGCCGAATAAAGTGAAAAATAAAAAGGCAGGACAGAAATTACAACTAAAATAAAATGCAGGACACCATTTTTCTTCCGAGCCCCCCTCCCAAATATTTTGAAATGGTAGGACTATTATTGGAAACCTTCAAGAAAATCAAAGGTCAACAACAACAACAATACACGATGAGAAGTCATTCTATCAAGTAATTCCTGTTGTAAAAAACTTTGGCTTGACAAACTTTGTGATGAATGAACTGACATATAATAACCGTACGGTGACCTATAGTTTTAATTTCTGTGCCTTCAATTTGGTGTCCTGTGGAGAGTTCACGGCAATCATACCACATCTTCTTTTTTTAATACTTATTAGTATTACAGAAAAAGTTACTATTTGTCCTTAAAATGAGATCAAGATGCAATTTCTCATTCACTTTATCAGAATTAAATGATGAATCTATTTCTAACAATAAAAAGACTAAAATTGAGAATGGAAATGGGGGATGTGTCAAAGAGACAGCAACCCGACCAAAGCAATAAAAACTTTTGATAAAAAACCTTTTGTAATAATCTGAGCCTATATCTATAAAATGATGTTTATATACACACTTTTTCAGAGACAATGTTTAAGTCTCTAACAATTTTTGAATTTACCGGTATTTGAAACAAGGATTATTGATAGCATCATACCACAAGCATTTGTCTCAGATTTTTTTTATAAGGTGTACATATAAAGGAAAAAAAACTGAGACAAGTGCATGTGCATCATACTCTTTTTCTAACCAATTTTAAATTTTGAAAATTAATGATTATAATTAGTTATCATTCCTTGTTTATCAAAAAACGAAGACATTAGAAAAAAGCATATAATCAAAAGAAAAAATTTCCAAGAAATGTCTTGACAATGAAAAACGAAGTATATATGAAAACAGATTTCAAGACCTTAAATTTTCAGTATATGTTATTCCATCATGTGAAGATATCAAATATTAGGGTTTCATATTGCCTAAGGACTGACTGCAAGGAATCATATGAGAGGCAGGGCTGTTTTCATGAAGCAACTGCGTAAAATTGTGCCTAAATTGTAAAGATTCCAAGAAAAAACTGCTGTCAAGTGAGCATGAAAATGTGTGAGTCTCACACAAATTGCTGTGTGACAGCACTCGTATCTCATACAATAATATCAATTTCACGGTGATTAAATAATCCAGGATACAATTAAAAGGTAAACAAAACAAAACAAAGCCAAAACAAAAACAAACAAAAACAAAAACAAAAACAAAAACAAAAACAAAAACATCATAGAATAATCATATCAAATAATTTTTTTTTGGTAAGTTCTGGGAACAGTATATCTAACATATGTTCCTGGTATTTTAAAGTTGTAAGATTATAAAATTATCAGTTTCCCGCCAAATAAACTTTTTACAAATTATAATCTCCCTTTAGAGGCGTTCTTTGGTGTAATTGTAAACAATGTCACATGCAAGTTGACACAGATACATCAATCAAAAGTAACATAAAAACACGTTATTAATATAAAAAAACATGGTTATTTTAAGAACACATTAAGTAAACACAAAAACCCCACTTTAGAATGTATAGATCTGATTGATTTCAAGCTAAATGAGACGTAACATTCGGGAAGTAGGAGAAATCGAGATACAGTGTGTGACTGTATTAAAGATAACAACACCTTACTGTACATGTACATATCAAGACAACAGGATATCACGATGGATTTAGGAAGTTGAAATGATACATTAGCCATGGCGAGGGTGTTGAATGATCTCCCAAGATGGATCACAGTGGTATGTGCATTTATCAATGTTTATCACTTTATGATCTTGTTTCACTTTCATTAATTGAAGAACATAATTATACAAGATTATATATTATAATAACAATATTAATATTATCAACAATACCTTTGACCAATTATATAATTAGTATGATAGTAAAACAAAATACAAATGTTGATCTATACATAAAACTGGATTTTTTTACTTCATTTCAGGGACTTTCTATTCATTTATTTAAAAAAAAAGTTTATATACAATATGTATTCTATACATGGATACAAATGTACATGTAAATTGTACCAGAGACATATAATATATATATTTCTCTGATTGTACAAATGTACATGTATATATACAAAATATTGATATTATTTAAGCTTTAACACATGTACATTGTAGGTCAAGAGTCACTCTTGACAAGGATTTGTATACATGGTATAGTATACAAATCCTTGCTGTTGATATACATGTAGATGCTTTTATTATTTTTTGTCAGGGATAATGATCAAGGGTTTGAGAAACAAGGGTGTTTTATTGTTTGCAATTTGTAAAAAAATATTGCCAATATACAAGACAAGGTAATATTTGTATGGACCCTACATGCATTTAGCCCTGCCCCCAAAATATGTTTTTTTCTTTATGCCCTCTAAGCAACAATTTAACCAAATTTGCCACACACATATTTAGTCTAGTTTGAAAATTTAGTTTGGTTGAATCTGAGACTACTATAAGACATGTGTTATAGTAGTCTCAGGTTGAATGACAATAGATTTATATATTAAGATTTGAGAAATAGGATTTGAAATTTTGACAGGTAACAAATGTGCAGTTGCATTTAATCATACCAATTCTGAAAAAAGTCTTGATGGAAACAAATTCTAAGAAACTAAATAAGAGACAATATATAATGTAAATAACAGACTTAACCCCAATTGCAAAATTGTCTAAAGAAAGGTTTTTGGTAACATATGATTTCACCATTATTTAAATAAAAGGGTGTTTACAGACTAGAGAATAATGCCATTCTTGGGATAAAAAAAAAGAATATAGAAAAAGTACTTGTCACTACAAATGCACTAAAAGAGTTCAGAAAAAAAGAGAAAAAACCTAAAAGAAAATTAAAGAATTAAAAAAAAAAATTTCAAAGTACCAGCCACTTTCTTAAATTATCAGAATTTTTAAAAGATCTATGATTGAAATCATCAACAAAGCTTGAACACTTCATGTACATTTTTGTACATGTATGTTGAAGGCCAACTTGTAAATACATGTGTAAGATGTGAGTTTTTGTTTTTTTTCTTATATTTTAATTAATTTAGTGCTGAATGCCAAACTGTGTAACCTGTAGACTTTGAGATGAAAAACAAACTTGTGCAAGCCATTTAATTCCCGCTATAGCTCAAGACGTCTTAAAATTCTGTTTTGATTACTTGTACAATATAATGATTCCTAGACTTGTCTGTCTGGAATTTTCAATACATACTACATGTATATGCATAATACATTGTAATATGTTTAAACAATAAACTTACTTTTTTGTCACAACATAAAACACATTTAAATAATATGACTGACCTCACAACTACATTAAATCAAAAATATTGATTGAAGTGATTCAAGAGGAAGATTTTTTTCGGAGAACAATTTAGTATCTGCTTGTGCTGCATCCTGCTGCATCCTGCTGCATCCTGCTGATAATCTGTTTATTATTAATAATAGATAATTGTATGCAGTGATATATTTTTTGTAGGTAATTTCCTGTGATATTAACATAAAAATATTGCAGTAGAAAAGAAGCGAGCTTTCAAATTTTCGAAAAAAAATTAATAACAAAATTTAGAATAAATTATTTTTTTACTTAAAAGCTAAAAATGACTTCAATTTCATTTTTAAAAAACATGAAAAAGGGAAATATTTTTAGAATAGAAAGAAATTAATAGATTTAAAAGGTAAAAACTGCCAAAAATTTGAAGTTGGAAATTTGTTTTTCTTACAAAATGTGAAATTATTAATTTTATTACATTGATCTTCCCTTTGGGATTTAAAGTAAATGTAAAAATGTAAGTTATATTTGTTTTAACAGTTGATAAGAGTTGAGATAGTATTTTATAAGTATGTTATCTTAAGGAAGTAATCATATAACTGTTTTTGTAGGTAAATTATGCAAGAATTTTATTTCCCATATTATTTCCAACATTTCATTCAAATTATGTGCAAGACCATGAAGACTCTGAGATTAACCTCTGGTCTCTAATCAAAGTGGTTTTTTTAAATTGACATTCAAATTTGACAAAATAATAAAAAGAGATTCCAAATTGACAGCTCAATTTATGCCCCTCTAATCTACTTCTTTATTTTGGTTCTCAAATAGATATTCAATATTTTTCTTCTCTTTTTAAAGAACTTGCCTCAATATAAACACCACAACTTCATCAAATGAAAACAACTGTCATTATAATTCCTGATTTGATTCAGGCATTTTCCAATGCAAATGGTTGGTTGAACCTAAAACTCAAAACGTTGTTAAAAATATAAGATTTGAAATCTTGCAAATCATGATACTTTTCAACAATTGTCAGTATTTTCTTTTATGATGCCCCTGCTGTAGCAGAGGGGCATTCAGTTTTACCCTTGTCCGTCTATACATACAATGTACGTACCCGGTACCTACATATGTACATCCCAAAGTTGTTTTCATTTCTCTAACTTTAGTTTGCATGAACTAAATGTTATAAAACTTATACACAATGCTTATTACCACAAAACACAGATTGAGTTTGAATTTTGGTGGTGTTACTTTAACCATTCTAGAGTTATGCCCCTTTATAAAAGGAAAATTTGCTGATTTTTTAGTTTCCGTTTATTTCTACTGAAAGAATGTGTATAAAGATTTAACAAAGTGTCATGAATAGTTGAGATTGTGTTGAAAACCCATTGGAGCCAGGCCTTAAGCCTTTGGATGGGTCATTGTCTCAAACACACTCACGTACATTTCTCTTTCCATTTCCAATTTTATGTCACTGTAACCTAGTTTTGTTTATATTTTTCAGTCTGTATGGATCATTGCCAACATCATTTATTTCACAGTGACCTACTTTAGATTTGACCAGTCTGATGAATATTACTACACAAGGAAAATACTTGGGGTAAGTATAAATAATTCATGTACATTTGTATGTTCAAAATGTATAATTTAATGAATAATATGTATATAATGAACTGATTGTGGATGCAAAAAGTAAAGTTTGAAAAAAAGACTTTGCTGCATGATGATATGAACACATGACTAGGTATAATAACATGATTTTTTTTTAAGCCAAAAGACACTTTTTTATGAACTGTGGCTTTTTCTTTCTAAAAATGAAATGAATTACCTTTTTCAATTAAACTAATTGTTAGACTTGGTAATTATTATGGAAGAATACTAATGATGGGATACCAACATTTATTTTAGGGATAAAAAGAGTAAAGAGAACAAATGCTTTCATGTACATGTACACGCAGCATTTCATTTGAACTTTGTTGGATGTAATTGCAATTGTCTCATTGGCAATCATTATGACCACATCTCCTTATTTGCAAATGTATATACTAAATATAGTTACATACACAATATTATGCCCTATACAGCATATACAGTGTGCATTTTATTTTTCAGCCTGCCTTGGCCTGGGCCAGAGCTAGTGCAGCTGCACTTAACCTGAACTGTATGCTTATTTTACTTCCTGTTTGCAGAAACTTAGTGTCATTTCTAAGAGGATCATTTCAGGTAAATCGGGTGATCATGATCTGTCTACAAAATAATGAATATACATTTGTAGATTCAAAATACAAATTTGAATAACATAAACTTATGCATTAGGACTTCAAATTCATTTTTTCAAAATGAGCTTGATCTTAAATTATTTCTTTGCCTGCAAGATAAACAGTGCATTGACATTATAGAACTTTTTCAATATATTTCTGAAGTAGTCACATAAATAAAAACAAAAAATAATAAAGACAACAACCCATCAATTGTCACATGTTAAGGTTTTACTGTGGTCTACATGTTCAGCCAATACTTGTGTTATGATGTCTTCTTGACCAAACTATATATTCTTAATATTTTTAAGAGTTAGATTTTCAAAAAACAGATGTTAAAAAAACATAACTGACTGAAGTTTAAATTAAAATTTGACAAATTTTTATTTTCATTAGCATTTTTAAAGATGTAAATGAGCTATGTTTCTATCTTCACAGAAATGTTGTAACAGAAATATACGGAGGCAGCTAGACAAACATATCACATTCCATCGCTATATTGCCTATATGATTTGTCTTATGACAGGTAAGTTGTCATGTCCTCAATAGGGTTTATCTGCCTACTGACACGTAAGTTTTTATAACTTTAATGGTTAGCTTTTCTAAACACAGGTCAGTTTTTAAGTCTTAAAGATTGGGATGTATAATAGACCTATAGTTGTTAATTTCTGTTTCATTTAGTCTCTTGTGGAGAGTTGTTTCATTGGCAATCATACCACATCTTCTTTTTAATGACAGCTAAGTTTTAATGGCCTTTAAGGTTGGTTTCCATATATAATTTGCCTTATGACGGGTATAAGTTCTGATGTCCTTCATGCTTTGTTTGTGGTAATGACATTTCAAATTTCATAGCCTTTTTAATGATTGGCTTGTCTAATGACAGGACATTTTTTATTGACTTAAATAGTTGGTTTGCTTATATTTGACTTTTTGTCCCCTGTGTAACGGCTTGCGGGGGACATGGAAATACCAGGCGTCTTTTCGTCCATTTGTCTGCCCAGTCTTGTAAGCGCTCTCATGGGTACAATTCTTGCCAGATTTTTTATAAAACTTGTTGATATCAGCAATATCTAAGACAAGTTCTAAAACTGTGGACCATCAATTTTTGTTTAAATGAGTTATGCCCTTTGGAAATATCAAATAAGTGCAACACGGGAGACATTGCAACTCTATTTTTTTCTTTTTTAACAAATGAAAAGAGTAACAATTTAGACCATAGGTTAGAGGTAAACAAACCATGTTCCTCCACAAAAAGTTTTGGAGAAATGTTTTTTCATATGCCAACAAAGGTACAAGGTAGTCTTTTATTAGATAAAAGGGGTAACAGCTAATTGTATATCAAGGAGACAGAAACCCAAAAAATACATGTAACCACGATACATCTAGAGAGCAATATTCTGTTTCCAACAATAGACATGCATACATTAATCCTATAGAAAATTTATATTTTGTTGAACATTTTCTTTTTTGTTGTTCAACTGTACCAAGCCAGGAAATTCACAAAAAATGTTATCCAAAGAATAATAGTGAATCCACACTATACATTTATATTTTACAGTAATTCATGTTGGTGCCCATGTTTTTAATATTTATATTTACAGTAATTCATGTTAATGCCCATGCATGTTTTTATACGACCAAAAAAAAATATTTTGGGATCGTATAATGGTATGAAGTCGTCGTCTGCGTTGTCTACGCAAAGGGGCTCAAAACAAGCATTTTTCTAGTTTCAGGATAACAACTTGTGTTGAAGTATTTCAATTGCTCTGAAATTATATCGCAATGTTTAAAACCACAAGTAGAAGATTTGGATTCATTTTAGGGGTTATGGGGCCAAAGTTTAGGAATTAAGGGCCAAAAAGGGGTCAAAACAAGCATTTTTCTAGTTTCAAGACAATAACTTATGTGTAATTGTATGGATCTCTCTGAAATTGTACTACAAGGTTCAATACTGCAATGAAAAGCATGGGATTGAGTTTAAGGGTAATTGCTCCAAGGGGGTTTCAAAAAGTTGGGGGGGGGGGGGATTTTTTGTTTACGATTTTTGAAGGGCTTCCTTTTTTTCAACATTTTTCAAATTTCCAATTTTGAAAAGTTTCAATAAGAAATATTCAATTGCACAGTATTGTGCAATAGATGTGTTAGATCTTGAACCACATTAATTTTGTGGCAAAAACCTATATTATGTCAAAAATTTGATCACAATCAAAATTCAGACAGTATCAAGCTTGAATATTGTGACCAAGTTTGCCTCAACTGTTCAGGGTTCTACCAGTGGGGTTGTATAAAGCTGCGCCCTGCGGAGCACCTGGTTAATATTTATATTTACAGTAATTCATGTTAATCCCCATGCATGTTTTTAATGTTTATATTTACAGTAATTCATGTTGGTGCCCATGTTTTTAATGTTGAGAGATACGCTGAGGCTTATGACAGCCCTACACCAGATCGAGAACTTCTACGAGTGCTAAGTGGTTTAGGAAGTGGGAATTCTTCTATATTTCTCAACCCAATTAGAGAACCTACGGTATAAGAGCTTTGTATTAATTAAGGTCTGGATAGGGTCTTCCATTTTCGTGTTCCTTAATTTTTTTTAGGACATTATTCTCTAATCGTTATCTTTTTTTGCCTATTATTCTTTACATTTCAACACCATGTAAAAAATCATTCAGTATTTTGAACATCACTATTGGAATAAATTTAATGTTGCAATACAGACAATCTTAAGGAGTACAAAAAATTAAGCAAAAACAACACTTTACATCAGTGTACATGTTCCAATTCATTTATTATATTTATTATAAGAAACATATAAATGAACCAAAATTTAAAAAGCGTACAAGACCACTAAGGCCAAAAAATGTAGCTGGATTAAACATGGTTTTCGAGATCTCAAACCTCCCCCTTTACCTGTAACCAATGTAGAATAAGCAAACACACAGCAATGCACATAGTAAAACACAGTTTTAAAAGAATTCAGAGTCCTATTTAATAACAGGTAACAGAAGAAACAGCAAATGACAATGATACATAAATTAACAAAGGGCTTAACTTAATAGCAGTTGGTGAAAGTTGAAAAATGATATATTATGTATATGGAGGTCAACTTAAAGCAAAATTTATCAGACATTATTTATTTATATTGTCCCAAAATAAAAATTAAACAAAAATCAAATAGTATAGTAGAAGTTTTCTTATTAATGTGACAGGTTCATAATCAGATTTTGCATTGATTATGTCAATCATTTCAATAGTGATATTCCTCTACCTTTTTTTGCAATTCTTTTAATTAGATGTAACATTAATACCAGTATTCAGTGTTTAGCACTAATAAATGCATGACTTACATTCTTACTTTACAGTATCTGTTTCTATTATAGGACCCTATTCTAGCAACATTGAGGTTTTTAGCAGGCGTATCAGGAATAGTTATTACATTATCATTAATCATAATGGTATCAGCAGCTACAGAACTCATTAGGTCAGTATTCATTTGATAACACTACAGAACAGATGGTACCACCAAATAGAACAGATTTGTACCCCTAGAAAAGCACTGTCAACCGTGGCCTAGCCTCGCTTGACAATGTTTTCTCAGAGTACCAATCTGCTCTGTCACCCTCTCAGCTTTGTGTTATTGCTATAATGACGTTCATGTAAGTCATTCTCTAATTTTGATTAGAAATATAAACTCAGAATCATTGAGAAATAACTGTTTATCAATTATAATTAACCCAGAGAGATAAAAGGGGGGGTGCAAGATTTTTAATCAGAAATTACACTTCTTTCATTACTGCATCACATGATTATATTTTGAAGGATTTAATAACATCTATGTTTGTTTGATATTTCAGACGATCTTATTTTGAAGTATTTTGGTTCACTCATCATTTATTTGTGTTGTTCTTCATTGGACTGGTTGTACATGGATTTGAGTAAGTATGATAATTATAGTTTGAAATTTTTATGCCCCACCTACGATAGTAGTGGGGCATTATTTTTTCTGGTCTGTGGCTCCATTCGTTCGTCTGTCCGTTCGTCTGTGCGTTCGTTCAGGTTAAAGTTTTTGGTCAAGGTAGTTTTAGATGAAAATGAAGTCCAATCAACTTGAAACTTAGTACATATGTTCTCTATAGTATAATCTTTCTAATTTTAATGCCAAATTAGATCATAATCTAATTTCACTGTCCATGGAACATGGAAAAGGATAGTACGAGTGAGGCAATCGTACTTTGGACACATTCTTGTTAATCTCTCTTCTTGTTTTTTGGACAATCTTCTCAAGAAACATATATTCTTTGTCCTATGTTCTCTGTCAGTACTGCCAGTTTTCATGAAGCAAATACATGAGATTTGGTCAAAATTGTAAAGATCGAAGAGAAAAAGCAAAAGATGAATGGAAAATGACACCAAATAAACATGAAAATATGTGAGTCTCACTCTAATTGCATGAGATATTGTGTCCAATCAGTTTGTCATTTTTGAACAAAAAAATATGTTTAAACAAAAACTATGAGATATGTCCGCCCTGCTCTGTTGGATAGTTGTGTCATTGGCAATTATACCGCACCTTATTTTTATTTTTAGTAGGAGCAGAACAGGTGGGAAAAGTTATTTTTCAGCTGTATTATGTTCAAGATAAATAAAGTTTCCGAATTTTCCATTTTTTTTATGACCAGTGAAAGCCAAGGATACTATCCATCAAAGTTCAAAGCATGTTTTTGGTACAGCTATGTATTTAATTCATCTATGGACTTATAAAGGTCAGTATTTGGACCAAAGATAACTGACCTTATAATAGAGGTGACCATCGAAATAAGGTTCAAAATGCTTAATTGGTATAACTACACATGGGAAATAAAGAGGATGACCTGACACCACAGGTTATAGCCTACTAGTATGGGTTTTTTCTCATTGATTAAGGTCGTACAGTTTCCTATAGTTGTTAACTTCTATAGCTTTGTCATTTGATCTGTCTCTTGTTGAGAGTTGTCTCATTGGCAAACATACCACATCTTCTTATTTTTATGCCTTAACTAAGGGGATTATGTTTTCTAGTCTGTGTGTCAGTTGGTTTGTTTGTTTGTCTTATTGTCAGTTTGTTCGTCTGTGTGTCCTACTTCAGGCTAAAGTGTTTGGTCAAGGTAGTTTTTGATGAAGTTGAAGTCTCCTTAACTTCAAACTTAGTATTCATGTTCCCTATGATATGATCTTTCTAATTTGAACATAGAAAATGATAGTGTGAGTGGGCCATCTATGTACTAGGGACACTTTCTTATTACATAATAAAACTATTTCTAGCCACACTTTATAGTCAATTTTGTAGCAAAGTTATTTTTAGTGATTTTGCAACTTTGCATATATATATATTTAAGAGAAGATACAAATTTTACACATTTGCAACTGTTATTGTCCCTAATTGAATGACCTCAATAGTAGAAATATTACTATTTGATTTTTATCACAACAAACAGATAATTCTTTAGTAAACTAAAGTAAGATTTTATTAACCTTTAAACATTAGTATCCTGGAGTACTTTTTAATACAATCATAAGTAGTTAGTACTAAGTACAAAGCTCTTATTGTATGTATATAGATATATTCATACAAACAGGATATATTATAAAGCTATAGAGGATGTCATTAGATAAAATACTTTATGTTGTAAAATAATAAATTATTTTTTCTGAAAATGCAATTTTTTTTGGCATGATGTTGTCAGTCACAAAGGTCATGACTGTAACATTTAACTAAAACTTACACAAATTAAGAAAATAGTTTTGGAAGAAAGAGCATAATATACAACTTGATCATTTGAGGGAAATTAATCAAACTTGCATCTAAGATGTCCAAAAACAATGTTCACTTAGTTTAGTTATTGGACTTTTCTACCAAAAAATATTTCCGCCACCAAACAAAGGAAATTGTTTTTTTAGAAATAAGATATAAGTTACAAATACCCACAACCAAACAAACTATGTATATGCAATTTGATAACTTTATTTGGAAATCATTGCCTGCATTTTTTATCAAAACCCTTTACTTAAAATGGAAACCTTTAAATGAAACAGAGAGTGAAAACATTTTATATAAACTACTGAACTTATAAATTTTTGTATTATTGCGAGTTTGAAAAAAACATTTGTCACCTTTATAAAAGAACTTAGTAATTTCTGAACTTATGGTATGGGTTTTGATCACTGTTGAAAGCTGAATGGTAACTTCTGAACTTATAGTATGAGTTTTGATCACTGTTGAAGGCTGAATGGTGACTTTTAGCTGCTTACACCCTAGTCGTTTGGGTTCTAGTGAACAGTTGTTTTATAGGCAATCATACCAGATCTTGTTTTCATAAATAAATAACTAAATAAACATACTGTAAATTAATAAATAAGACATGCATTTAATTATTATTGAGATTTTGTAGTTTTGACTAAAATGTGATTTGAATTTTTGCGATATTGAGAAAAATTATACTTACCGTAATTTATTGAAAAATTTAAAAATGCGAGTTTAAATTATTGGGGTGATTACCCTGTTGCGTTTTTTACAATAACAAAAACATTGCAATGATTTCTGAATTTACAGTATTCAAGCATCTGATTTAGCCAGTTTGCCATTGGTAGTGTGTACAGTTTGATCCTGATTCTTAATGTGTTAATTGTGACCGATTGTGTTCATAAGGTGTTTTTGATAGTAGCCATACTATTGATTTATTGAATGATTGTTAATGCCACTGTCATCACCCTAGGATATACCATTGCTTTTTAATTGTTATTGATCTAGGAAGCTGGAGCACCTGCAATATATTGCTTGGCAGAAAACTGGCAATCCTTGTCAATTCATAAGATTAAAGTTAAATGCCTCTGCCACAACTCACAACTTCAGTGGAGACAGGCTAGCGATACTGTAGTTTACTACTTAGACCCAACAGCAACCAAGGGCCCAGCTGTACTATGGAACATTATGTTATGTTTGTTACTTCTTGGATATTTAATCCAAGAGATTTAGGATAAAAAAGGCAACTAAATAAACCTCAGTACATTTAATATTCATGTACAATGTATGTAAGTCCAACAATTTTTGTTTTGTTTTTATTTTTGTCTGTTTGTGGAAGATAAAAGCAGTGTGAGGTTCAATATTTTGTGTATTTGATATACTTTTTGTATGTTAAAATTTATTAAATTGTCATTTATACTCTACCTTTCTCTACATTTTAGAGGTATTGTAAGAAGACAAACACCTGCCAGTGTAATGCAGCACAATCCACTTAATTGTTCTGCCAACCCGTCCAACTGGGGGAAGAGGGATTCATCTGGACAAATGCGATGTCCTATTCCAGAGTTTGAGGGAATATCAGCCAAGGTTAGAAATCAATCTGAGAGAGAGACATACTGTGGATTCATTGTTATTCCTTCGATACCAATTTTGTGGATTTTGTGGTTACCTGTGAACCATGAATTTCCATATACAAATTTCCTAAGAAATTTATACAGATATTGGCCAAACCACGAATTAAAATAACCACGAAAATGCAAGTTTTCCTCAATCCACGAAAATTGATTCCAACGAAAATAAATGAATAAAGAGTAATTTATCACAGATTTCTCTTTATAAGTATTTGGATTCATTGGCCCGGAATGCTTTTTATGCAGATTAAATGCATTTCTGTATTACTAAATTATAATGTATATTTGATAAAAAAAAATTGCCTATAGATGGATTGATGGCACTGCTGTGAGAAGTTTATTATCAGCCCAGTAGTCACCTCTCCTGTGCTCAGTGTGCTGACAATATATTTAAAGAGCTCAGAAAATCATAAATAAAATAAGTAAAAATTTGTGCCAAATCTGTTTTTTTGCCATCTGTGTGTCTTGGATAGATAATCTGAGGATTTTATTTTTTTTTTTACATTAAATGTACTGTAAATTTACAGAAATAATTGTATCAGTGATATTTCATACATGGCCTATGTGCTGTTGTATTTTTTTTCTTTTTATATATTGGAGTTTTCAATTTATTTTCAACTTATGAGTTTGAATGTCAATTTGTTAATCTTTAGCCTCAACAATGGCACATGAATTGGTCATTAAAAATTGTTTCAAGAACTTCAATCTATTATTTTTTTTAACTTTTTCAACAAGTAAAAAAACAAATTTATTTAAAACCCTACTTGATTTTTTTTAATTATTGATTTATGCATTTGTAGGCTTGGATGTGGACAATAGGACCTATGGTTATTTACATAATAGAAAGAATTGTAAGATTTGTGAGAAGTCAGCAACGAGTTGTTATCACCAAAGTAAGTTATGCCAAAACGCTTTTCATACATTTTACTGAACACTTGCTTTAAAACCCATATACCATCAGCTCTGCCACCAACTTTTTATCAATTGTAATGAGCAAGCTTGAAAACAACATACTGGTACCTTTAGTTTTGAAACAAACTTTCAAAACATTGTACTGAACAAGCTTAAAAAACATGCTTCTATACATTGTCTTATCGGGGCCTTTTATAGCTGATTATTTGGTATGGGCTTTGCTCATTGTTGAAGGCCGTATGGTGACCTATAGTTGTTAATGTCTGTGTTATTTTGGTCTTTCGTGGATAGTTGTCTCATTGGCAATCATACCACATCTTCTTTTTTATATATTCTATACATTATAATGAACAAACACATGCCTTGAGCTCGACCATCAACTTTCTATAAATTGTGATGAATAAACTTTAAAAAATCACATACCTTAAGCTTTGAAACAAAAGTTCTATACATTGTACAGAACAAGCTAGAAAAAAACCACATGCTTCCAGTTTGGAAACAAACTTTTAATACATTGAACTGTACAAGTTTGAAACAAAAACATGCCTCTTTACTTAATGTCATCCAATTTTTCCACTCATGATACTTTATGGTCCCATTTAAAATAATTTGGCACTTGTTTTGTATAATTTAATGGTTATAATCATGATAATGATGTATGAATGTGAATATAACTTCAAGCTATTTAGCATATATTGATAAAATAAGGATATTTAATGTTGTAGTTCAAAATAACATATATTTTTTTTTCATTAAATGTGTAACAAAATTATAGATATAAAATAGATATATGTGCTGTTGGCCTTTTTTCACTTTTTTGGATTCAAGCGTCACTGATGAGTCTTTTGTAGACGAAACACCCGTCTGGCGTATATACAAAATTTAGTCCTGATATCTATGATGAGTTTATCTACATTAAAAATAGTTTAAGGTAAAAGTTTTTATACGACCGCAAAATTTGAAAAATTTTTCGTCGTATATTGCTATCACGTTGGCGTCGTCGTCTGCGTCGTCGTCGTCGTCGTCGTCCGAATACTTTTAGTTTTCGCACTCTAACTTTAGTAAAAGTGAATGGAAATCTATGAAATTTTAACACAAGGTTTATGACCACAAAAGGAAGGTTGGTATTGATTTTGGGAGTTTTGGTTCCAACATTTTAGGAATTAGGGGCCAAAAAGGGCCCAAATAAGCATTTTCTTGGTTTTCGCACTATAACTTTAGTTTAAGTTAATAGAAATCCATGAAATTTTGACACAAGGTTTATGACCACAAAAGAACGGTTGGGATTGATTTTGGGAGTTTTGGTTTCAACAGTTTAGGAATTAGGGGCCAAAAAAGGGCCCAAATAAGCATTATTCTTGGTTTTCGCACAATAACTTTAGTTTAAGTAAATAGAAATCAATGAAATTTAAACACAATGTTAATGACTACAAAAGGAAGGTTGGTATTGATTTTGGGAGTTTAGGTCCCAACAGTTTAGGAATTAGGGGCCAAAAAGGGACCCAAATAAGCATTTTTCTTGGTTTTCGCACCATAACGTTAGTATAAGTAAATAGAAATCTATGAAATTTAAACACAAGGTTTATGACCATAAAAGGAAGGTTGGTATTGATTTTGGGAGTTTTGGTCCCAACAGAATAAGGGGCCCAAAGGGTCCAAAATTAAACTTTGTTTGATTTCATCAAAATTGAATAATTGGGGTTCTTTGATATGCCGAATCTAACTGTCATGACTGTGTATGTAGATTCTTAACTTTGGTCCCGTTTTCAAATTGGTCTACATTAAGGTCCAAAGGGTCCAAAATTAAACTTAGTTTGATTTTGACAAAAAATGAATCAGTTAGGTTCTTTGATATGCTGAATCTAAAAATGTACTTAGATTCTTGATTATTGGCCCAGTTTTCAAGTTGGTCCAAATCGGGGTCCAAAATTAAACTTTGTTTGATTTCATCAAAAATTGAATAAATGGGGTTCTTTGATATACCAAATCTAACTGTGTATGTAGATTCTTCATTTTTGGTCCTGTTTTCAAATTGGTCTGCACTAAAGTCCCAAGCGTCCAAAATTAAACTTAGTCTGATTTTAACAAAAATTGAAATCTTGGGGTTCTTTGATATGCTGAATCCAAAAATGTACTTAGATTTTTTATTATGGGCCCAGTTTTCAAGTTGGTCCAAATCAGGATCTAAAATTATTATATTAAGTATTGTGCAATAGCAAGTCTTTTCAATTGCACAGTATTGTACAATGGCAAGAAATATCTAATTGCACAATATTGTGAAATAGCAAATTTTTTTATTAATTAGAGTTATCTTTCTTTGTCCAGAATAGTAAGCAAGAAATATCTAATTGCAAAATATTGTGCAATAGCAAGATTTTTTTTTAATTGGAGTTATCTTTCTTTGTCCAGAATCAACTTAAATCTTTGTTATATACAATATACAATGTATATTCACTTTTTACTACCAACTGATAAATTAAAATAATCTTTACCATTCAGTGATAACAAGCAGTTTTTTTACATCTTAATATTTTATGATGTATTTAAATGAGTAGTTATTGTTGCAAACTCCATTAGAAATTTTAATTGAGATTAGTTTTGGAATAAGGGAAAGGGGGATGTGATTAAAAAAATTGGGTTCAATTTTTCTCATTTGAAATTTCATAAATAAAACATTTTTTTGAGAGGATTAATATTCAACAGCATAGTGAATTGCTCTAAGAGAAAACAAAAATTTTAAGTTCATTAGAACACATTCATTCTGTGTCAGAAACCTATGCTGTGTCAACTATTTAATCACAATCCAAATTTAGAGCTGAATCCAGCTTGAATGTTGTGTCCATACTTGCCCCAACCGTTCAGGGTTCAACCTCTGCGGTCGTATAAAGCTACGCCCTGCGGAGCATCTGGTTTAGACTTGTAATGATATAATACATACAATGATATAAGCATAATAATTTAGAATATTAATTGATTTCAGGTAGTAAAGCATCCGTCAAGAGTATACCAGTTAAGAATGCAGAAGAAAGGATTTAAGATGTTACCAGGACAGTATATATTTGTACATTGTCCTAGCATATCGAAGCTTGAATGGCATCCATTTACTCTGACATCTGTAAGTGTACTTAAAAAGAATTTTAGTTCGCATCATGTAATCAGGGCTGCTAAGTCTCACCCATTTAGCGTGTGACTCACGCATGTTCATGCTTTTTCGTGCCATTTTCTTTGATCTATTTTTTTTATCTTTGATCTTTTCAATTTTGGCCAAATCTCAGGCATTTGCTTCATAAAAAGTTGGCTAGTAATGTATTGTTTTTCGCATAGCAATGCTAACTAGAAGCAAGAGCTTAGTAACCAGAATATAGTTTGCTCTTATGTTGTACTGTTTTAGCACTGTTCCAGGTAATATAAAGAGTTTGGCGCCAGCAAAAGAGTCAGGAGCTTTTATTTAAGTGTCATTTGTTTCTTCATGTATATTGTATTTTTTTTATTGTTTTGTACACAAATTCATCATATATTGTACTTCTTATGAATGTTTCAAATCTAAGGCATTGTTCCAAATCCTGCAATTTGTCAATGAGGTTTCTCAGGATGTTACCACAGTGTAAAGTTTGTTTTATTTTCCTTTTTGTTTTGTTATGTGTTTGAGCTTTTGATTTTGTCATTTGATTAAGGACTTTCTGGTTTGCATTTTCCTGGGCATTCTATATTTTGGGGATTTTACTTTTTACATCTTGTGAAATTTTCCCCATTTTCATCTAAAATTTCATTTAAATATTTTATTTGTGACTGTCTTCATTAAAAAAATTAAGTGACAAGATAGATAAAAATACTTTGGTCATCAAATTAAATGATTGGGAAATGGTGAAAATGACAAGTGCTGGGGAAATCACTAGTACCGGAGAAGTAAAGACTTGTATTTTATGACATTTTTTTGTTGATTTACTTTTCTTCATACAAATCAGAACAGCTATTGATCAGAATTTATAAATTATTAACATTTGATGCTTAATCTCCAACTGATGGATGAAAGTTGTCACAGTTATTCCCCTTATAATGTTATTTAATAACTCAAAATTTGTCATTACTTTTCTATGGTATAGATTATAAGTGAAAAAAACAAAACAAACTGAGAAATAATAAAAAAGAAAATAAGATAATTAATTTAATTTATTTTATTTGATTAAAGATTATTTATTCATTACATAATAAATACATTTAAAAAAAAATAGGTTTCCCTACTTCATTGTTTAAAAAAAAAAAAAAAAAAAAAATCCTCGTCCTTTCTTCAAATTTAATCTTTCAAATACCTACTTGGGATACACAAAACAAAAACTGTATTGGAACTTTGTTTTTTACAAAAAAAGTCATCAGAATTACTGGGCATGAGATTTTAATGTATTGTTACCATGGTTAAAAGAAAATTAGATACTAGTTAAAATTGTCAAATTAGGGGTTCAGCTCTTTGAATTTACCTTGAATTTAAAAAAAAATATATTTTACTTTTTGTACAGGCACCAGAAGATGATTACTTCTCTATTCATGTGAGACGAGCTGGAGATTGGACTGATGCTCTGGCTAAAGCCTGTCATATTGATGATGATGACTACACAGCTACATCTAAACTACCAATGTAAGTTTTAAGTCCCCTACAGTCAAAGCAAAAGACTTTAGAATTGTCTGTCCTTTCGGCAAATCAATCTTCCACATTTGTTTAAGTCGTAAGTCCACTACAGTCAAAGAAAAAGACTTTAGGATTGTCTGTCCTTTTCGCAAATCAATCTTCCACGTTTGTTTTCTTTGTGCTCGAGATAATGATTTGATTTTGGCTTAACGTTTTTCAGACCAGAATTTTGTTCTGATTCTGATGATTTTGTGCAGAGGTATGGTCCTTTATTAGTTTTCCACATTTTTCTGTCATGCTAGCAGACATTGAAACATGTGTTTAAAAAAGAAACACAAGTTTAACACACATTGAGCATGTTGAGTTTCCCTAATGAAGTGTACCAAGCTGACAATAGAATATTGAAAACTAAACAAGGGTCTGGCTTTCAAAATTGAAAGCCTGGTATATATTAAATGATATGTTTTACTTAATCATGCTCTGATATCTGTTAATACCTGGACTTATCATATTGAAAGGACATTGGTAATGTTACTTCAATTCATATTCATAAAACTGTGTCTTGAAGATGGCCGGGTTTAATTTAATCATTTGCCAAGTAAAACTGAAATGTGCAAAGCAGTCTTTGTCACACATTTTTTTCTGGTGAATTGTTATTTTTTAAGCATGCAAATTAAAAATGAGAGTCCCTTTGTCTAGGTCATAGCATGGCATATATTCATATCATTTTATATATATATGTCTTTTTCCTGATATGCATGCTATATCTACCACTGGATATTTAACAGAAACCAATCCATCTATCATTGTCAACAGTAAACAAACAAATTAGGTTAACCACTTGACGAATTAATGTATCATTCCATCAAACTCTTAAGTGAGTGTCAGTGTTTGAGCGTTTTTGTTTGGGAAATTTCATATTAATTGCCTGTACATGCTTGTGTATACAGGTAAAACATAAATACCCAACTCCAAGAATAATTCAAAAAAAGGAAGTCCATAAAAAGTGTCAAAATTAAAACGCTATCAATCAACAGAACAAGTGAGAAAAAAATGCCATATTCCTGACTTAGTACAGGCATTTTCTGTCACACAATTGTTTTGTATTGGAGATCAGAAATGCAGATCTAATTGTATCAGCGATACCGATAGCTGGTAATATTGTGTGACTCCAGACATTTTGACATTTTTACCATATATGTCGGTTTGTTTTGTTCACACACCATTGCCATATAATGGAATTTTATGAGACTTATAAAAGTGAGAGGTTTAGCTAGCTTTAAAACCAGGTTTAATACACCATTATATATCTTTAAAAGAAAATGCCTGTACCAAGTCAGGAATATGACAGTTAATTACTTGTTATCCATTTGTTTGACAATTTTCAGCCACGTTTCAGCTTCTGATTTTGTCCTTTTGCTTAAAGACTTTTTGTTTATAATTTCCTCAGGTTTACATATTTTTGTTAAATATTGGACTTGTTTGAGAATATGACAAAATGTTTGTTTTTTACTTGTTCTTTGTATAAGACCATATGCTGCACTCTTAATTTCTCTTCTAATTGTTTTAATCAATATAGTGTTATGTGGACTGTTACCTTTTAAACTAGTACATTAAATGTCCAGCTTAGTGTGAAGGTCTTGTAACGAACAGCCTAATTAGTTTATTGTTTTGTTTTCTTAAATGAAAAATGTATCATAAGAAAGTTATATGTTGCATGTTTACATATGAGTATATGTATTTGTTGAGAACAATAACAAATGTGGCTTTTATTCTAAATTTAATTGATTATATATTTATTAAACGAATAACTAAACACTGCTAGCTCTTGTTTAAATATGATGAGGAAAAACTTATTTTTCAGTTTTCTTTTAGAGCTCTCTTGTAGAGCTCTCTTTTGGAGCTCCCTTTTAGATTGTTTATGAATTTGAACAAAGAATTAGTTTCATTCAGACATTTCTACCTCATATAATTTTGCCTTGTCAGAATTTCCAATAGGTGTTGTACAGCCTATGTAAAGTTGTCCATTGTTTCTAAAAGCCATAGAATATGGATGTTGTATTCCGACATCTCTTGTGTTGAAGTACGTTATGAAATGTCCCAAACTATTTAGAATGTGTAACGTATGGAAGTTTAAGTTTGGTACAATGATTTTATTGGATGGTGTTGTCGCTATTCCTACTGGTTTGAATGGCCGTGTTTTAGTGTTCAGGTCAGGGTGACCACTGTATGTCTGTAAGATCTCTCTGCTGTGACCAATGATCAGGACTCTTCCTCTTCCATCACTGTGTTGTTGATCCACTAGACATATATGGCCATTTTTGGTGCTAGAAATGTTTTCAGTGTACGTAAAAAGACGCTGATTATTTTTATCTCGTTCAAGTAAAGATTTCTGTCGTCCATCCTTTTCGATAAAGATTATAACACGCCTTCCAGTAACTGGAAACAAGGGTCCACTACTTCTAGTGCCGATTAAAACTGTGTCATTTTCCATGACATGGATAGCTGTCGGAATGAGTGGATCTACATCATAGTTGGTGTCAACTACATCCCCAGTGCTTCCATCAACCTTTTTGAGCACCGTTTCACCTCCAGTAATGAGAAGCAAGTCATTTGACTTATTTTCTGCCATGCCAAATATTTTCATTTTAAAACTAGAAGATGTTTGAAGGTTTTCATCTAGCTTCACTTGATGTAAAATGCCTGGTGAATTACAGGTAATCCATACAGAGTTGTCAGCCCCTGAAGAAATGTAATCCACTCTCGGTATTTCAGTATCATACTGTTTCAACACTCTGAAATGAATTTTATCAGTGACCTCATGGAATGATCCAATATTATTTTCACTCACTTCCCCTGGTAAAAATGTGGGTATTGATTTTAGTTCAAAAGGTTCAACAGGTTCATTGTCTTCGATATTGTTTGTTATTTTTCCAAAATCATCAAAAAATTTGGCAACATTTCTTGACTTCACAATGTCTTCTAATTTTGAATGGCAAGTTTCTAAACTTTTCTTCTGATGTGAAATTTTCTTTTCTTCTCTTTCGGAATAATTATGAATACCTTCCCATTTTTGGTCTAAGTCTTTTGCTAGTTTTTCGGTAAGACGATCAACAGCATTTTTCAAAATTACATTCTGAGAATGAATTTTTTTCTTTGTTTCCCTATATTTTGAATTTTCCATCTTAACAGTGTCGATCAGTTGAACTTTCCTTTGGCCTAAGATTTCCATATTTGATCTTATTTTCTTTTGTTTATTCTTAAGTTTTTCCACTTGAATTTCATACCCTTCACCAATTTCCAATAGTGCATGTCTGTTGTGTGTTTTTGAAGTACAAAGTGGACAGACAATTCTGTCACATGACAGGCAGTAACGATTGCAAACCTGCCCCAAATGTTCAGCACACTTAATGTTTCTAAAATCCAACTTGGAAGAATGTTGTGCAGCCTCTTTTATGTCCATTACTTTATGATCTTTCGCATTTTTTATGTTGGGATGAATCCTCAATTTACATTTTTCACACATAACTATATCACATTGCAAACATTTCCATTTAATGTCTGTAACAGATTCACATAATTTACAAAATAAACTTCCATTCATCGTAAAACTCGCCATAATTGTACTGATAGATAGCTATCTTAATCCTTTAGGACTTTAAAGATTTTAAATTTTATCAAGTGGTCAATGGTCATTATCGACCATTGTAAATATAAGAGGTCATGATCCTGAATATATATATAGAATAAGGTCAAGGTTTAGATTTTAAATGCTACACTCATAATATATCATAATTTAAATAAAAATTGATAAATAAATTTAAAAAAATGGAAATACGACAATATTTTGACCACATATAGTAATGATAGTTACTGATCAACATTTTCATATTTTTATATTTATATTCATATTAAACAGTAAATGATTTATTATTAATTATAATTAACAGGGTATTATTAAAACTTGGAATTATTTTTAAATATGGAATTTACATAATTTCTTGTGTTTAAAATTTTTAATAAATTCCATGTTTATTTTGTATTATAATCTTTTGAGCGGTTAATTACACTTTCCATACAATGTATTTTGGTTAGATAGTGTTGTGCGTGGCACAGTACATTCTATTGAAAATATACTATTTTCTTTGGAATAGAAAGTGTTGTGCGCAGTGCTCACAGAACATTTCAGTACAGAATAAACATGAAAGTTATTAAAAATTTCAATAACAAGAAATCAAGCAAATTCCATAATTAAAAATAACTCCAAGTTCAAATAATAGCCTGTTAATTATAATTTTGATTTCTTTTGTTGATTTTGCTCTTCACATGTTTAAGTACTGATACCAGTGGCTGATCCAGGGGGGGGGGGGTTCTGGGGTTGGAACCCCCCCTTTTTTTTTGGCCGATCAATGCTTTTGAATGGGGGCAGCATATAGTTGAAACCCCCCCCCCCCCCCCCTTTTACTCTGGGTTGGGAACCCGCCTTTTTTGAAATGGCTTGATCTGTCACTGTGATACGTCCTTAATTTATAATCTTTGAGTTTCTCAGTCTTCCTTTTTATGGTAAATCCAGACAATTTTTTAGCTCACACAATTTATAAAGTGTTATTCTTAATATAATCAAAACTGATAGTGAAAATGGAAATGGTGTTTTGTTTTTGCAAGGGACAGTTCCAGTCTCTTAAATACAATTTGTCTTTTTTTTTAAAAACAGGCTTATGTTGATTCCATTAATCCATAAATTAATTTGTATTTGATTTATCAAATAGATCAAAAATAGGGCTTTTTTTAATATAGTCTATCATTGTGGTATGTTTCATGTTACATTTATGGTGGTAAAATGGACCATTCAGAACTGTTACTGACTCAAGGTTACTGAGGATATATTTTGCTATGAAGTTGATGTCTTGTTTAGTAGAGTATTTCAAGGCATTTACTCACTATTTCAGGGGGTCTGTAGATGGACCATTTAGATTAGATACAGAGAATGTATTTTGCACTGAAGTTGAGGTTTGCTTAAAAAGAGAATATTTGATAGTATTTGCTCATTATTTCATGGTGGCTGAAGTTGGACCATTTAGTACAGCTACTGAGGACATATTTTGGTATGAAATTGATGTGTTTGTTTAAGTAGGGGTTATATTCCACATCATTCATTTAATATTATTTCAGGTTGGCTGTAGATGGACCATTTGGTACTGCTACTGAGGACATATTTTGGTATGAAGTTGATGTGGTTGTTTAAGTAGAAGTTATATTCCACATCATTCATTTAATAATATTTCAGGGTGGCTGTAGACGGACCATTTGGTACTGCTACTGAGGACATATTTTGGTATGAAGTTGATGTGTTTGTAGCCGCAGGGATAGGAGTTACTCCATTTGCATCTATATTGAAACACATCAGGTAAGGAAATCAACTTGAGCGTTTAAAATTCAATTAAGAAGGGATTGTATCCCCTGAGGTAATTACTTCAATAATGAATGCTTTTTGCATAAACAGAAATATATAAGGTTTGAAAAAGAAACATCACGTTTCTGAGTGATGGGGTTTAATTCATAAAAAGGGGGCTTTTCTAGTTTTCTGACAAAAACTCAAAAATGCTTTCAGTAGTTCTCATGAAACTTTAGGGAATTGTTTATATCTCTTTATGTAAGCTCCCTTTAGAATTTTATTTATTTTACATTTTACATTTCGGAGTTATAGGGTTTTATTCATGAAAAAAGCGGATATTTTCCTGTTTTTAGACAAAAACTCAAAATAGCTTTCAGCAATTCTCATGTAACTTTGGTGAATTGTTTATATCTATTGATGTAATCTTCCTTTTGATTTTCATAAATTTCCAATGTGACTTTGAGAAATAATTGAACTTCATTCATTGAAAATGTGATGGGCATATCAAACGCTCATGGTGCAGCTGTTTTTTTTTATTTTTTATTATTCAAATGTCGTTGATCAATGATAAAATTGACATTGCATAAAATATAACTGTGTTACTAAATTAAGGAATTAAACACACTAGTTGCAGTATAAATAGTGTTGCTTTTGATTAATAAGAACAATATTTGCCTTTATATATAATTGAAATACTATCAATTTGAATAAGTCAAATATATCATCTCGCATTCAATCTATCTATATACTGATATGTTAAGTAAGGTATCTTCTTTATGAACTCAGCACAAGTGTTAAATCACTATATTCAATCTATCTATATACTGATATGCTAATTAAAGTATCATCTTTATGAACTCAGCACAAGTGTTAAATCACTATATTCAATCTATCTATATACTGATATGCTAATTAAAGTATCATCTTTATGAACTCAGCACAAGTGTTAAATTACTATACCCTCAGTTTCTGAAGAAGGCAGTTTTAAGTTAAGTCTGTGTTTCTGTTCATTTACATTTCTGTTTCTCCATTAATTCATCTGTCATTCATCTTTGTATCAGACAGAACTTGAAGGCTTTCAATCAGCAAAACAAGAATTTGCTTTTGTTCTATGTGTTGCTGTAATTTTCTATAAATTGTATAATGGTCTTAACGGATTATTTGAATCCTGTAGATACCAGTGTATGAACCCTGACGGAGACATGAAGTTAAGAAAGGTATATTTTTACTGGGTCTGTCCAGATACTAACTCATTTGAATGGATGCAAGAACTTCTACTAGAATTTGATACTCAGATGGCTGAACAGGGAAACACAAATTTCCTAACCTATAATATCTACTTGACCCGAGGCTGGGACAAAGACCAGGTAAAATATGAATGTTATTCAAAGTTATATTTTACCAATAAATGGACTGAATGTATGTTTTATAACATATAGAAAGATAACAAGTGATGCTCAAACTATCGGGTAGAACAAGAGACCACACAACCAAAAACAAAACTTTTCTGACAAAACAAAGACCAACAGCAACGATCAACAAATAGTCCAGTAAGCTTATTTTTTTATTTCCTCTTTGGTAATATCTCCTCAACTTTTTAGGTTCTTATACAGCATTAGCTTCCAAATATTATGCTTTGGATGTTCCTGATGTCTTCATGCAATTTATAACTTGTTGTTTACATTATTATACATATTATACTGCAATCAGCTATTTTACTATACAGATAAAGCTATACGTATAAACGTAAGCTTTATACGTCAATCAATGACCTCAAATAACCTTTAAGCTCCGCCTACTTACCGGAACTACTGTATTTTATCAACAATGTCACGTCACAACCATGACAATGTGTAGTAACAGTGGTCAAACTTTTATGAATTTAAACTTGTTATGTCTTCAAATTGGTAATTTATATACTATGTGTTATTAAATGTTATTAATTAAGTTCATTTTCCCTGTTTAATTCATTAAAATGTCAATGTCTTACAGCCTGGACTACGGTCATAGGGAAATACCCCAAAATGGTACCCCAAGATGGAAATTCCAAACACTTTTTTTTAACAATATTTGTTACATAGTTTTTTTTTGTTTTTCGTTTTTATCTATTTCAGTATAAAAACAATATACGTATAGTGTCTTGAAATATGAATTTTATTTGTATTCGGCAAGAAACAGGGGAAATGCTTGGTAGAACCTCGCATTTCCCCCGTTTCTAAGCCTCCTACAAATAAATTTCATATTTCAAGACACTATACGTATATTGTCTAATTATACTGCAATCAGATATTTTACTATACAGATAAAGCTATACGTATAAACGTTAGCTTTATACGTCAATGACCTCAACTAACCTATAAGCCCCGCCTACTTACCGGAACTACTGTATTTCATCAACAACGTCACGTCACGACCATAACAACGTAAAGTAACAATGGTAGAACTTTTATGAAATTAAACTTGGTATGTCTTCAAATTGGTTATTTATATACCATGTTTATCAAATGTTATTAATTAAGTTCATTTTCCCTGTCTAATTCCTATTAATATGTCAATGTCTTACCGCCTGGACTACGCTCATAGGGAAATACCCCAAAATGGTACCCCAAGAGGGAAATTCCAAACACTTTATAACAATTTTTGTCATATATTTTTTTATTTTTTTATGAATTTTTTATCGATTTCAGTATAAAGACCATATACGTATAATGTCTTGAAATATGAAATTTATTTGTATTCAGCACGAAACAGGAAAATGCTCGGTAGAACCTTGCATTTTCCCGTTTCTAAGCCTCATACAAATAAATTTCATATTTCAAGACACTATACGTATATTGTCTAAGTAATTTCTAGGCTCAGAATATAATTTTTCATAGCAACATAATCTTACGCTGTAACTTTCAGGCTCATAACATAATTTTACGCTGTAACTTTCAGGCTCAAAACATAATTTTACATGAAGGCGATGAAGCAGACCCAGTAACAGGACTACAGCAGAAAACACATTATGGCCGACCAAACTGGGACAAAATATTTGAAAATATTTCTAAAGACCATGCTGGGTTAGTACAAAAATGTTTATCAATATTTATATTGTTACTAAAATGATATATGATGTATAATATATACAGAAATCGATAGAGGTCAGGGATAAAAGTTATATTTAGAAAGACGTTGTAGAAACATGCCAAAGACATAAAAAAAAATCATAAGTTTATGGTGATTTAGACTTAAACTTTCATAAAGGGAAACAAAAGGATATTTGCATATGCTGGAGAACATGTGCTTTTTATTAATATTTTCACTTGCTTAAAGTATCGAAACATGTTTACAGAGATATGCTAAAAGAAATTATGGATTAACTTAATAACAGGTTTTGGGTAATTGATAGTTTGAATTAACAAGTTGTAAATATTAGAAATAATCAGAAATTGTAATGACATCTACTATATACTTCCAACCATCGAAGTTTTTTTCACCTATCTGAGTTCAACAGAATTATTGCGAACCCTATCATAGTTTTCCATAGATTCACCTGCAAGTTACCTGTCCATTTAAACTTTTGTAAGTTCTATTGTCCCAATGAACAAATACAACAGGTATTGTTCTCTGTATAGTTTATTTGATGGGACCTTTAAATTTCTTCCAAGAGAAATCTATCACTCATTGATTAATTTACCTGAGTAAAAAAAAATTCTTCCAAATAAATGAAAATACACTTGTTATTGTTCAATATACCCTGGTTGTTGTTTTTTATTCTAAGAGTCATTCAAAACTGAGGTTTTGTTATGTTTTCATGAAAGGATGTCAATAGTGTATTTATTAGGACAGAAATCAATATAATAGATGCCCAAGGTGTATGAATGTGTTTTTTGTTTATTTTTCAAATTCTGTAAACCAACTTATTTTCACAAATAGTTATTCATCTCAACTTATTCCTTTTATGTTGATTTCTCAGCTATTTATCTAAAATAGATTAATAATTTTCTTGCTGTTTTATGTAAGGGAAGATCAAAAAGTAACATTTATACAATAATTTATTTGTACTCTTATTTTATAAAATCACTGTTATTTTACTTTTGACCAATACAAGAGCTGCAATATGTGATGCAGTTATAGATGGCATAACGCTTGAAAAATCTGAGAACATTTTTAAACACTGTGGATATATTCATTAAAATTATCTCCCCTGGTTATTGTTGAGTCTGACTGTTAATGTATTATGTAGTTCTTTTGATTCATACAAAGTGCAAATTTTGCATTGGATACATTATTTACACATTACATCAATTTAGATAAAAAAATATTTTAAGAATTACATGATTAATTTGATTAAAAAAACGCTTTAATTTTGCATCTTGAATAATTTTGAAATCTTGAAAATGACTTTGAAATTTATTTTGCAAACCAATGTAACTAAATAATAGCAATGCACACTTGGCTGAGATTCATTTTACTATCATAAATACTGAAG